>JAXQQM020080723.1:0-177281 GCA_034641835.2 Pinus albicaulis | reverse complement strand
TGTTGGAATTTTGAGAATTTCCAAACAAACAGTAATGGAGAGAATAACGCTCTCCTCTAAACACAGAGAAATTAAAATAAATTTGACAGGAGACAGAGTTTTCAGACTTTGAAATAAACTTCTATTACTTTCAAAAAACTAATACAAATCTTCCTCTAAAGAGAGGGATAACAACAAAGGTGACTGCTACAGACGCAGTGCACGGAACAATTCTCTGTCTGTCAAGAACAATACTCTGTCTTCATACATTCAACACACTGCTGTGTATTTCTTTTTCCGCACTGCTGTGCGAAAAAACCAAAACAGAACAGTACAGAATAATACACTACAGGCTCGCGGGCCTTTTCATTTTATATATGCCGCGCATATATTTTACATTACATAAAAAAAAACTATATTAAAACTTAAAACAAAAATAAAACCAAAACATATGCGATGGGTAAATAAACTTTAAACCCCGCAATCCTTTGTCAACATATAAGTGTGGACCCCGCTGCGGTGATGTCACCATTCCGAGGGGGTTCACAGCTCGTGCCGCAAGACTTACCAGACCCCCGCGGATTGCTGCCACGTGGCCTTGTGGACCCACGGGCCTCCGCTGCTGTGGGGCGATTATTATATATATATTTCATTGTATTAAACGTTCCGCTTTGCGAAACTCTCCCATCTGCAAGACATTTGGTTTGTAATATATGTATTGCGATTTGCGATTGCGATTGAATCGCATTGCATCGCAGCTCCATATCAACAAGACACTGCTCCAAAATAAATCTCCGATTAGCGATTCCGATTGGCATATAAATGGTGGGGACCACTTGTCCCGCCGATTCAAAAATAAAAGGACTTCCGCCCGTTAAAACAATTTCTCAGGTTTCTGCTGTTGAGGACTTCTGAAGTTCGAAACGACCGTGGTTTTTAATATCTCCGTTCCTCCGTAGACAAGATCTACGAAAATTCCGTGTCTCCTTCCAATCGTGAAGAACGGCTCCGTCCATCACTGAGTTAATTCCATCTGCTGTTGTGGCTGCGGCCCATCAAAAATTAATTCTTCCTTACGGATTCTCCATTCTTATTGAATACAGAGTGCTGCACACTCAATCTCTATTTCTGCTGCTGCTGCTGCCTTTGTACTTTGTTCTTTGTTCTTCCTGCCCAAGGCACGGCAGGTGACTTTAATATTTCAACACTCCCCCTTAAAGTCAGCTGCTGGGTTATTCATCATACCCAAGCATTCTCTTAGAAATTCAAAGGTCTTTTGTCCCAATGGTTTAGTTAAAATATCTGCATATTGTTCTTATATTTTACAATGCTGTAAAACAACTTCACCATTATTCACCAATTCTCTAATATAATGATACTTTGTGTCTATGTGCTTTGTTCTTTTATGAAACACAGAATTCTTTGACAATGCAATAGCTGAGCTATTGTCACAATAAATCACAGTGCCCTTTACCTGTTCTTGGCACAAAGTTCTCAACATCCTTCTCATCCAAATTGCTTGACACGCTGCTGCTGTAGCTGCCACATATTCTGCCTCTGTTGTAGACAATGCTACAATAGGCTGTTTCTTGGAAGCCCATGAAATGGCTCCTGAACCCATATGAAAAACATAACCGGAAGTGCTCTTCCGATCATCTACACTTCCAGCCCAATCACTGTCAGTGTATCCAACTAATTCTGAATTTTTTGAAGTAGTATATAAAATACCAAATCCTTTTGTTCCTTTTACATACCTCAGAATTCTCTTTGCTGCTTGCAAATGTGCTTCTTTTGGCTTCTCCATAAACCTGGAAATTAAACTAACAGCATGCATAATATCTGGCCTAGTTGCAGTCAAATACATGAGGCTGCCAACTATGCTTTTATACAAACTTGGATTGAAATCCTTGTTGTTGTCATTCTTACTCAACTTCAATCCCATTACTGTGGGAGTAATTGCAGCTTTGCACTCCTGCATATTAAATCTTTCTAAAACTTGATTCACATACTTTGCTTGAGAAATAAAAATTCCTTTCTCACCTTGCTCCACTTCTATTCCCAAGAAGTATCTTAATAAACCCATGTCAGTCATTTCAAATTCATCTTTCATGACTGTTTTAAAATTTTCAACAAGTTAATCATCATTACCTGTAAAAATTAAATCATCAACATATAAAACAACAATCAATAACTTACCATCTTTTTCTTTGATGTAGAGGGTGGGTTCTCCCTCACACTTTTCAAATCCATTCTCCAATAGATAAGAATCTATTTTGTTGTACCACGCTCTTGGTGCTTGCTTCAGCCCATAAAGAGCTTTCTTCAATTTACAGACCTTGTGCTCTTGGCCTTTCTTCTCATATCCAAGAGGCTGTTCCACATATACCTCTTCCATTAAAACTCCATTTAAAAATGCGGATTTTACATCCATTTGATATACTTTCCATTTGTTTTGTGCTGCTATGGACAACACTGCTCTCACTGTCTCCATTCTTGCAACTGGTGCAAAAGTTTCTTCATAATCAATCCCTTGCTTCTGCTTATATCCTTTGACAACAAGTCTGGCCTTGTGTCTTTCTATTTTTCCTTCAGCATTGCTTTTGGTCTTGTATACCCATTTAACTCCAATGACTTCTTTACCTTCTAGTAGATCAACTAACTCCCATGTTCTATTCTTTTCTATGGCTTTAATTTGATCATCCATAGCTTCTATCCATTTTCTATCTTTAATAGCATCTTCAAAATGAATAGGATCATCAACTTGACAATACAAAGCAAATAAGGAATTCATACCCTCGTTTGCTTCTCATTGCTCATAGATTTCTCTAAGGCTTCTGAATCTTGTTCCTCTTTCACTTGGTGTAGCCGTGCTTGATGAAGCACTCGATTCTGCTCCACGTGGTGTACTCGGTGAACCACTGCCGCTTCTTCTCAAGGGTGTTCTTACTGCCACTTGAGGTGTCCCTTGCTGGCCTTGTGCTGCTGGAGGTTGTGCAATGGATGTGTTATTAATCTCAACCACATCTACATCATCTTCATCCTGAGATAAACAGTTTTTGACATTGACTGTTTTCTCAATGCTTCCATCCCACGCTTCCTCTTCGATGAATGACACATCTCTACTAATTACAAACTTCTTTGTGGATGGGTTGTACAGTCTGTATCCTTTGGAATCTTCACAATATCCAAGGAAAATGCACTTCTGCCCCTTACTATCCAACTTCTTTCTCAATTTGTCTGGAATGTGTGCATATGCTACACATCCAAAAACTCTCATGTGGGTGACTCCCTGTTTTCTGCCACTCCACGCTTCTTCTGGAACTTTGTTCATCACTGCTTTTGTGGGACATCTATTTAAAATATACATAGCACAGTTTGTTGCTTCTGCCCAATACTCATTCGGCAAGTGTTTTGCCTTCAGCATGCTTCTCACCATCTCCATTATGGTTCGATTCTTCCTTTCAGCAACTCCATTCTGTTGCGGTGTGTGCCTTGTGGTAAATTGCTTGTGAATGCCATTCTCTCTGCAAAAACGCAGAAATTCTTTTGATATATATTCTCCTCCTCTATCAGTTCTGAGAACTTTAATGTGCAGCCCGCTCAGTTTCTCTACAAGAGCTTTAAAGTGGCAAAATTTTTGAAAAACTTCACTCTTATATTTCAGAAAATAAACCCACACTTTTCTTGTGAAATCATCTATGAAGGTCAGCATGTAATTGCTGCCTGAAACTGATGCTGTTTGCATCGGCCCACATAAATCTGAATGAATTATTTCTAAGGGTGCTTTTGCCCTTATGCTTTTCCCTGAAGGAAAACTTTCTCTGTGTTGTTTTCCCAAGATGCAGCCTTCACATAGGCTGTCAGGCTTTTCAATCAATGGTAAACCTCTTACCATTCCTTTTCTGTGCAGCAAATTCAATCCTCCGAAATTGAGATGTCCAAATCTCAAATGCCATAACCAATTTTCATCTTTCTCTTCCTTCTGGAAGGCTTCTTGAGTTACAGCTGCTACATTCTTTCCTTTTTGCTTCAAGTCAATGTTGAGCTTGAGCGGAAACATTCTATTGCTGGTCATTTGAATTTCAGCAATAATTTTCTTACTTGGAGGAATATCTTTTATGGTGCACACATCATCTTTGAATATAACATTGTAACCTTTGTTTATGAGCTACCCAACTCTCAAAAGATTACATTTCAGACCTGGAACATAATACACATCAGGAACAAATTTTTGCTCCCCATTCCTTGCTCGAATACTTACTCTGCCTTTCCCTTTGACAGAGATTTTAGTATCAGTCCCTGTGGTCACTTCAGATTTAACTTCTTCATCAAGATTGGAAAACATTGCTCTGTTGCCAGTCATGTGATTACACATCCAGAATCTAAGAACCAAACATCATCATTTTTATCTTGTGCTACATTACAAGCTAACAGCACATTACTTGGGTTCTTTTCCTCTTTTGCTACATTAGCATTGTGCCTATTCTTCATGTCATTTTGCTTCTTTCTACATTCATTGGCATAGTGCCCATATTTCTTGCAATAATGACACTGGACATTGGATTTGTCATACCTCTGTCCATGAGCATGTTGGTGTTGATGTCCACCTTGCTGGCTGTTGCATTGGTCGTGGCTCTGGCTTTGACTGTTGCTCCTTCCATGTGAATGTGAAGAGCTGTCTCTTCCACCTCTATTCTGACTTCTGCCTCTTCCTCTTCCTTTTCTTTGACCTCTTCCTCTTCCTGAAGGCATCTGGGTCTTGAAGGCGTGCTCAAGAGATGAGTGTTCATCTCTGCTCAATCTTTGTTCATGAGTTATCAGCAAGGCATGAAGTTCATCCACTGTGAACTGTGAGAGATCTTTGGTCTCTTCTATGGTGGTTACAATAACATCAAACTTTGAGGGTAAGAATCTCAAAAGTTTCTCCACAATCCTTCTTTATTCAAGAGTTTCTCCATGGGATCTTATCTGATTGACAGTCCCAATCACATGTGTAAAAAATATGTCAACACTGTCTGACTCTTTCATACAAAGAGTTTCAAAATATCTTCTCAGCAATTGAAGTTTTGTTGTTTTAACTTTCTCCATACCTTAATAGGCTACTTTCAGAGTTTCCCATGCCTCCTTGTATTTCTTAGCTGCTGCTATCCTTGGAAACACACTCTCATTTACAGCTTGATACAAATAGAAGAGGGCTTTGGCATCCTTCTTCCTATTATTCTTCAATATATCTTTCTCTGCTTGAGTTAAGGCATTAAAAGCCTGCTCATCAACTGGTTCTGTGAATCCATCTTCTACTAGTTCCCACAAGTCTTGTGAGACAAACAGGGCTCTCATGGTAATGGCCCAATAATCATAGTTCTTTCCATTAAACTGTGAAAGATGAACACTTCCAAGATTCATACCAGTGCTTGGTCCAGCCATTGCTTCTTAAACTGAACTCAGACTTTAAACAAATTGTCTTTCCTTTACTGAAAGAACAAACTTCTTTAAACAATAAACAACTGCTCTTTTATCTTTGAGAAATACCTGACCTTGACCGCTGTTGAGCTTTTTCACGCTGCTGGAGAGAAATGCTGCAACAGGTCTTCTTCTTCAGCTTCTTTGAAATCTTCAAAGAGCCTAGATTAGCTCTGATACCATGTTGGAATTTTGAGAATTTCCAAACAAACAGTAATGGAGAGAATAACGCTCTCCTCTAAACACAGAGAAATTAAAATAAATTTGACAGGAGACAGAGTTTTCAGACTTTGAAATAAACTTCTATTACTTTCAAAAAACTAATACAAATCTTCCTCTAAAGAGAGGGATAACAACAAAGGTGACTGCTACAGACGCAGTGCACGGAACAATTCTCTGTCTGTCAAGAACAATACTCTGTCTTCATACATTCAACACACTGTTGTGTATTTCTTTTTCCGCGCTGCTGTGCGAAAAAACCAAAACAGAACAATACAGAATAATACACTACAGGCTCGCGGGCCTTTTCATTTTATATATGCCGCACATATATTTTACATTACATAAAAAAATACTATATTAAAACTTAAAACAAAAATAAAACCAAAACATATGCGATGGGTAAATAAACTTTAAACCCCGCAATCCTTTGTCAACATATAAGTGTGGACCCCGCTGCGGTGACATCACCATTCCGAGGGGGTTCACAGCTCGTGCCGCAAGACTTACCAGACCCCCGCAGATTGCTGCCACGTGGCCTTGTGGACCCACGGGCCTCCACTGCTATGGGGCGATTATTATATATATATTTCATTGTATTAAACATTCCGCTTTGCGGAACTCTCCCATCTGCAAGACATTTGGTTTGTAATATATGTATTGCGATTTGCGATTGCGATTGAATCGCATCGCATCGCAGCTCCATATCAACAAGACACTGCTCCAAAATAAATCTCCGATTAGCGATTCCGATTGGCATATAAATGGTGGGGACCACTTGTCCCGCCGATTCAAAAATAAAAGGACTTCCGCGTGTTAAAACAATTTCCATTCATTCTGGTTGTTGAGGACTTTAAAGCCCGAAACGACTGGTTTTTAATATCTCTGTTCCTCTGTAGAAAAGATCTACGAAAATCTTCGTCCTTCCCTTTGTGAAAGAGCGGCTCCGTCCATCTTGAGTTAACCATTCCATATTTGGTATTGTAGTGCGGCCGTAAAATAATTCTTCTTTCAGTTCTTTCACATTCTTCTTCTTGATCTGATCTTTCGCACTCAATCTCTATTCTGTTCTTCTTCTTCTGCTTCATCTTCATTCTTTGTTCTTCACCTTCGAACTACAATGATGTTCTAATAGTATAACGATTAATACCGTCTTTGAGCTGGAAGCTCTCCTGTAGGTATCTGCTTCACCTTTCATTTTCAATTTTTTATTTGTTCCGCCATTTTCTTTGTCTTTTATTAACCAACTACTTTTCTGCCTTTGATTAAAAGTTTCCCCTCATAAACTCTTTCTCTGAGATCATATAACGAAGAATGAAAATTAGCTACGTGCGCTACCTTTGATTGGGTTTCCTCCTGCTTTCTCTGAGATCAACCATCATACATGAAGATAAAAAGAGTGTATTGTAAATGGGAGGTGCTTAGTAACACAAGTCATGAAGGTTAGGCAAAATTGCAAATCAAGCATAACCTTCAAGCTACATGGTACTTTAACTGCAAGTGAAACAACGCGTATGATGACAAATACATTTTAGCACTACACTGTGCAATTGATATATGCTCGGTGGCACTTCTGGTTGAAACGATGACATAACACCATCGTACACACGTATCTATAGGTTTTATGAATGGTGGCAGACAAAAGTTATATGATTCTGGATATAACTGTTAATCTTCGAATCAACAAATTAAATACGCGAAAAAGATTCCACTATCTCAAATTGCAAAATCCTACATTCACAAATTCAACATCGTATGGCATTCAAGTATACGAAATACTAAATAAAAAAGAGCGAATAAGCTAGCTCTTACTCCTAATTAATTCAATAGAGCTAGAATAAAGAACATAAAAATGAAGAAGCTCTATTGTAGAATAATAAAGAATACTAAGTTAAAGTGTCATATAACAGATGTAAATGTAAACACTCAAACGTAAATGTAAACACTCACCAATGTTTGAATCAAGGAACAGGACGAAAATGCAGTTCCAAATCAATAAATGAGCAAGGTCATATGAAAATGTGGCGACGAACACTAGACAAGATTCACCAACCAGAAGGGGAGTTAAAAGGAAGCCTACCTCAAGTTGTATTGTGCAGGATGTATAATAAATAAATAATAAATCCTAATTATCTTTCACAGGTGCAGATATATTAGTAATATTTTCATTCTTTATAATCTTGACACCTTCAGTGTGAGCAGGATCTGAAATGACATAATTATTAAAATTCCACCTTTCTTGGAAATTAAAAAATAACCGACCGTCATGAAGAATCCATCCTACACTTTAATATACAATATTTTGTTTGATAGAGTAACTATTAAATACAAGCAATAAAAATATTTCAAGGGTTAAATTCAAGTTTGCAATAAATTATAGCTGAGTGGAAATCAATTCATGACTTTAAATCACATTTGTGCATCTGAGTGTCCTTCTATTTTTAAAATAGATTCTCTTCCAGCTTGTCAGTGCAGCAAACTTTGTGTGCACATTGCAAGATTATATATATATATATATATATATATATGAGAATATAAAGAAAAAGTTTCATACTTGTGTGGTGATAATGACAAGATAAGAGCATCTGTTCGACATGTATTTATTACAATTGTCTTTATATTACTAGGGTGAACTATTGATATCTATATGGTTCAACGTGTGTTTATTACAGTTATACGTTTTATATTATGTGATACGAACTATTGATATCTATATGGTTGGGTTCTTGTCTATTAAAATAACTCCAGGAATATTGTCAAAATATGAGGTTGCCAAAACCTTTCAGATAACTCAAGGAATATTGTCAAAAATACTAAGTTGCATTCCTATATCTCCTTACTTCTATGTTGACTAGTTTTGCAACCATATAAAGTGCAATAGTTTACAATATAACTTTCCAGGGAATAGGAATATTGATAAATGCTAGAAGATTTGACATTTTATAGTATTTGTACTCTATATTTAGCTAGTTTTACAGCCATTTCTTTCAGTTTATAGTCAATATGTATTTATTATTTTTACAACCATTTCACTTTCAATTTACTAGTCAATCTTTCTTATATCGACTAGAGACTAGTGCTACACCAATTTTACGCGCCACTTGTTTATATAAGGTTTTATAATAATTTGTAGAAAGTGCGCAAAGACTTACAAGTATGTCTGCCTATAATTTGATTAAGATTTTTTAATCACGTACACGCCAAATCATGATTGTCGTATAGTTGTTCAATAAAATAATTCTATGGCATAAATAGGTGCTCTCTAATGGTTCTTTTATGAGCGTAATAATGAAGACAAACGAATATGATTTATTATTCATTGGGTTGTTCTAGGATATAATTGGGAAAGGGAAGGTTAATATTGTCAATCTTTCTAGAGGTGTAATTTACCAAATGCAGATAATATGAATTTGTACAATTATGTTGTTTTCTAGGATACGAAGGAGGTTGTACTTTGTACAATTTTAATATGAACCAATCAATCTTGTAATAAATATACAAAAAAGTGAAAAAAATTCAAAACTGTTTTTTGTTTTATTAATTTTCACGTGGATGTTAGCACTTTAAATATAAAGATGGTTTAATGTAATATATTTTATGAAAAAAGATAAAGCAAATTTCTTTTTAGATCTTCTAGATGCAATTAATCTCATAAATTACGTTTTCTTTTTAAATTGAGTTTTTATAGTTTGTATAAGTTTCAAGTGATCTGCTAAATTTGTATGGATATTTTATTAAATAGTGCATCACAACAAATATATGAAAATATGTTAGAAGTTAAGAAATCACCTGCTAAAGTTTATTTCTTTTATAATTCTAATTTGTATAATTATTTTTTGTTATATTATTTCATACAAATTATAAGTATGCGGCAAAAAGAAAAAATAAATAAAAACTCACAAACCATCTACCATTGACTTATAAAAATACTCTCTTGAGAAAGCCTTAGGAGAAAGCCCGGTTGGAAGATGAGGGTTTGCTTTCTGCTTTCTTTCTCAAAATGAAAATGTTTAAAAGTACAAAGAAGAGCCATGGCTTGTGGGCTACGTTACACAAAACCATATTTCTATACTCTCTCTCTCTCTCCCTCTAAATGACTTTATACCTCAAGGGAGACATGCTCGATAACCTACTGATGGTTACCTGTTTGAATTCTCCAAATCTTATTGGAGTTGCCCCATAGACTATTGCAAGTCTTTTCATCATGATAACATGGATACCTATTCCATGAATAATGGGAATTAATGTGGCATCCTCTCAAATTATGGTCGATCGAAATAGGAAAATCCAAAATTATGAGTGGCATAGAGGCCTTGCTATAGACTTTCGGTTAGAAGCGATTATTCTTTTGTTAGGAAAGGGCTATATTTGTGAAATAGGAAAAAATATGATATTAGTCGTAAGTGGTAGATTTTTATACCCCAAAGAAATGGATTAGTATCATTCTCCCAGAAGGTATCAATGATTTTCCAAAGGCGGTTCTAAATTTAGTGTAAAGTGAGATAGTAATTAGATTAGCAAGTCTAAGTTCAAATTTGTACACAATTGTCTGTCGTGACATAGATTGCATTTCTCAATTCTTAGAAATGTAGTTCCATATCATTATCACTATGTTCGAAAGGTACTTATCTTACGATTTTTGATTTTTATGTTTTGGGGTTGGATCTTAAATATTTAGTTAACTTTTATAAGTTGGAAAATTAAGGTTATTGTAAGATTTGTGGGCTTTTTTCTAATCATTGAGACTATTGAAGGAATGAGAACTATGTAAAATCAAACTAATAGTCATCCAAGTAAAAGTAGTTGAATAATAATATAGTTGTGTTGCTTTATAGGTATTTAATATAACGTTGAAGGTGGGTGACGAGGGTATAGATAGATAAATCTGCATATAATGTAATCATGAGTATAAATATATATGAATTTGTGTTTGCTCTCTTCCTTATCTTCTTTCTATATCTCTCTGCTTGTATATTAGTATATATTTTCTAAATCTTAAATGAAAACATTACTAGAAATATTATTTTACAATACTAAATTCTATTGGTTCTCTTGGGTGCAATTCTCTCAATTGGAATTATTAAGATAATTCACATATATATTTAAGACTTCTTACGAAGGTATTCAAATGGTGGGATAGAAAGATAAAAACACATGAAGAAATAGAATGTGAAACTAACATTGTAATGTAAGAGCAGGCCAATTCCTTAGAGAGAATCATATTTATTTTGAAAATTATCCAAGAATAATAATAAAAATATGGTGACTAATCCACTAGTTGTAATATCATTTGTCACCTATTATAAATACTATTGTATGAATTGTTCATGTGACTGATATGAATTTAAAATGATATTCTGTTAAGTGGAAAAAGATTGAGACTTAGTGAAAGGGAAGTATGAAAACAAAATTATGCAATTAATATTCGGCCTATAAATGCAGTAGCATTAAAATCAAGTTAATAACAATAAATATTGGGTACTAGTAGAAAGATACATTAGTCTTGTGTAGAGAATTGAGTAGGATCTGGTCATCACATAAAAGGAAGGTAAAGAATAGAAAATAAGAAAGGTCACGTAGAATGATATTAGGGTGAAGGAACATAATATATGCAGAATAAGCCACATACAATGAGAAGGAATGTTTAGGAAAGTGAAACGACAACACAATTTGAATCCATCAAGCACATGTTTTTATTCTTGTTACTTACGTTGTCAGTGGTATAGCCTTTAGTGTGATCTGAATTCTTGTCACTTCACATCTAACATGTAGATATTGAGTTCTCTGTTGATTCCTTTGCTTGGTTTTAATGGGTTCAGATAGAAGTTCTCTAGATCTTTTAATTTATATAATTAGGGACATGGTAGTAACAGTCATGTAGGTGTAGTTGGAGGCAATATGGGATAGGATTCCCTAAAGATAAATAGGATGGAAGATACAAATTCTGGATTCTATGGTAGTTTTTGGGTGGATAATTTTGTCTTATGGATTTCCTTGGAAAGTGATTGTTGGGTGGAAACCTAGGTATAGACTCTGGATGTTAGGTGGAGGCATTGTTAACATATGGATTCTAATGTGAATTTTCAATCAAACTAGTGTGAATTTCCCTTGATCACTTCAATCCACAAAACTTTGTGAATTTAGCTTGGGGTAGTTAACTACCAAAGAAAAAATAACCAACTGTGGTTATTCTGATTTGGAAGGAAAGTTGAAGTCCTCTTTTAGTTATTCATCCTTTGGGTTATTCAGATAAGTATATATTGTACATATGTTACACTGTGAATGATGAATGTATAACATGGCTGTGTTATGACAATGAATACTAACAACTGATACACATGCCGAATATGATCTCCCTGGTAATGCCATGTTGAATTATTTATCTGAATGTTCTCATGAAGACTTGATTTGTTGAGCCTATGTTTGTGGTTGTGTTCCATAGTGTGGAGCCTTTTCGCGTTAGTACCCAATCGCTGCATTCAGTATTTTATCACTCTGTGCATGATTTTCGCATGATACACTATGTAAATCATGGATCACTTTGTGCGCTTGCGGCTACTAAATACCTTTCTTGGTAAAGTTGTGCAATTGTGCAATATGAATATAACAATGAATCTGGTAATGTAGGATCATTCTTGTGGTTTAATACATTGGTGTTGAAATTTATTGGCATGATAAAGGCTTTACACGTGAGACCAATCGCCAAGGATTTAAAATTAACTATCACGAATATGCTTATATTGGGGGCGATTAATATACATAAGTTTGAAAATATTTAGAAATATTTCGTCGACTTTTAGCATAAGTCTATGATTTACTAATCTTGGGGTTAATCACATAATGGTGGATAGTGTGATGATTTCTCGTAAAATGAGCTGAAATTTATGAAGCGCGCGTAGTTGATGGGGAAATGGAACAATATTACACATCTCGACTTGCCGATGTTCTTCATCGCATTAACAAGGTGTAATAATGGTGCCTCTGGTGTTAAGAACAGCACAAAAAGTTAAAAAATAACACCGAATGAGAATACTCTCATTGTTCAATAGTAGGTACCTACCCTCACTAATAATAGCTAAAAGACGCCTGCAATTGCGTTGTCGTAGCAATGACATAATATCTCTATCCTAAACAAAATAATAATATGAATTATAATGGAAGAAAGCTTACTCACATGAGCAAATTTTTTTATAACAAAAATGTTGATTTACATGGTCTGAGACCTAGTGGACCAGCGAAGTGAGTGATGGTGCATGTAGTTGGGGGCGCCAAGCTGTCGTTACCATGTATGATTCTAAATGACACCAGACATGTGATAACGCGTGGTATCTGTACGTGTTTGTGTCATTGAGCCATTTGGATGGTCATGTGGGCGGTTTTTCCCAGATGACATGTGGCATGCTGAGATCTCACATAGTGGGGTTAATCACCTTGATGTTAGTGTGACATTGAGTAATAAAGTGGTACTGTCTAGGATTATTACCATGACACCTAGCAAACCTTAACAATAGTTTATAAAGGTTCCATTTGGCTTGGAGATGTTATGTGGATGCGTGTGATAGGGTGGTGTTTAAATGTCACCCATGGAGCTCGAGGTTCTGTGTAAATACCTTGCGGTGTGACTATAATGACAGTGTTTGTCCTTATAATGAATGAAGGTGTCAACAGAACACAACTACGTGTCTGTGTAATTGTTCATGTCTTACGTTGTAGAAAGATATGTATGGAAAACGGTACAACACACATAAATATACTGACATAAACACGGAAAAACACATAAAAAAACAGGAGAGACACAATCGTGGATGAAATGCACCTATTTGAGCTACATCCCTCGGCAATGGGGTCTTCTTTCTGTGTAAATACAGCGAGGCCACACAACCTACGACAAATCCATTTGTAATATCCTCGGTTCTGTACGGTCTCCTGTTTGTTTCGATCTGAAATACACATACAATACATAACATAATAGCACCCTCATACAAAATGAAGGGTTGTAAACATAAGTCTGACATAACTTCTGTAAATAGGATCATTCGCCTAATGAACAACATACACAGAATAGTGAAAATTTACCAATATTTCTAGAGCCTGGGTCCTTTGAGGCAACGTTCGTTGAGAGCAGTGTACTGACGTGCAATTTAATAGATTTGTTGTGTTCTTATAAATAAAGAAGATATTGAACTCCACACCAACAAACGCGCGAGGTTCGTCTTCAGTAAGTGAGAAGAATGGCATAGCGTCGATGATGTACCATTTAAAAGATATTTTAATGCGGTTATTCAATTAAAACTAAATTATTCATATTAAAATAATTATCACTCTTTCATAATCGATGAGAATTATGTCGAGCAGTTTAACTCAAGTGGTTGGAAGATATAATTATCTTTAACGATAAAATTCAATTCTTGCATGTGAGGTTGAGTTCATAATAATTATTCTTATAATATCTTCAAGAAACATTGCTTGTTTTAACAATCTTGAAATTCATTGGGAAACTGACATCTATTTCTAAAATTAAATCTAAATTATTTTTAAAAATAATAATAAAATATATGGTACTAAATATTATAAATGATTAATTTATAATTATGATTAAAAATATATTGATTTATTTATATTTTTAAATGAATTATTACAAATAAGAATATATAAATAAGAACATATATAAATAACTAATAGTTACCAATTTACACAAATTTTGTATGATTTTTTATCTATCCATTTCTCATAGTTATTCTTAACTAATAATGGATATCTTATCCGATACCCCATAATGAGACTTCTCTAGGTATTTTATAAATGAGTAAATGTCAAATCATTTTATAATTGATCCCATTATAATGTATTTGTAGTATATAGAAGATCAATAGAATCATGAATTAGAATTCACTTTACTATGAAGCATTAAGAACAATATTGTATTGTTGAGCTATTAGACTCACACAACAATTATTGCACTTTTTTTTTATTGTAGTATCATTTTTTGTAGGAAGAATTTGTGTTGATGTTTCATTGTTTCGCCATCACTTTGTTGTTACTTTCAAAATACTGTCAATATTGAGACTCCATTACTAAGCAAAATGGGATATACTAGGAGGGACTTAGGAAAAATGAATAAACCATTATTATTTCGCTAATACTCATAAGTGTATAAATCTAGAATAGTCCTTTGATATGCTATTGATATTGAATCATTATCTTACCCTATTTATGTTACATATGGAAGGTGTCATTTTGTTGTAGGTGGATTTCATATTGTGTTGTTAGGAAATCAACCCCCCCTCTGACTATGTTGCATGTTGCGAAAGATAGTTGATAGTGTCATTACAAATGATAATGTTGTTTCAATAGGATTTGAGCCCTCTGAGAATAGAAATATAAGCCATAAAACGCACCCTTATATGAATAAGGGTGTTTATCTAAAAATCAAAACACATGGTAGCTATATGGTTATTTGTTGTGGCGTGAAATGAGGACCGCAGTGCAATTAAAAACAAATATTGTGTGGTTGGATTGATGGGTGCTCATGGCATCACTTGTAAAGGTGTTTGGTGACTTCATACTATTGTTGTGTCATAAATATATGATGCAGCACAAGGTTTCTCTTATGTGTTTTATTTCTTTGAAGTGGTCAACTTAGAATCTAATTTATTTATTTACAAGATTTAATTTCTACACTCTCATTGTAGAAAAATATATGAAATTCAAGCCAGTCTTGTAATGGATTAAAACAAACGAATCGCTATTCTACAATTGCAATAAGGCTTAGATGGTCACATCACAAATGAAGAAAAGAAATTAATCAATCACAAAAAAGCGAGGATGTGTCTCATGGAAAACACCATTTGCCTAAAACCCACACATTTATACGTATATTGTATAGAATTCAAGACAATAGTAATAAAAATATGCTATACTCAAGAAATTCCTTTGCACTCATCTGTGGTCTCACTTTCGATATAGGAAAAATCAGTCAAATACTTAATAATTCTAGACATACTCAACTCATATACATGGAGAAATTGTACTTTTCAATAAATAGGAAATTCCTTGGAATTCATTGTAGTATCATAGTTACCAACTCTATAACTAACCTATACAATTTTCTAATTATGCAAAGAAAGTGATAGTTATAGTCATAACTATACACATACCTAATTGAATAACCCTTGGTAAGCATGTATTATTCTTCTGTAATTATCGATTAATGATTGGTCACTACTTTTGAATGAAATCATATTTAATTCATGGACCTATCACTGGCTCATCTCTAAGTTAGAACTAGTTAAACTTATTTTAACTTTCAATTAATTGAGTTAATAATTACTAAGTGTAATCGCTATGCTTGGACCCATTAAATCATTGGAGAACTCTATTAGTGTCGATGGTACCTGCTTCTTTTAATTGACTAAATGATTTCTAGATTTCTAAAGCAGAAAGTTCTTGAACATTATGAGTTCCTATAAAATCAGCATGTCCTCATCATATAATTTTATATTTTCAACTATTAAATATTTCTAGCATTTTCTTACCTATCTCTGATCCCATTAGGGGCTCATGTCATCTGTCTTGTCTAACTGCCTTTGGCTGGAATCCTTGACTTTGTTTTGCTAAAAATCCCCGCCTACTCATTACAGTCAATAACTTTGTTGTATATCTGATATCTATCTTTGATAATCTCCAAACTCTCTGGGTAGTATTCAATAAGTCAAGTTCATTGGTTGAATCTTCAATACATTGGTTTATCAGCTCTGTATACATGGTGGTCCCAAATTCTGTGATTCTTCTTAAAAATAAGTCCAGCCTCACCAGGTCACCTGGGTTTCACTTTGATCATGGTTGATTTGAGGCCTTTCTAAGAAACTCTTGTTTTTTTTCCTGTATGGGGAAACTACATTCAAAGAAAGGAAAGAAATGGTGATTTTATACATTCATTAAATAAATCATTCGAAGGTATTTGTTAAAACACTGAAAGTTTTGGAGAATTTTCTTGCCTTGCGTACATTATTAAAAAAACTCAAAAGGCAATGTTTCGCGAAGTTAAAGTGACAGAAAGCACTATCACAGAAAAAACCAACGTGACAGAAAGAAGCATGAGTATGTGTTTGATGCAAATACGGGGTTTATGCTTTATTCGACCAAAGCAAGAAATCGAGTTCTAAGGGATGAAAGATAACAATTTCTCAGCATGTAAATGCACATTGAAAGATTTCAAAGGAATAATTAATGAGTTTTTGAAAAAGTTTTGAAGAACTTAGAAGAAAACACCTGTGCCCTTTTTCTCAGCAACACTGCAAACTAACATTTGGAAGGGATTGACAAAAGCGGTCGAGGAGTGACCATGATTATATTCACTGTGAAGGAGGTTCCTGGGGTTTGGGTACTCTGTTGAAGTGAAAACTGGTAGCTCCCACTACTGAAAGAACCAATGATGATGAATAGACATGACAAAAGACATAAATATGATTCGAGCTTGTCTTCTCAAAGAAAAGGACACAAACATATTCAAAAGTCGATCGAGAGGCAAGCATGGGGAGAAGAAGAGAATTTCAAACGAGGAAACTATGGCAAACATGGATAAATAGGATAAAATTAGTTGTCCAAGTTCAGAGACGTTGATCAAGAACAACAAACTGTAAAGGCGAAGTGGCCAATAAAAACACAAAAAATGGTTTGAAAACCTCACGGCACTTTCTACTTGTCATTTACAAACTTGGGAAGCAGGCCTTATTTAGTTTAAAGAGTAGTAAAATTTTCAAAATGATTTATTTATAGGTATATTCGCAAAGATAGGTTAGCCATAAAATGACATTTTACTGCGGGCCTTAGATGCAAACTATACGGAAAAATTATTAAGGTAATGGACAAATGTTTTCATGATATGGCCATGGAGGCTAAAGATATGATAGCAATATTTAGGTTTATGTGTATTAGTTACATTTCACTATTTTAAGAGAAGTCAGCGGTGTGATCAAAGAAAATAGCCTCTGGGAATCACAAAATTTGTTGTTTGCAAGTGATAAGCATCATAGAAGGTTCATTGTTCAAAATGGTTTAAGAAGGCACTTGTTTAAACTTGGACGAAGGGTTCAGCGAACTCGAGGGCTGTCGTACCTCATAAAATGAAAAGTCATTTATATCAAGCCGGCATATCGAGATAAAAAATAAAAAACAATGGAAGCAGCAGAAAATAAACCTTATGAGTAGACGTAACGGCATAAAGTTATTTTTCAAAAGGATAAACCTCATTTCATACTATATTGTTACACAAGAAAAAGCGACATTGAAGCGATTTTGGAAGATTTTGTCTACAAAAGTTGAGAAATTTTTGAGCTCTTGTGCATCAGGTGGTATCACATGTAGTCTTCGCGATCAACAAGTCATTACTGATTAATATTGACACTATTGGTGGAAGCGGTCTCACGCTGAAAAATTTTATATTGAGCCTGCGAGGGCGGGTATGCCCTGTGACACAGCCTTTGTAGCTCACAGCAGGCAGGCTAATAACTAGGCAGTATTTTGCCCTAGATGAGCATTGGCTGAAACAGTGATTCAGTAGTGACTGCCCTTCTGTACCCAAATTTGTACTTAAAAAGGTTCAATTTACTATTTTTATAATCTCCCATAATCAAAGGAACAAGGTTGGTGGCTCTTTCTCCTCACTTTCAAGTGTTTTCTCATAATCAAGAAAGGCATTTTTGACTAATATGATCAAACCCCTAGTTTCCATAAAATCAAATATTTTAGGACTCTAAGGGTATGGTTTGCAAAAATAAGTTGTTGTATATGTAAAGACACTGGTGACCAATGGACAACTATGAAAGCGAAAGCCACTCTTGGCTGTCTGGCCTGTTTGCAAAAATTTGCCCTCTGTCCTCATTATCACCCTTTGACCTAAAGGCTCTCAAGTAAGTTTAAGGGCTTTGTGTAAAATAAATACTTATGTCTGAAAGTTGCAATGATGATGAAAGTCGAGAGCCTACCAGCCTAGTAAGGAGTAAGGGTTGAAAACGGTTTGAACCCTTGGACACCACTAAAATCACCTCCTCTCCAGTGATACTTACCTAACTGCAGATGTTGGTCTTATCAATTTGAGGCCCGAAGGTTCGCTCGTCCATAGCCATTGAGATTTGATAGGTCGTTTATCCTCGATTTGCAAAATCACCCGGGTCAACCTAGCGAAATGGCTTTGAACTCTCCATATGGTCATTGTGAAATCCAATTCCCAGACAACTGTGAGATATGGTTTAAGCAAAGGAGTGGGTTGAGATAGTATGAGCCCTACACCAGGCTAGGCACATCGGCAGCAATTTATGAGGATTGTCTTCCCCTTTCACTGCTAGATAGGTATGCAGCAGTGATGAGGAATATTATCAAGTACTTCACCATTGAGGGAAGGTACTCCGGGGGTTTACTCTTATCACATAAAACATGATGCACTTCACACCGGGGGATAAATTACTGAACTGCTACATACTACTATCTAGTAGCATTGACAAAATACCTTCGGTAGTCCAAGAAGAGGAGTTATGCCCATAAATATGAGAGCCTTTTACCACTCAGCAGGTCCGAATAATTGTTTTTACACCCACATTTGGAGGAGCAAGGAATCCTTAGAATTTTTATCTCTCATGATGTATTTTCCAATCCCCAAGGCCTTCATTATACAAGATGCTTCCACTTCAAATCCATCTGCCTCCTCCTCCACTATCTCTGCCTTCCTTTCTCACGAGGTTACTACTGTCACCCATCCCCAATATATAAATGAAGAAAGATGGTGATTAGCCCTAATGAGGGCAAGCAGAGATGAAAATAAGAGAGATGGTGAAGCTTCTGAGTGAATGAAAAATAAGGAGAGGATAGCGATTACTAAAGAAATAAACAATAGTGAAAAGTAATCATAAGAACCAAGGGATGATGACAGCATGGAAAATGATGAAGAAGATGAAGAAAAGACGAACGATTGATGCAAGAGTGCGGGGCCTAAGGTAAAGAAGGTAAGGTAGTGAAAATGGGAAAACGGTGGGGCCGACACGGAGCCCGTGAAGAAGGATGGTGACCTTGAAGAAAGGATGCCTGGAAAACCTTAAAGGAAAAGAAAATGATGAAGAAGGGAGAAAAAAATAGTAGCAGGTGATGACACTCATGAAAAAACAATGTCAGAAGTAAAAAAGAGTGTTGATGATGAAAGCGAAGATGACATCGAAGGGGATTATGAAAAAGAACAACAGAAGATGACAGTTAGCAGGAAGAATGTGAACAACAAAGACAATGATGAATTTGAACACAACGGTGGGCGATCATAGTGACAAAAGTGCTAAATAGATAGAAAATGAAAATGAAGGCAGAGAGGATGAATCAACGAACATAACGATGGTACTAGTGAAATTTCAAGAAACAAAAACTTGAAGATGAAGCATTATTGAAACGGTGGTAAATAGAACTAGTAGGTGACAACAAAGAAATAATGCAACTTGATCATGATAAATACTTTTTCTTAGCTATTAGCGTAGTGACACCTAATCAACCTCTAAATGACCGAGAAATGAAGATAGATATTGAAAGTGACCGAAGAAAGACCTTGGTGAAGGACGAACGAAAATGAGCAGTGAAAGGATATTAATTCCAGTTTGAAGCCAAAGAAAGATAGTGAAGAAAGCAAGGATGATAGTAAAGTTGAAGGTCAAAAATGGTGACCCAATGGAATATGAAGTCCTCATGAAATCACATAATAAAAATAAAAAAAGACTTATGACTGTGAGATCAAGCACCTCATCACTCTCTCACAGCACCTACCACAAGGAGAACAAAAAGCGTTAACACATATAAAAAAGGAAGGACTTATCTCCTCCATTATAAAACGAAAATACAAAACAAAATATATGGACAAGGGTGAAGAAAACAAATCCAAAGTAAGAAAAACAAGGATCAGAAGGACTTTAAAGAGACCTCAATTCATTGATTTAGATAGTAATGATAAGGACAGAGATGAACACAAGGTGTTTCTCTTGAAAGATGCTAAACTTGAGAGTGGGGAAAAGACTTTAAGATTGCACAACGTGTCATCCTATTAAATATGGCCATAAGCATTTTCAAGTACAGTGAAAATTGTACCTAAAAATAAACAAACCATTGTACGAGAAAAGAAAATACTTGCATATTGCCAAACTAAGGAAAGGCCCTCATTGGTTGAAGGTACTCAAAGTGCAAAGTGGAGAAAACTTGGGATTTCTGAGGGCTTCTCAACAGGTGTCCAAAACCTCTTGAAGACATCTCACATTTGAATAATTGGACAACATTTGTTTTCTGATTTGACTACGGTGCGGCTTCTAGGCGCTACGCTGTATTCGTGCATCTCGACTCTCAAAAGTTTTCATTTTTTTACAGATTCTCACATCACCAACAATTAATAACTCCTGTTTAGGATCATTTGAAACCATTTCCCCTTCAAGGTCTATCAAACATTTGTGCCCTAACATATGTTTCGAACGACGTGTAGGCATGTTAAATTTTATTTTTGAACGAATAAATAGCATATAACTAGTAAACATTTCTGGAAAGTAGACTCTATTGAGGTTCAACGAGCTATCACGGAAACCAGAAATTTGGGTGTCGAAGGTCAAAACTCGCTACGAAAGACCTGTTTCTGCTTTGAAGTGAGCGCTACGCATAGAGGTTGCCTTGTGTGTTTTGAGATAAGGTGCTAATGCACTCACTTATTGCAAATAGGTCATGAGTTTTGAGAAAGTAAGCACAATTAGGTGCAAATAGTTGTTACTTGTTATTTCTTAGGATATTATGTGCCTTGAGCCTTGCATGGGTCCTTGGCCATAAATGATATTTATGCCTATGTTGACATTTCTTACCACATTTAGGGTTTATCTCATTTATCATAAATAGAGCATGAAGGCCTATGTATTTTGTTGGCATTTGGCAGCTTGAAAAGAGAAATATGCATGGTTTATATTAGCTTACTTGGAGAAAATTAGTTTTAATAGAGTGGGCGAATGGCTTGCTTGACTTGATGATGGAGAAATTTGTTTGCGAGTTCCATAGCTTGGTGAATGTGATGTTTTCCTAATTTGTCTGTTGTTTTCCTTTATTTATCATTGTATTTCTGTGTTTCTTGGTACGCTGTTAAACCAGAAAAAGTATGGGTTGAGACCTTGTGATCTTTGAGAACCCTCGGTCCTCCATTTTGTTATAGCCTTTATGTTTCTTTTGGCCATCTTAAAGTTATTTACCTTCCTCATAGGTCCACTGCAAAAATTGTTTTGTTTCATGTATGGTTAATATACAACTTAAGTAAGATTCATGGTATGCCAACTATTATTTAGAGGTTGTAAACTATCTTGGAAGCCTTTACGCTGAAATATTGATTGTTAGGTTAAGTAAAAGGAATGTCGTTCAATCTTGCCCTTTGTCCATGCTTGCAAAATTGTTTTAGGGTTCACAATAACTTGATCATATATATTTTTTTAGGATTTCCCTCTCCATAAATTGAGTTATTTGTGTTGTCTTATGTGTTTTCCATCAAGAGGGTGATTTTCTAAAGTTAGAAGTTCTTATATACTATGTATCATTGGAATGTTTCCATGGACAACATATTAGTTTGAATTATAGTTGTTGAGCAATGGTTTTCTCTGCAACATAGTTGTAACTTTTAAATTATATATATGCAGAACTATGATGCTACAGGTGTGATGCCATGTCACACATACTGAGATCCGTGACCTTGCTATATCGTACAAAGCACACTACTGTCTCATTATCTGGCCTCTTGGCTTTCATGGCTCACCGCTGTGCTTTGTGCCACTCTCACTCCACCTAAGCTTCATTTGACCATATTTCTAACCAAAACAATCAACAAACCCTACACCTAATAACCCCAACAAAATCCAAACCCTACAGAAAAAAAAAGACACAATCAGCACACACCCCGCAGTCCTCTGGTCTAGGAAAGCTAGGTCCTCGGACTCAGCTTGGTTCATGTTGCCTTGTCATTTGGTCTGCAGTACGCAAGTCAAGGGACCCTAACAAACTCTGCAATAGCACTATCTTCTAACAAAATCCATTCTGGTAACCAAATGTGACTTGGTTATCTAATACAAATTGTCATGAGGCAAAAAATTACAATTTATCTTCATTTAACTAAGGAAAATTAAATCAAAAGCCCATGGTGCCATTTCAACATTGTGTTTAATTGGGTGAAATAGTAGGAGGTTAGTTTGATGAAAGAGGAGGTTATGTTTATGGATAAAGACACCTAGCTGATGTTTCTTTCTTGTCTAATGTTGTGTAATGTTTCTTGTCTTGTTGTTGACCACTTAAATGATGTTTACTCTTGTGTTTTGATCTGATAATAGACAGGTAAAAACATTTAATCTTGTTCGAGAATATTGTTGTGCCATTTATTTCTCATCTCATTGATAAAATAAAAAGGAGTATTGGGGTGTTGATTGGGGGGGGGGAATCAGGGGAATGATCAAAAATTTGAATTAATTTAGAATTAAGCTAAAAGTGAAAGTGCTCAAAATTTCTAGAACCTAAGCATTTAGATAGATTTCATCGCCAAATTCATGTAACTCATTTCATCAAAAATCACAGTTCGTATAGCATTACGAGTTATCGATACTACTGACCATTTTCCAAAACATACGAAAAAAAATGATAATGACACAATGGCTCAATGTGTGATCTGATTGACATTACAAGAATATTCTCAGATTGAAGCAATTGTACCGTGACAAATGTCATCTTGGTCAACCAATTAGGTTTTTGAAGGAAAAAATTACGATATCTCCAAAAGGTGATTGGATCTAATAATTTATGTGTTGGAAAATTATTTTATTTTAATTAATATATATATATATATATATATATATATATATATATATATATATATATATATATATATATATATATATATATATATTTAATTTTTAAATATTTTAATTCAAAAAAACCATATTAATTCCACACATGAATTAATTCCAATTTTCAAAGTTATTATTTTGGAAAATATGCATTGTTTGTTGGCATTTAATTATGTTGGAGGAGTATACATTATGGAAAAACTTATGTTTAATTTTCCACAAGCCTGGATCGAATGATAAAATTGTCATCTTGGTTGATTACATTAGTATTTAATATCATCTGACACATATGTATTAAATGTGAAGCGCGATATTGGTAAAATTTGTTGGCATATGTAGTATGCGTCGACGATATTATTAAAAATCATTTTAGGCAGTTTGACCGTTATTGTTGAGTATTAGGGTTAGGGTTAATAGCCAAACCTCCTCAACACGCTTTCGCCTTTACCAATACCGCAGGACTTATTCGCCGAAATTCAATGCCAGCAATTGTTATGAAAATTACGTATTCGACACGAAGCGAGAAGAACAACCTGGCTGGAGCGTACCGCCATGTGACCATGGCGCGTCACCAGTGGAGCTGCGTAAATTGCGCCAGCGTGGCGGCAACTTTACCGCTAATCACGGTCGTTTAAACTAATCCAGGTTAAGTTAGTGCCATGTTTGATGAAGGCGCTGATTGACCGAAGTTCCCGCTTTTTAATGAATGGCGAGTACTGAAGTTAATGTGGGGTTTTATGAGCCTGGGAATGTCGGGCTTATCTTGAAATCAATATTCAACCAGAATTCAGGTGAGAAAAAGTCATTCTTGGCGACGCTGGCATGTTGAGAATCCGACGGAATAATTCAATGAGAGGAGGGACTTATTGATGGATGTTTTTTCACGCGAATACTTTTTGTGCTGGGGGCCACGGAGAAGGGCGATATACCAGAGGACATGAAGTCACGATGAAGAACAAAAGAGGCTACTCGGGGTTTAATGATGCTGTAAATCAATGGTAACAAACAACATGGCCTGTCTTTGAGTCCAAATTGCGGGTTTGACAAAGAGGGTGTGGCAATTGTTCAGCATTTAGGTAGTTTTGGGTTATTGGTTTCAGAGGAGACCTTGTGGAGTTTGTTTATATTCTGAGCTGACATTGCGATGGCATGTAGCCATCATGGTTCGATTCTGTTTTTATTTCTTCATTCACTGGTTTAACAGATATTTATACTGTCTTGATGTGAAATTCGAGTGTGTTGTGAGGGCTTTCTACTATCCTTTGTTGATGAGGTGTCTCTGAGATTATTGTATTGTTGGTATATGTAGAGGTGTATGAAGAGAACATCATCTTGAATGGTGCATACATAGTAAGGTAAGGATGTGATATGCTTTGTTCTTTTAAATGAAGAGACTATACATCTATGTTCCCAGCCCAGTGAGAATGTAACCGAGCTGAGAATGAACTCCTTCGTAAACTTCTTGTCTTATGGTTTTGATCTATATGTTTTTCGAGATGTTATTCTTGGCATGTTATTTTCAAGACATTTTTAATATATTTAAATCCTAGAAAAACTTCTCATTACATAAAACCATACACATAAAACACATTTCTTATACCGGATAGAGAAACTTGCATAGCATTAATAAGTTTTCCCTAATTTTGGTCGGTGGTATCAAAAGCATAAGAGTTCCTTGTTGCTTTACAGAAGAAAGGGTTGCTTGTTAAAGAGGAAAAGAAAATGCTTGCAGTTGAAGCTACTTAGAGAGAAGAGCTTATTAGCATGACTTCCTAAATGAGAAAAAAGAAGGAAAATTTGGGTTATATAGCTTCCACATACATTTCATCTTTGGTAAATAAGACTTAAAGCATAATTTAGGAAGAAAATCCTGTCCCTAAGTCTCTTGAAGAATAAAAATAATGGTGTTTCACACCATCTTCATAACAAATTCTTTGATTTCTCACAGTTTGATGCAATATGCTAATGTAAGTGGCCAAGATGGAAGATGAAACAACATACTTCTTTCCACATGATGTGAGAAAGTTCAATCGAAATTTTATGTGTGAGAGCGAGGAAGAAAGAAGATACAATAATAAGGAGCACCTTGAAATCAGAGGAAAGAGTTTGGAAAAGCCATCTTTGTATCTCAATCAAAATATAGAACAAATGGTGAGCAATACTATGTCTCCTTATGTCATATAATAAATTATTTTCACGCACTGAGATGAAAAGTGTGGGTCAGATCTTGACAAATATGGGATACCAGAAAGGCTTGGAGATGCTTGGTGCAATCAACGAAACCAAGAACTTAATAGAGGTGAGGCAAAGGCCTAAACATGACTTGGGGTATGTTTATGGAAAGAAATGGTCTTTTGATGGTAGTGGTGGGTACTCATATAACTGTTGCTGAAAAATATGGCCTTAAACAGAGAAAGGTGTTGGATTTTGCAGAAAGCCAAAATGTTCTTGTTGACTCTTCTATAGTACCATTGAAATGGTGTATCTCTTTACTGATGCAATATTGTATATGAATGTTTTTCAATTATGACATTTTCTATTTGTTGGAGAGGTACTACACCAGATGGTATAAAAGATAGGTATGTTACTCATTTATGTTGTAGCAATTTATCATTTTAATTCAGCTCTTATGATCATCCATATGTTTTTGGGTTTATGTATTTTATTTGTGAGATTGAAGAGGCCCTTATGTGATATTTTGTATGTGTAAATAGAAACCTATGATAGGTTCATTGTAAATAGACTCATGCATGAGTGTTGTGGATATATTATCATATTTTTGTCATTTGTGTCGATTTATTCTTCATTTCATATCTATTTATGTGATTGTATTACACATTTCATGTTGACTTGTATTGTTGTTTACATGAATTTTTATAAATATATTTTATAGTGTATTTGATCGGCATATGTTTTAATCGATGGTGTTTGTCGGTGTGAGTCAATATGGGATACACCAATGTACCTTAAAATATATATATGATATTACGAGAGGTGAAAGTCATTGCTTTGAAGAGAAAAAAACGAGGTGGTCATCATTGTTCTTGCATAATGTTTTCTTTCGAGAATTGATTGTGTATACTTGTGACAAAGATGTCACGAGAAGTTTAAGACCATTCACCAAAAGTGGATGAGGTAAATGTTTTGCATCCATTTAAAACAATAAATTCTTGTGTTGTAATAAAAGTTCTCATATTATAGAAGCTTAATTTGGATAAGAGATTTCCAAAAGCTTGTATACATTGTAAGAGGACTTGATTCTCGGTGGGAAATGCACATGACTTTCCCAAAAATTGTAAACTCATAGCAGACATAATTATGTCTACGATTGTGAGTCTGACAATAGACAAGTGAATTGACAGCAACAGTAGTGGTTGAGGCATAACCCCGATTCATGATGCAAACATATGGAATAGTTTTCAAAAACACAATAAATGAAATCAGTTGATATAACTTGAAAGGACAAAAAGATTATTTGACTCAGAAAGATAATTATCAGCTTTTGTGTCTGACCCGTGGTGGGGAAGGTGGTGATGGGTGGATGGACTGAAACAACTAGAACACAATAAAACTGTTCATGAATGACAGATGATTAGTACTTCGAGTTCGTACATCATTTCATTAATTAGTTCATGATTCGAGTTGTTAAATATCTTGTTTGTTTTAAGCGGGGAAAAAGAAGCGAGCGAGGGCGGGGGATGATTTGTGAGTACAATCGGCCATTACATGAAATATTCTCTGGAATTTCAGCTGGTGAAACGACAAGTGTCATCTTGAAAGTTCACGTTTAGGTTTGTGATAAAAATTATCAAGTAATATAAAAGTTAGATTTGGGTTCACG
Organism: Pinus albicaulis; assembly: GCA_034641835.2. Taxonomy (NCBI): domain Eukaryota; kingdom Viridiplantae; phylum Streptophyta; class Pinopsida; order Pinales; family Pinaceae; genus Pinus; species Pinus albicaulis. The sequence continues at coordinate 149,903 of JAXQQM020080723.1, read as the reverse complement.
GAATTTATATTTAATTATTTTTATTTTGGACTAATATATATATATATAAATTTTATATTTGTGTGGTTTAATAATCATATATATATATATACATAGATAATATTCATAAATATTTTGTTCAAAACCATAATAATTCACATAGTTAATTCCCAAGTTTCGAGTTATTATATTTAGGAAAAATATTAACATTATTAATTTGATTTTAATTATTAGAAGGTAACAAACATGGAAAGCAAGGTTTAATTGTGCAAGCCTTAAGTTCAAACAGACAACGTGTTATTAAGTTAAGTTACATTGGTATTTAATATCATCATTGCCATATGTATTAAATGTGGGCGCAGTATTAATCAAAGATGTTGGCATATGTAATGAGCAACGTATTATTATAGTTCGAGTTACATTGGTATTTAATAATCATATATGGCTTCGTATTAATTGTGATGTTAATCGAAAGATGTTATTTGGCATGTATTATGTCACGGTAGCGATATTAATCAAGTTTAACAGTTTAAAATGGTGTATGGAAGATCAAGGTCGGGTTTGTTGACCTCATCAACATGGTCTACATGTAATCATGAGAACCTTCCTTGAAAGTAAAGCCCAATTGTTATTTAAAGGTGTATTTGAACGCAGACGGAGAAAGGGGCCAACATAGCTAATGGGACCATGATACGTAGCCATCTTGTGGACTATTGATAAATTATGGCAGTAACCTTGCTAAATAAACATTAAGTTTAAATCAAATTAATTTAATGGCATGTTTTAGATACTCTGAATTTAGCGGAAGTTCACTTTTAGTGGACAAACATGGGTTTACTGAGCTGATAAATGAAGGCTTATCTTGGGCAATATTCTTAAATTGAACTAATAAAGATCATTCTTATCATTTGCTTTTCTTGGAATCCATTGAGACATGTTTGATGAAGGAGACTTCTTATGGATACACTTGAATATTGCACATACTGAATACCGAAGGCCATGTCTAGGACTTGATCCAAATAAGAAACGGAAGAAACTACTCAAGGGTTTAATGATGCTATGAATCCAATGGTAACTTTTTTAATGTTTTGAACACATCTTTAAGGTCAAATTGCTAAGTTTAATGAAAAAGAGGTGTATGGATCATTTAACCATTGACGATTTTGGAAAGTTGTGAATCGAAAGAGAACCTTGTGAGAGTTGTATATTTAAAAAAATTGCAACAGTTATGCTGTCGTTCCTCTGGTTTTATTTCTTCATTCATTAAGTTTGAAGATGTTTTATTTTGTATATAAACAAATGTTAAGGTGTCTTTAAAACTAACGCTATTGATGGTATAAATCATCTCTGAGAGAATTTTTGTATTGCTATTATATTGGAGAGTTCTTTACGAAGACATGTCTTGAAGGAGTGATAACACCTAATAAAGCTGGTATACTAATATGTATATTTTGCACCAAATAGAAGAGGTAGATGAAGTCGTATTTGACGAATAAAGGAGATGTATTAGTGAGGTGAACTCGCTATCAAAATTCTTATCTTATGGTTTGATGTATATGTGTTTTTCAGATGTTGATGTTGTGTATTTTCAGGAACCTTTGTCTTAAATCTTGAAGAAACCTATCCTTCATGGAAACCATGCTAAAAACATTTCTTATATGGATGAGGAGAAACACATAGCATTACTCAGTTGCATTCAGATCAGGGGTGATATGCTAAATAATTGTTTCTTCAGAAAAAGTTTCTGATTCTACCTTCCCATTTAAGAATATTTTAATGTTTAAATACCTCATTAATTTCATTTGATGGTTGATGGTGGTTTCTTTTAGTTGAAGCCCTTGTTTTATTCTACTTCTGTTTTCTAAACTTATCATAGTAGTTTAGGTATTCTTTGGTATTCTCTGTAGTATTTTTACTTTAAGTTCCTTCAACTTCACCTTTGTATCTCATCTTGATAAAGTTTGTTCCTAATTAGATATCTTTGGCCTGCAATTCTCATTATTATTTCCATTCGGTGTACTATTGTGGGATCTATAGTTTCATCTTCCATGTTTTAATAATTGGATTATTTCTCTCTCTTGGAGATGTGTTTTTTATTATCATTTTCTCCTTTTCTCCACTTGGGGTTTTACTTGGTACCTTCATGACGCATTTATGAGGCCCCAGTACTACATTTAAACCCTACATTTTATCTAAAGAATGCCTGTTGGTATTTTCTGATGCTCCTTTTCCAATAAGCCAATTGTTAGAAGTTTAAAACTCACCTAGCGTTTGTATTTCCCCCCTGATTGTTAATCTTTAGCTAAAAAGGCTAGGTGTCTCCATCATTGTATAATGGAGGACTTCTATATATATACATAATTAATATAATTACATAACCAGAAATTTTATTACTACTAAATTTTATAAAGAAAGTATCAACATAAATATATGTTCTATAATACAAAAAACGAGCTGCAATATAAAGTGTAAATTAAATAATTTTTAATATAAATTAAAATAATATTTAATTCTATAATTTTAAATATATTATATATTATATATTCACGTTTACACAAACATTATTATTTAATTGATGATTAATTTTTTCTTGAACTTTGTTATATCATTTTCATTGTTTGATTTGATAAATTAGAAAATTTTCTCCAACTTTGACATATATGCACTTCAATCCCAACTATGCTTCTTTACATTTATCTCATACAATTATGAAGTTCATATAAATTATGACATTATCAAATTTTAGCAGGAAAAATGATGTAGCTGTTTATATCAACTCTGTTCTTCAATAAAATATGTATAATCAAATTATAATAATTTTTAAATTTAATTATATCTGCTAAGGTTTGTTACATCACATCTGCAGTTCGTAATAAGTAGCCACCTATAAGGATGCGATATATGATAGGTGAAACGTAAGTTTGTGTTCAAGCCTTGAAGATTTAACTTTGTACAGAAAATCCATCATCTTGAAGTCTTTATGATGACTCTTTATCCTTTGAATTAATCTTCAACATAACTTTATTTCCATCTTCAAAACAATGTTGATTCACAGAAAACTATTCAAGCCACTTTGAAAACTGCACAATTCATATTTCCTCCATTTTCATAAAACGTATTTTCATCTGCAACCCTCCATTTTAAATTCAAAATATAATCCCTTCAAACCCTCAAAGATTAATTTACGGTTTAAAGACACTGCTATTTCTCTCGCTTAAAAACATCAAAATCCCTTAAAGGCCTAAAAAACCTTTGCTTCTGAAATTATTAATACAGGCTTATAGTTTAACCCTTCCTTCTGACCTCTTGCCGACCAGGCGTAAGCCTGTCCTTTGTGTTCGGAGTTTCTTCTCGCCGTTTTCTTTGTTTGATACAATCGTTCATGCCTTCACCTTGGTGCCTCACCACGAACTACGTCTTTGTGTAGTTGGCCCCCGCCATCACATTGCATAACGCAAGCTTGATCCCCTTTCATACTACTTTCCTCAGGTATGGCCCAAATCTGCAAATTTACAGTCTCGGGTCGTTGAATCTGAAACCAACAACCAAGGTTACGCCCGTGCTCCTTGCGTTGTCCTCCTGTCGGTCTTCTTTCGGATAAGACCCTCTCTTCATCGCATTGCAGGCCACTATTACCTTGAGTTTGGTCGCACCGATTGCGATTACATTCTGGTCCCACCCTCTTTCATTCTCTTGTCTTGATCATCCTTTTAAATCGAGCAACCCCGTGTGACTTGTCCTTGTCAGGTGCCAATTCTAAATCGCCATTTATCCCCCAGTCACGATAGTCTCAGTCAATACGTTGCGTCCATTCATCAGAATCTAAGCCCACATCATACTTTGCTCTCTTTTCATTTGATCACCCCCTGCCTAGCAACTCTGAAAAATTTGACCAGGTGATCTGCCAGATCTGACGGTCTGGTTCTTCACTTTGCAAAAGGTTTTGAACCTAGTTTTTTCCCTCTGCCATGGTTTTTTCACTTCTCGTTGCATACTTACCATCCTCATTTACTCCTTGTCTCCCCAAGCCTACCTTTAATTTAACATATCACCATGAGTTCTATGATTTTTATGTGCTTGCGAGTTTAAAAGCTTCTGTTAGAAGTTCCCTCTGATCACAACCCGCGGTGAAAAAGAGTTCAAATATAATCCTCCCCATAACTCTAAAAACTAATAAGGGACCAAAACAAAGATGCGAAAAATCAAAATTATCAGAGACAAATCACATTGAAAATAATACAAGAAGAATAGAAAGAAATTCTTTCCGGAAACGGCGTGACGGGTTCAACCCAGTTAGCAAAAAAAGCATATGGCTAAAACGGGTTGAAGTACAAATGGACGAGCGATTATTGGTGCATAGTGTGCATACAGACACACTTGCCTCCATGCGCAAGGCACGTGGCGTTCTTGTCAAAAAACTACCTGGCCTTGAATAGTTGTGAAAGTATGAAATTTAACTAAACCCATTCTTACCTCGAAGCTTACATCAAAGAAGAACACAATACACCGGTCAGATAAGTATTTCCTCCCAAAGAACAAATTATTACGATCATCGAAGGACACTGTAACGTTGTTGCAAAGTACAACGAAAATTAGTAATATTTGTAGCTTAAGATGGAGCACTTTCCAGTGCACACCCCTCTGTCTTTGAAGACAAACAAAACCTTCTTCACCTAATTTTCCTCATTTTTCTTTTAAGTCTCATTGTAAAGGTTGAAATTTGATGATTTCTGGTAATACATAGATTATTCTTTGAAGAAGCATTGTTCACGAAGGAGTGCAAGTCTGCTGTGTTAGAGTAAGGGTGGACAAACTAGATCACAAAACATGGTTTCGTGAAGTAATATTTTTGTTAATGTTGTTTCTCGTTCTCCCTTTGTTCCATTATGCTTTGACTTCAAATAGGATAAAGAGTTTGGCTTGGAAAATAACCTCTTAAACTTTCTCTGACACCATTTTATCGTTCCTTGCATTTTATATGTTCTTACACTAAACATGACAAAAGATAGACATAATAAACTCTCTTGAATATTTAGTTTGTTTCATTTCTTAAATGGTTAATTAGGTTTGCTAGAAGCATTTGGGCATTCCTCTTTCTTTATACATGAATATTATATCCCAATCCCTTCATTATTAATAGCATAGGTTGGACAAAGAGTGTTCAATCATACACCCACTCTGTTCTTAATTATTGCTGTGTTGAGGTCCCTATATCGTTACTTGATCCTAGATGTCTACCAGGCATTCCTCTTCGTTGAATACAATTGTATGTCTTTGTTGATTAAGCTCTCTGTGATATGAAGTTATAGGAGAAGCAGAAGGCGTTCCCAAGTATAATTCATTAAGAGGTTTAGTTTGTTTCTCTCCTTTCTTTGAAGGTGTTGTAATGATTAAGTCACATGATGAGCTTGCGGAGAAATAGGGCATTCCCAAGAGATACGCTGAAGCATTGTGAAAGGGTTTAGTTTCTTTTCCTCTTGGCACTCTTAATATTTCATCCCCATTTACTTTATATTATTACAAATCGCATTAAATTGGGTTTCCTACGGTTTCCTTCCTCATCAATGAAATATTTGGACCTGTCTCCCACCCCAGCTCACATTGCCCGATAGCTTGTAATTCCATACTTTCCTCCTCTTTGCACCAAAACACATTGTCAACAATAACAAAAACAACAACCACACTTCATAGCAACCTAAATCACTTCTAAAACATTCAGGGCTTTATCATACAACATGAATATAAATGCTGGGAAGGCAGTCTGAGCTCTAAGCTTGATTTGCATGTTGCGCATCATAGCATACCAATCTGCCAAATCACGGGACACCAACATAATGGTGATCACGGTGGGACACGTGCGGAAGGAAGAACTAAACGCACACATCTCACAGACATTCAGTCCCATGCAAAGAACACCACATGGACTTATCCCCCGCTCACCAACACAATAAATCCATAGACGGACCAAAATTTGGAAGTAGACTATTACATGAACATCATACATTCCGAGAAAACCCACATCCTCAAATTGGTGATTGATACCGATGGTGGACGGCAACCTATCTTAAAAAACTTTGAAATCATCACATGACATTCACAACTCCTAAAATACCAAAACCACTGGTGTTCCAAACTATTTCGATTACCACAGTTTTCACAAATATACTCACTATGACGACGACCCACACACATTAAACATGTTTACCACGATTAAAACTTTGAGGATTAATTTTATTGTTAAAGAATAGTTTTATCTAGATTGTCATCGCTTCTTCTTTTAAATGGGTCTAAAAAAACATGGTGACACTCTCGACATGTTTTCAGCAATAACCAAATCACTTCACTATTAAAGACTACGAACAATTTGCAAGTTGATCAAATTCATAGCAATTGCGTTGTGGCTCTCAGTGATGTGGAAGCAGACGCGAGGACCTTCCAGGTTGTCACTTCTAAACAAGTCAATGCTAAACCTAAGAAAAAAAAAAAAAAAATGTTCTCTAAGACTTAGTGGTTGAAAGGTACGGCAGATTCTGGAATGTGAATTCACAAGAACAATCATACCAATTCGAGGACCTAGAGCACTTTTTGAAGTCTCCTCCCCTAAGAAAGAAAGAAATTTCATTGTCTTTTGATGTACGGAAAAGGATGATTGTGCTTTCAAGAGCCACTGCTGAAGATGCTGATGGAATGGCATTGGCAAGGTCTGGATAACTGCAGTCATGGAGGCCTAAAATAGAGAATTTTATATCATTTTTTTTAACAAATACAAACGAAATATGGAAGGCTGATTGGCTCAAGTTCCCAGCTGACACTTTACCAGGCAGATACATCAAGAGTGGTCCTATGTGGTGTATAGTTTTTGAAGACCCAAATTTAGTCTAACCTATAGTTATCTCTTGTGTGATGAGATTTTTCTACCACTTTGTTACCTAACATTTTTTTATGAAATCTGCATTATAATAAATATAAAACAACAGAGATTTCTAGATAGAATAGGGTAGGTATGAATATCAATAAAGACTCAGTATGAGGTGGTCACCACTGGTTACTGCTGAAAAAAAAAAATACAAACAATAAAGAAATAAAGGGTAGAAATAAAACAAGAAGAGCACTTGGCTTCACAAGAAGGAAAATATGGTAAACTTAAATGCCACTACTTTAAAGAACGCCATTCAATCATGCGACTAATCATGATTGATTTATCAATTACTTACGATGGGATAGTGAAAATCTTTATTATTATTTAATCTTGGCTTATCGATTAAAGATAAATTAGTTAGAAGAAGGTTTAAAACATCACGAAAATATGAACCTATAATCATAAAGAAAATATGACTCTAGTGCCTAGAAACTTGAGCAAGAAAGGTGGTTCTAAAATGCTCAAAAATTGAACAAATGAAGGAAAACAACTCTAAAGATCAACAAATTTGAAATGAAAGAAGGTACGTCTAAAAAACTCAATCTAAGTCAATAAAGAAGAAAAAATGTTTGGATTTAGGATCTTTAGCCTTAAAAAATTTGGTTTAATTTACAAGTTGATTCATGGCGACTTGTTTCTATGCATGGACCTAACAAATGATGACCTAATCTGGTTTGGTACAGCATTTTATTCATTTTAGAATATGAAAGCCATCTGCTCAGGATACCAATCCGGCAGGTAATGAATATGATGAAAGCTATAGGTCAAGCATTTAAAGCGGTCTCATGGAGAATAAAGGTAAATATTGATTAATTTTAACAATAAATGTTGAAAAGGTTTGCTAGTCAAGTGTTCTATAGAAGAAGAAAAAATGTTAGAATCATAGGAATGGGTAGGTAGAGATCTTATTTTAGAATTTCCATTGTCTGGAGTTATTATAAGAATCATGTTGAAAGGACAACAAAAAGAAAAATTGTTGCCCAATGGGCAAATGATGCCATACAAATACATATGCAGTTATGGACACCTAAAGGAAAATTTTCTCCCCAAGTGGAGCCATTGTTAGCCACCTATAAATTAAAATGTGAAATGGTGGCTAGAAAGTTGTGTTCAAGCAACAAAGAATTTATTTTATTTGAAAATCCATCATCTTTGAAGTCTTGGTGGTTCTTTTATCTTTGAATTAATCTTCTTTGTACTTCCATCTTAAAACATAGTTCATAAAAAAGTTATTCCCAAAGCCATTGAGCACTAATTCACTTGTTCCTCCATTTCATGACTACTTTTCATCTTAGCCTCATTTAACTCTAAAACCTTAAATCCTTCCTTTCAAAGATTCATTCACAGTTTAAAGAACCTTCTTTCTTCTCTAAACCAAAAACACTCAATCCCTTAAAAAAGCCTAAAAACACGCTTGCACTGCAGGTATTAATACCGGACTTGGTTTAGCCTTCCTCACATGACCTCACCCAAAACACACGTGACCATGGCTATTAATCACAATCGGAGTTTCACTGTGACCTTTCCTTTATTCTTCTTCCAATCTTGGAGTACGATAAGCATTGCTAACTACCTTCGGTCCTTCACTCTTACTGAGAACAATATGCCTTATGATTGGCCCATCGCCACCGCCTTGCTCACTTGTAAAGGCATGGTACCCTTTCATTTTCTCCCTCAAATCGTAGATCCATCATTGATCTCGGTAGTTGAATACTAAGAACCAGCAGCGCCGATTCGCAAATCACGCTCACCTTGTTGTGTCCTCCAAGCAGTCCATCCTTGGAATCAACAGGACGACCCTCTCTTCATCGCATGTAATTTTCAATAACTTTTAAAGTTCGCTCCCTTACGATTTTAGGTTCGATAATCTGGGTCCCCTTCCCCTACATCATTCATAGGCAATCATCATACCGATGGGGCGACCACTGCATAACATCGCTGACGCCCAAGTTTAGTCGCCGCTACTCCCACAGGTCGTGTGTCACAGTTCAATACGTGGGTCAATGTCGATCTATGACCACATCGCCGCCGCTCTATTTTCATTTTGATACTTTACTAATAATCTCACGAAAAAATCATAAGCGAGTTGATCGATGAATCGCGGTCCCTGTCTCTGCCCGTAAAAAAGGTTTTGAACCTAGTTTGTTCTCTTGCTGCCATGGTTTTCCGTTTCATTGCCTTGCCCACCATCTTCACTTGCTCCTTCACTCTCCCAAACCTGTGTAATAGTCTAACCATATCACTTCAATTTCATAATGAGTTTTATTGATAACACCAAATTTAAAACAACTTTCTGTTAGAAAATTTCATCTGGAATTGAACGGTAACTGGTTGGAATATTGATCCTCCATAACTCTAAAAACAATAAAGGACAAAAAGTTGAAGGTCAAAAAATTATCAAAACCATACGTGAAAAGAATACGAAGAAGTGAAAATTCTTAAAGCAGTGTAGGCAGTTCAACCAGAATCAGCAAAAAAGCATAACAAAGCTAAGCAGGTTGAATACAAAGGGACAAAGTAATTGTGGCTGAGTATTGACCGACACGGACATAACCCACCTCCATGTAAAGGCACGTAAGCGATTGCTTCATCGAAAACTGCGCAAACTATCAAAGAATAGTTGTTGAAAAGTATGGGAAGTTGCTAAACCATTCTTACTCAAGCTTACTGTGAAAATCTGTCCACCATATACTTAGAATGGTATTTCCTCCCAAAACACTAAACGATTATTACCGTCATGTCGAAGGACACTCAACAAGCGATGTTACTAAATTAAATAGAAAATTAATATTAATACTTGTAGCTCAAGATGAACACTAAAATACGCTCCTATCTTTGATGATCATTAAAAACCTTCTTCACCTATGTATACATTTTTGCTACATTAAGACTCTTTGAAATCACCTCTCATTGTAAAAGGTTGACATTTGATATTTCTAGTAATACATAGGTGTTACTTTGAAAAACATTGGTGGAAAAGGGTAGCAGAACCTACATTTTTGTTGATGAGGAGAAGATTTGGACATTGGATCACGGGCTTTGGTTTTGATGATAATCACCTTTGTTAATGTTGTTTCGTTTATCACTTTCTTCTTAACTGACTTTAATAGGATAAAAAGTTTGATATATGACACCTACGCTGTTGCGCTCCTTCATTGTTTATATAACTGCGCTCGTTGTAACCAAAGTAGTATAATGGCTATCTTGAATATTCGATTTGTTTTATTTCACAAATGGTTAATTAGGTTTTACTAAGTATTTAGGCATTCCCCCTTTCTTTGTACTGAATATTGTATACGAAATCTCCCATTCAATTATTAATGCTTGTAGTTGGACAAGGGTGTGTTTCAATCATACCCTCTGGCTGCTAATTATTGTGTTGAAGGTCCCTATAGTGCAGTCCTATGTGATCTCTGAGCGTTCCCTCTTCTTTGAATGCAATTGTATGTCTTTGTTGATTAAGCTCTCAACAGTGAAAGTTATAGGAGAAATAGAAACACGAGTCTACTAATTCATTAGAAAGGTCTTTTGCATTTCTCCTTTCCTTTGAGTGTTTATATTAATTAAGTCAATAACGGTGAGTTTCTTGGAGAAATAGGGTGTTTCTGGTCCTTTAAGTCATTGTGAGTTTGAGTTGCTATCTTTTAGTTCATAATGTTGTCCCATTTCACCTATTACAGATCACTGACCAAGTTAGATTTTCCCTCTGGTTTCCTTTCCTCCTCAATCAAAACTATTTGGACTTTCACATGACTCCATTGCCCAATGGCTTATGAGTTACATGCTCTGTCTATCTTTTGTAAACACATTTTCAGCAAATAAAACAAAACAAACAACCACCTTGCTTCTGTGTATAAATCCTTTAAACCATTCAAGACACATCCTTATAAATATGTACGAGAGATCTCTGCGGAGACTAGGAGGGCTGAATCCTGAAGCTCTAAAGCTTGGTTTGCATATTTGCTTGTCGCTTAGCATGCCAATACGCAAATACGGAGACTACAACAATGTCCATGTGGAGATATATTCTGATAGACCAAGCAGATAAAAAAGTAGTTTAGAATCTAGTGATGCATTACTCTAATCAAAACATCACACCTGTTTTAGCGTGTAGTGTTGATAATGAGCACGTTATTGAATGGTGTTTCTGATGAAATGGATTAGTGTTATAAAAATCCTTGATAACTCAAAATCTTGATACTTAAAAATATATTGTTGAAGTGACAGGTAACTAATCTACGTTACCAATGAGCATAATTAGGATTTTCACATCATCGCGGGCTTAATGCATTGCCAGATTCAGCTTATTATCAATTTTATGAGGAATTTAGAGGTGACAAATAGCAATCTACCATTTACCAATTAACATAATTCTGTTCACATTTCCGGTCTAAGTGCATTGAACGTGAGAAGAAATTTGTTGTATACCAATTATATAAAACATGGTCCTACAACTGCATAAAAAAATGTTTAATTAATCAATCAACTCATTTATAACATAACATATACCTCCATAAAGTAGCACTTGTTGCATTACAATGTCACATCATAGCTTCATCACCGCCCGCATATTCTGGTGTAGGTATTTCGTCGCAGTCAGATTTTAGTAAATGTTACTAAAATGTTGAAGTCAACCCTAACACTCATAGCGGTGCACCGACATGGTTTAGAAAAATGAGGCTTGCAATGCTGTCTGAAGAAGCTTAAGCATAAACAACTTTGAACACCATGACGATCATAGTTTGATTATGTTATTCCAAAGACGTCCTCTGTTGAAGTCAGTTGACCCAACACCTGGCATGATTAGGTGAGCGATAATCATGTATACTATTATATTGATGAACACTTTTGTAAAAAAATTTGGAATACGCTGACAGATTCAACTTCGAGTATTTCAAATTTGATGATGAATAATGTAACTTTAACTTCGGAATTCTTCTTCACCAGATGAAAGACTTCAGTGCCCCTTATCACTCTGTAACTATGAATATATAAATTCAACAAAACAATAATAAAAGTTCTTAAAAAAAGATAACTTTATATTCATATTTCATTTATTATACTAAATATATAAATATTATTTATTTTTAATTATTTCATAATATGTAAAAATATGTAATATCCGTTTCCCATGATGAATATATGGAATATCCGTTTATAATGATACTTATACTTACATTATACAGAAATAATAGTTGTACTACGTTAGATTTTTGGATAGCAAATCTTAAAAATGGAAGATAAAATATATCATTTTAATTATTAAATTATTAAATGAATATTTTACATAATAAATATTTTTAATTCATAATACATTATTCGAATGATTTCATGTGATATTAATTAATAATTAATATTATTTAAAAATCATTATATTATTATTATAAAATATAATTTTCCAATAAATTCATTTTTTCAAAATTATAGTTTATGATAATTTGTAATGGATTACAAACTTAATTTCACTTCAAACAATACTCTTCAGCTAATCATTGTAATCAGTTGCATTTTTAAGATTGGTTTATTTGAATTAACGAAAAAAACAATGCTGAAAGAACTTATTATGATTTAAAGAATAAATTTTCAATTGGGCAAGATATATACTTCTAAGACTTGGGTCTTCTTTGATAGAACCAATCATGTCAAAGAAAAATTAATTGGGGTACAGAGGGTGAAGTGCTAAGCAAATGTTTTAGTGGTTATGGAGTGGTTTTATTGGTTCTTCGCATTTATTGCGACACAACATGATTGGTGTTGCGTTAAAGATGCAGTACAAATTCTTTGAGGAGTTAGGTATCACATATCTAGGTAAAACAACATTGGTGTAGAAAAGAAGATCAAGAAGATCATTACTTCAAGGTGTAGGACATGTTGATTACATAAAAAGTTGGGGATGTCCTTAGGGTGAACTAATGTGCTGTATTTTGAGACAAGTTGTTGTAATCATTAGGATAACATTTGTTTTTATGTTTGGATTTGTTTTATATTCCGGATTAGTAGAATAACGTAGCTCTTGAGATACATGTTCCGAAAAAATCAATAAATAAAGACAATATGATGAATACATAAATTAGTAAAATATTTCATCATTGAAAGGCGTGTGCGTTTCTATGTTCAAGAGACATCTAAGTAAAAGCAAGATGATGAATATATAAATTATTAAAATATTCCATCGTTAAAACGTGTTGTAAAAGCTCACATCAAGTGTTCTTGATATACGGAGATGTAAAAAGTTAGTAGAATAACATGGCTAACAGAAGACATGTTCCAAAAAGAAACATCCAAATAAAGGCAATATGATGAATACAAATTAATAAAAAACTTCATCATTAAAGGTGTTGTAGATCACATCAAGTGCCAACTGATATACTATAGTGATTGATGTTAAATTTTTAGGTGGTCTTGGAGAATAATTTAATTTTTCAAACTTTCTCCCAATTAAGGTTCAAAATTGAAGTTGTTATTTCCTTATGATAAAAGAAGGCACTAAATTGTTTCTAGTGCAAACAAATTAAAATAAAAACTCGCACGAAATTTGAAATGAAAAGGTATTATTTCTCATACAAATGAAAATTAAAATTAAAATTCACTTGTCAAGTGGCTGGAATCAATCAACGTTTACAAAGATTTGATTTCTACTGCTCCCTCAGTGTAACAGAAAATCTATAAAGTTTAAAGGCAGTCTTATAATGTATTAAAACAAAATACTCAATCATTACGATTTGAAACAAAACAATAACCGTTAATTAATCGATGACAAAGAAAGACAATCAATCTATAGAAGCAAGATGTGTGCGAAACATGCTTCATACCTAAAACCCGCTATTTATACATTATTCTAAGTCAAAACCGTAACAACCTGATAACTGCTAAAGAAAAATCATGCTACGGCAAGCTAGCCTCATAGAATCTAAGCAAAAATCAATGAAATATTAACAATTCTAGGCCTGTTGCTACAATCGCCCTTTCTCACCACATTACGGAAAGGTTATACTATTGACAAATTCATGGAATTGGTTAATATGCATCATAAAGCTTCACGACTCTCTGTGGCCTAAGCAATTTTGTAATTGTCAGTAAATCGTTATCATCCTTTGATATTGGTCTCAGTGTGCCTTCCTTAGGCCCATTCTGACAGAAGTGATGTAAAAGGTGTCCAAGTTTGGCAGTTGATCTGCTACTTCAGATGAAATCAGATTTTAATTCATGGACCTATCTACGCTGGATTCTGTATCTTGGTTAGAACTGCACTTAAGTGATTTTCAACCTCAATTATTTGAGTTGTTAATTACAACTGCAAATAAGCATGTGGAAAACCACAGTTAAATCTAAACCTGCATACCTCCTCTTTGACCTCAACTTGAATTTATTGAATATCCCAATCTTTCTTAGTTACCCTAATACAAGTTTTCATGAGATAGTACAATTTATCTTCCAATTTAATTAAGGGAGAATTAAATGAAGGCTTGCCCAGATTATATTTCAACATTATGTTTAGGGTGGGCTAGAGGATGGTAGGAAGCAGTTTAGTGATAAGAAAGAAGTTATATTTATGGATAAAGACATACTATTGATGTTGCTTTCTTTTCTAATCAATTGTTTGACAAAGCTGTGTTGTCTTGTTGTTTGACCAATATCCCACTAAACAAACGTTTAATCTTCTTTAGGATTATTGTTGTGCCATGTTTTTCTCATCACTTTGGTAATTAAAAGTGCTATGGTAATAAAAAAGATTATAGGGGGGAAGATATGCTATCTATTTGTTTTTCTTCAACTAATTTTGATTTACATTTGTGGATCTTTTAATGTTTACATGCCTCATTATCATTTGATGGTTGATGGTGGTTTATTTTGGTGTGACAACATTTGTATGCAGGTACTATTCTAAAGAATCTAATAGGGTAGTGCAGTGTTTATTTTTATTGTCCCTCTACAACATCTTTTTACTTTAGAGTTCATACTTCACTAATATTTCTTCGCTCTCATCTCCTGGGTTTTGGTACTTCTGGTAGATATCTTATGTCTACAATTCTCTTTTTCTTTCATTCGGTGGACCATTATGAGATCTATAGTTTCATCTTCCTTAATAACACGTATTTGGATTCTTTCTTTCTTTTGGAGATACGTTTTTTCATATGAATTTTCCTTTTCATGATTTGTGCCAGGTACTTTAGCAAACCTCGATATCAAGAGCAAATATTCGTTATATTTTACACCCACAAAATTTTGTCTAAAAAGAAGGGAGTTCCTACATTTTGTCTAAAAAAGGGAGTTATTATTGGAATTTTCTGATCTCCTTTTTTCAAATAAACTAATTGTACAAGTTGCTCACCTAAGTGTATTTTCTAATTATTTGATCTTTAACTAGAAACTGGATGTCTCTATGTTGTATAATAAAGGCTTCCCTATATATTTATAAAAGTAATATCAAATATTCTTCCAAAGATTTTATTACTATTACATTTCATGAAAAAATCATCATATAAATATATATTCTATAATGTAAGAAAAACAAACACTAATACAATATATAAATTAAATAATTTTTAATACATTCAAAATAATAATGATTACTGTTTTAAAATATTTACATATGTTATATTTACATTTACAAACCTTTTATCGTTGTGTGGTAAATTAGAAAGACAACGTTTGACATATAATTTCTTTAAATCTAAATATGCTTCTCTACATTTATCTCATACAATTATGAAATTATTGTATATTAACAAATCACATCGGCATTGTAAAATTTTAAAAGGAGAAATGATCCCATACATTCTCCTCAACTCTCAATTGTGCTAATAAAATATGCGCAAATAGATATAATAATTTTGTTTTAATTATATTTACCAAGGATTTTTATTCATACATCATGATTATGTCCGCAGGAGATATATTCTGATCGGTATCAAGTGAGTAAAGTAGTTTGAAATGAAAGAATGTAAGAAAACTGAAAAAGAGGCCAAATAGCTTAAAACCACCGTTTGAGGTGCAGAAAATTGACTGATCATGAGCAATCAATTTCATTAAAATTATAAATAGTTGAATCTTGCAGACATTAACCTTTGGATGGTTTTTTGACAGTGAAATGGATTAATATTGAATGGTTTTGGCAATTGGAAATGGATTAAGTATTAAAGGAAGGTTGTTTTGGTGTGATTTTTGGGTTTTAGTGTTGGAATTTGATGAAAGGAATTTGTGTTTAGTGTGGGATGGTGGGGTTTCACAATTGCGAATTTGGTGAAAAAATTTGAAATTAAAATCTTGATATATGATATTTGTTGAAGGTTTTTGCTATGTATAGTTGGACACCTAAAAAACCTTTAAGGCATTTTGGTGTGGAAAATTATAAATAATTTATCGCTGTTGAATTCTGCCAAATTTAAAAAAATTGCACAGAAAAAGTCGAAAACATACACAAAAAAAAAATTCCTTGATAAAGACTATCGATATAAAATGTTGATACTTCAAAAATATATTGTTGGTAGACAGTATAAATGCCATTACCAATGAGCATAATTCGGTTCGCATCTCAGGCCAATTACGCGCGAAGTTAAAAGAAGCAATCAATTTGTAAATTTAGAAGTGACAAGCCAACCCAATCTACCATTTACACCAATTAACATAATTCTGTTCACATTTCAGTTTAGTGCATTGAACGACGAAGGAATTTTGTATGTCTAATTGATCCACAACAAACTGTGGTGTTTTGTGCATAAAGAATATTGGTGTCAATCAACTCATCTAACACTGTATATGCTCTACACTCCCACTAAAAAAATAGCTGCATCTAAATTACAGTATCACATCATGCGGCTTGTGTCACCGTCACATATTCGGTCACTGCTGCGGCTGTTCTGAACACCATGACGATCACTGTAAAGTTTTGATTATATTTATATCGATACTTAGCTATATTATTGAGCAGCCATATTGAAGTTAAGTTGTTATTGTGGCATGATTAGGTAAGAGCGGAATAATCATATTATGTATCTCACCTAGGTAGATGAATATTTTTACCAAATAAATTTTTAGATGCAGCAGATTCAACCGAAAATTAAACTAAAATTTGTAGTTTGAATAATGTAAACACTTCAACAATTCTTCTTCCACCGGATAAGAAGACTCGAGTGCCTTACAGCTTTATAACTTTGTAAGACCATATAAATTCAATAACAATAATAAAGTTCTTAAAGAAAGGATCCTTTTATTTATATTTGTTATTATATTTAAATATATAAATAATATTATTTAATTAATTAATTAATTTTTAATTATTTCATAATATATAGAAGCATTTAGATATCCGTTTCACAGTGGATACTTATAGCAATATCCGTTCCCATAAGGAATACTGTTACTTACATTATACCAAAATAATAGTTATTACTGCATTCGTTTTGAAAAGCAAATCTTAGAAATGGAAGATAAAATATATCATTTAATTATTAAATTATTGAAAGAATATTTTACATAATAAATAATTTTTAATTTACTTAATTGACCGAATGATTTCATCGTCATATTAATTAATAAATTAATATTTAAATCATTATAATATTATTATAAAATACTATTTTCAATAATTCAATTTTTCAATTGTAATTATAAATAATTTATAATGGATTACAAACTTAATTTTACTTCAAACCATATATTCAACCCATCATTCCAATGAAGTTGCATTTTTCCAAGATTGATTATTTGGAATATATGGTTACATTTTTTATTGTGAGGTCTCAAATATTACGTAGAGTGTGAAAGAAAAACAATATGAAGGAACTTAGCATAGAAGGTTTAAAGAAGAACAAATTTTCAATTGGGTAAGATATATACTTCTAAGGCTTGGGTCTTCTTTGATAGAGCCAAAAGTCATGCCAAAGAAAAATTAATTGGGCTAGAGGGTGAAGTGCTAACAAATGTTTGGTGGTTATGGAGTGGTTATTCATAGGTTTTTGGGTATCTGCACATTACACAACTTGAACCCAAATTGTTGGCATTAAATAATTCACCAATTACAAGAATTCTTTGAGGAGTTGGAGGTATCAAATATCTATAGGGAACACAACATTGATGCTGAAAGAAGATCAAAGGAGTCATTACTTCAAGGTGTAGGATATTAAGTGATTACATAAAAAGTTGGGGATGTCATTAGGGTGAATGATAGCAACATATTTTGAAACTCAAGTTGTTGTAATCATTAGGCCCTTGTTTGTTTTTATGTTTGGTTGTTTTATATTCTGGATTAGTAGAATAACTTAGCTCTTGAGAGACATGTTCCAAAAAGAATCATCCAAATAAAGACAATATGATGAATACATAAATTAATAAAATATTTCATCATTGAAAGGCGTCGTAAGCTCACATGTTCCAAAAAGAAACATCCAAATAAAGGAAAAATGATGAATACATAAATTAATAAAATATTTCATCATTGAAACGTGTTGTAAGCTCACATCAAGTGCATCTTGATATACTATGATGATGTGAAAAAAGTTACTAGAATAACATAGCTCTTGAGAGACATGTTCCAAAAAGAAACATCCAAATAAAGGCAATATGATGAATACATAAATTAATAAAACATTTCATCATTAAAAGGTGTTGTAAGCTCACATCAAGTGCATATTCATATACTATGATGATGTGAAAAAAGTTTAGAGTGGTCTTGGAGGAATAATTTAATTTTTCGAAGAGTTCTCCCAATTAAGGTTCAAAATTGAAGTTTTTATTGTTGGAAGTAATGGAGAAACCTAAAGTTAGATTATTGTTATGAGGAGGATAGGTTTGGGAATCTAATCTTAGACCTCATATCCTAATATCTAGAGAGTGGTTGAAACCATCCCATTAATGTGAAAGCTCATATAATTGAGGCTCATCTATGGGTGTGTTTGTACACTCTCTAGGTTCTCACCTGAGAGCCATTTCATTTAATTAATATATTAATGGTTTTGAACTTGGTATCGGAGCATTTCATTTAATTAGTATATTAATGGTTTTGAACTTGGTATCGGAGCATCAGGTTGAAACTTGATGAGTTTAACTGCAGATGAAAGAAGGGAGCGACTACTAGATCTGAACACTGACAGTGGAAAAAGAGCTCGAATTGGGGCATCTCTATTTCAGTGCATTGAGCGTTGAAGACCGTGTGATAAATGAATCAGTTTAATCATTCAATGGGGGCGCTGGTCTGTACATAACTCCTGAAATCTGCATTGAATTGATTTATATATGCGCCATATTGCATGCTGAAACAGTGCATTCTCCCAGCAATGAAAGTGGGGTCACTTTCACCTTCGGTCCGCTATATCCAACCAACGAAGGGCAGTACGTTTGGCTGTGTTAGATGCGGCTGTCGAAATGTTCAAGTCTGCATCCACTGGCACTGAAATTTTCTGTGATCTGTGGCGTGTGGCGTGGGAAAAGACAGTGATTTTATTTTATTTTTCATGATGCATAGTGCTTGAAAGGCCGTAAAGTTGATTTCAAGCCATTTGCACTCAGTTTTTTTAGAGAGGCCGCTGCAATAACTCTGAGATGGGTCCGCGACATTCATGATCATTTGGTGGATAGCCCATCGCATTGCAAAGTTGAAGGGTAGATAGCTCATCTGAGATTTGAAACCAGAATTAAGGGCCGCGAGATGTGGCAAAGGTAGCCTATCGATATGTGAGCCGACGGTGTTGGTTCCCTCACGACCGAGGCTCCAAGTATTGGAGTGCATGGTGGTTGTGTGGAGAGTGTATCCTGCTGCGAGGTCGAGGTGGATCGGATTTCAATTTTGATGGAGCCTGTTGCGTATGGTTGTTGGCGGAACATGTAAGTGTTGGATCTCTGCAGATCCGGGTGCGAGAATCGCTTCGATGCGCACAAAACTTTGAAGGGTCTAACAGAATCAGGGTTGCATGGATCTTTGAAATTGCATGAGAAAACTGTAGATTAAAAGTTTGTGGCATCAATATTGATCCTAATAGTTTTTTAACATTGATCGATCTGGTGAACGTTAGGGGAGTGATTGCTCCCTGGAATAGATCAATGATTATTATTACTTTTTTTTTTTTTTAAATTTCGGCATGAAGATTCTTGCTCTAGTGTTCGTTTGTTTATTTGTAAAACGAATCTACAATTTCGAGGTTTTTTTTTTTTAAGATTCTGTTGGAATTTTGGCTTGCAGATAGAGATGGCATGAAAAATGTTTTCTTCTATTTCGTTAACAGAACCAAAAACAATTAAAAAAAAAAAAGGTCTTCCTCGATACAGAGGGATACACAAAATAAGAGTAGGACTGCTACAGACACAGTGCTCTACAAAACAACTCTCTGTCTCTCAAGAACGCACAAATAGTGCTCTGTTCTTCTTACTGTGCTCTTCTTGCCTGCGGGCTCTCACACAGCGATTACAACAATACAATGTATTACAATTACAAATACATTTCTTTGGCTCTCGGCCTTTTTACTTTATATAGCGCGCGGCAGGAACAAAAAAAACAAATTACAAAGAAAAATGCTTTGCGGAACATAAAACATAACATAGCGCGACGTACGAGTGGGACCACATCGCAGTCGGCCATTTGTGATGTGCGATGGCGGGACACTATGTGACATGCGAAATGCGATTGTACGATGGCACGACAATCGCATCGCAAACAATCAATGGAACTCTGGCATGGGCGGAGGGCGATACTGCGACATTACGATATCCGACATTGCGATGTGCGATGTTGCGACATCGCATCCCAACTTACAAATGGCGGTAACACATATATAACATGCGGTGACACGTTGCGATTGCGATGGTGTGACATTGCGATGGCGTGATGGCGCAATCGCATCCCAACTCTCGACCGGCGAAAACATATGGCGGAACAACAGAAAATGCGATATGCGATTGTGCGATGGCGCAACCATCGCACATCGTAGATTTCCATATCAACAAGACACTTGCGGTCTCAAACTTGCGATCTGCGATTTGCGCTTTGGCGCTTAAGTGGTAGGGACCACTTGTCCGGCCTTTTCATAACTTTTAAGTCTTCCGCCTGTTTTAATCAATTTCATTCATTTTTGGTTGTTGAGGGCTTTAAAGCCCGAAATGACTGTCTTAATGACTTCTGCTCCTCCGTAGATTAGAACTACGGGAAAATCTTAGTTCCTCTGTGAAATTGACTTCGCCAATATCAAAATTAATTCTTCTCTCTGCAATCTATGGTTGCGGTCCATAAAACATTAATTCTTTCTTCCAGTACAAAGACACGGCATGTGACTTTAATATTTCCAACACTCCCCCTTAAAGTCAGCTGCTGGGTTATCAATAATACCCAAAAAATTTCTCAAAAATTCAAATGTTTTCTGTCCCAATGGCTTTGTTAGAATATCTGCATATTGCTCCTCTGTTTTACAATGCTGTAAAACAATTTCACCATTGTTTACCAATTCTCTGATATAATGAAACTTTGTATCTATGTGTTTCGTTCTCTTATGAAACACAGAATTCTTTGACAATGCAATAGCTGAGCTATTGTCACAGTAAATCACTGTCCCTTTTACCTGTTCTTGGCATAAACTTCTTAACATTCTTCTCATCCAAATTGCTTGACACGCTACTGCTGTAGCTACCACATATTCTGCCTCTGCTGTAGATAATGCTGCAATAGGTTGTTTCTTAGAAGCCCATGAAATGGCTCCTGAACCCATATGAAAAACATAACCGGAAGTGCTCTTCCGATCATCTACACTTCCAGCCCAATCACTGTCAGTGTATCCAACTAACTCTGAATTTTCTGAAGCTGTATACAAAATACCAAATCCTTTTGTTCCTTTCACATACCTCAGAATTCTCTTTGCTGCTTGCCAATGTGCTTCTTTTGGCTTCTCCATAAATCTGGAAATTAGACTAACAACATGCATAATATTCGACCTAGTTGCAGTCAAATACATCAGGCTACCAACTATGCTTTTATACAGACTTGGATCAACATCCTTGCTGCTGTCATCTTTTCTCAACTTCAATCCCATTACTATGGGAGTAATTGCAGCTTTGCACTCCTGCATATTAAATCTTTCTAAAACTTGATTCACATACTTTGCTTGAGATATAAAAATCCCTTTTTCACCTTGCTCTACTTCTATTCCCAAGAAGTATCTCAACAAACCCGTGTTAGTCATTTCAAATTCTTCTTTCATGACTGTTTTAAATTTTTCACTGAGATAATCATCATTGCCAGTGAATATTACATCACCAACATATAAAACAACAATCAGCATTCTACCATCCTTTTCTTTGATGTAGAGGGTGAGTTCTCCCTCATACTTCTCAAATCCATTTTCCAGTAGATAGGAGTCTATCCTACTGTACCATGCTCTTGGCGCTTGCTTCAGCCCATAAAGATCTTTCTTCAATCTGCAGACCTTATGCTCTTGGCCTTTCTTCTCATATCCGAGAGGTTGTTCCACATATACCTCTTCCATTAAAACTCCATTTAGAAATGCAGATTTTACATCCATCTGGTATACTTTCCATTTGTTTTGTGTTGCTATTGACAACACTTCTCTTACTGACTCCATTCTTGCAACTGGTGCAAAGGTTTCTTCATAATCAATCCCTTTCTTTTGCTTATATCCTTTGACAACAAGTCTGGCCTTATGTCTCTCTATTTTTCCTTCAGCATTGCTCTTGGTCTTATAGACCCATTTAACTCCAATGACTTCTTTACCTTCTGGGAGATCAACCAACTCCCATGTTTTGTTCTTCTCTATGGCTTTAATTTTATCATCCATAGCTTCTATCCATTTTCTATCTTTAATAGCATCTTCAAAATGAATAGGATCATCAACTTGACAATACAAAGAAAATAGGGAATTCATACCTTCATTTGCTTCTCCTTGCTCATAAATTTCTCTAAGGCTTCTGAACCTTGTTCCTCGTTCACTTGGTGTAGACGTGCTTGATGAAGCACTCATTTCTGCTCCATGTGGTGTGCTTGGAGATGCACTCCCGCTTCTTCTCAAGGGTGTTCTCGCTGCTGCTTGAGGTGTCCCTTGCTGTCCTTGTGTTGGTGGAGGTTGTGCTACCAATGAGTTGTTAATTTCAACTACATCTTCCTCATCTTCATCATGAGATAAACAGCTTTTAACATTGACTGTTTTCTCAATGCTTCCATCCCATGCTTCCTCTTCAATGAATTGCACATCTCTGCTTATCACAAACTTCTTTGTGGATGGGTTATACAATATGTATCCTTTGGAATCTTCACAGTATCCAAGGAAAATGCACTTCTCCCCCTTACTATCCAATTTCTTCCTTAACTTGTCAGAAATGTGTACATATTCCACGCATCCAAAAACTCTCATGTGGGTGACTCCCTGTTTTCTACCACTTCACGCTTCTTCTGGAACTTTGTTCATCATAGCTTTTGTGGGGCATCTATTTAAAATGTACACATCACAGTTTTCTGCTTCTGCCCAATACTCATTTGGCAAATGCTTTGCCTTCAGCACACTTCTCACCATTTCCATTATGGTTCGATTCTTTCTTTCAGAAACTCCATTCTGTTGCTGTGTGTACCTTGTGGTAAACTGCTTGTGTATGCCGTTTTCTCTGCAAAAACGCAGAAACTCCTTTGATATGTATTCTCCTCCTCTGTCGGTTCTGAGGACTTTAATATACAATCCGCTCTGTTTCTCTATGAGAGCTTTAAAATGGCAAAATTTCTGAAAGGCTTCACTCTTATATTTCAGAAAATAAACCCACACTTTTCTTGTGAAATCATCTATGAAGGTCAGCATGTAAATGCTGCTTGAAACTGATGATGTCTGCATCGGTCCACATAAATCTAAATGAATGATTTCTAAGGGTTCTTTAGCCCTTATGCTTTTCCCTGAAGGAAAATTTTCTCTGTGTTTATTTCCCAAGATGCAGCCTTCACATAGGCTGTCAGGCTTCTCAATCAATGGTAAACCTCTTACCATTCCTTTTATGTGCAACAAATTTAATCCTTCGAAATTGAGATGTCCAATTCTCAAGTGCCATAACCAATTTTCATCTTTTTCTTCCTTCTGAAAGGCTTCTTGTGTTACAGCTGCTATACTCTTTCCTTTTCCCTTCAAGTCAATATTGAGCTTGAGTGGAAACATTCTATTGCTGGTCATTTGAGTTTCAGCAATAATTTTCTTTCTTGGAGGTATATCTTTTATTGTGCACACATCATCTTTGAAAATTACATTGTAACCTTTGTTTATGAGCTGCCCAACGCTCAAAAGATTACATTTCAAACCTGGAACATAATACACACCAGAGACAAATTTCTGCTCACCATTTCTGGCTCGAATACTAACTCTGCCTTTTCCTTTGACAGAGATCTTAGTATCAGTCCCTGTGTTCACTTCAGATTTTACTTCTTCATCTAGATTGGAAAACATTGCTTTGTTTCCAGTCATGTGATTGCTACATCCTGAATCTAAGAACCAAATATCATTTGCTCTATCTTGTGCTACATTACATGTTAACAGCACATTTCTTGGGTTCTTTTCCTCTTTTGCTACATTAGCATTCTGCTGATTTTTCATGTCATTTTGCTTCGTTCTACATTCATTGGCATAGTGCCCATATTTCTTGCAATAATGACATTGGACATTGGATTTGTCATACCTTTGTCCATGAGCATGTTGGTGTTGATGTCCACCTTGCTAGCTGTTGCATTGGCCATGGCTCTGACTTTGACTGTTGCTCCTTCCATGTGAATGTGAAGGGCTGTTCCTTCCGCCTCTGTTCTGGCTTTTGCCTCTTCCTCTTCCTTTACCTTGACCTCTTCCTCTACCTGAAGGCATCCGGGTCTTGAAGGCATGCTCAAGATATGAGTGTTCATCTCTGCTCAATCTCTGTTCATGAGTTATCAGTGAGGCATGAAGTTCATCTACTGTGAACTGTGAGAGATCTTTGGTCTCTTCTATGGTGGTAACAATGACATCAATCTTTGAGGGTAATATTCTCAAAAGTTTCTCCACAATTCTCCTTTCTTCAAGAGTTTCTCCATGGGATCTTATCTGATTTACAATCCCAATCACATGTGTAAAAAATGTGTCTACACTATCTGACTCTTTCATGCAAAGAGTTTCAAAATCTCTTCTCAGCAACTGAAGTTTTGCTGTCTTAACTTTCTCCATGCCTTGATAGGCTACTTTCAGAGTTTCCCATGCCTCCTTGGATCTCTTAGCTGCTGCTATCCTTGGAAACACACTCTCATTTACTGCCTGATACAAATAGAAGAGGGCTTTAGCATCCTTCTTCCTATTGCTCTTCAATAAATATTTCTCTACTTGAGTTAAGGCATTAAAAGCCTGCTCATCAGCTGGTTCAACAAAACCATCTTCTACAAGTTCCCATAAGTCTTGTGAAACAAACAGGGCTCTCATGGTAATGGCCCAATAATCATAATTCTTTCTATTAAATTGTGGAAGCTGAACATTTCCAATGTTCATTCCTAAACTTGGTCCAGCCATTGCTTCTTAAACTGAACTCTGAACTTAAATAAACTGTCTTTCCTTCTCTGAAATAACAAACTCTTTTAAACAGAAAACAACAACTCTGTTTTCTTTGAGAAATACCTGAACTTTGACCTCTGTTGGGCTTTCACACTGCTGGAGAAAACACTGCAACAAGTCTTCTTCTTCTTCTTCAGCTTCTTTGAAACCTTCAAAGAGCCTGAACTAGCTCTGATACCATGTTTGAATTTTGGCTTGCAGACAGAGATGGCATGAAAAATGCTTTCTTCTATTTCGTTAACAGAACCAAAAACAATTACAAAAAAAAAAGGTCTTCCTCGATACAGAGGGATACACAAAATAAGAGGACTGCTACAGACACAGTGCTCTACAAAACAACTCTCTGTCTCTCAAGAACGCACAAACAGTGCTCTGTTCTTCTTACTATGCTCTTCTTGCCTGCGGGCTCTCACACAGCGATTACAACAATACAATGTATTACAATTAAAAATACATCTCTTTGGCTCTCGGCCTTTCTACTTTATATAGCGCGCGGCGGGAACAAAAAAAAAACAAATTACAAAGAAAAATGCTTTGCGGAACATAAAACATAACATAGCGCGACATACGAGTGGGGACCACATCGCAGTCGGCCATTTGTGATGTGCGATGGCGGGACACTATGTGACATGCGAAATGCGATTGTGCGATGGCGCGACAATCGCATCGCAAACAATCAACAGAACTCTGGCATGGGTGGAGGGTGATACTGCGACATTGCGATATCCGACATTGCGATGTGCGATGTTGCGACATCGAATCACAATTTACAAATGGCGGTAACACATATATAACATGCGATGACACATTGCGATTGCGATGGTGCGACATTGCGATGGTGCGACATTGCGATGGCGCGATGGCGCGATCGCATCCCAACTCTCGACCGGCGGAAACATATGGTAGAACAACATAAAATGCGATATGCGATTGTGTGATGGCGCAATCATCGCACATCGCAGATTTCCATATCAACAAGACACTTGCGGTCACAAACTTGCGATCTGCGATTTGTGCTTTGGCGCTTAAGTGGTAGGGACCACTTGTCCGGCCTTTTCATAACTTTTAAGTCTTCTGCCTGTTTTAATCAATTTCATTCATTTTTGGTTGTTGAGGGCTTTAAAGCCCAAAATGACTGTCTTAATGACTTCTGCTCCTCCGTAGATTAGAACTACGGGAAAATCTTAGTTCCTCTGTGAAATTGACTTCGCCCATATCAAAATTAATTCTTCTCTCTACAATCTGTGGCTGCGGCCCATAAAACATTAATTCTTTCTTCCAGTACAAAGACACAGCAGGTGACTTTAATATTTCCAACAGATTCCAACATTGTTACGATGCCTTTCATTGATCTGGTGAAGGAAGACTATGGGGTCCTCTATTGAGAATGACGTTGCTAATGAGAAAACTATTGACTGAAGCAGGTTGAAGTGCAAAGGAGTGGATTGAAATTTGAAGCTGTGGATTGAAGTTTGATGCAATCAGGTGGATTGTTGAAAGTGCTGAGGTAGTGCTAGACCATGCAGCGAGGGGAAGTTTGGCCAGTGCATCAGTGAT
This sequence comes from Pinus albicaulis, assembly GCA_034641835.2. Classification (NCBI taxonomy): domain Eukaryota; kingdom Viridiplantae; phylum Streptophyta; class Pinopsida; order Pinales; family Pinaceae; genus Pinus; species Pinus albicaulis. The sequence goes on along the minus strand of JAXQQM020080723.1, from coordinate 122,909 downwards.
TTTCTTCAGATTTTGTTCTGTGGCATAGAAGCCACAGTCTACAAGGTTTTACAGTTGAAGAGTTTCCAAATGGAGAATTTTCCTGTCTGCATGATAACGAGGTTGTTGGAGCTCGTTAGAGGACTGGGTGGAGTCAAAAAGAAATCTGGAAGCAAGACAAAGCTATAGTTTTCCAATATGGCTGCACTTTTAGACATATTTGATGCTGATGATATTTTCTTCATGAGGCTTGGTGGTTTTATTAATGACCACGATTACCGAGAGATACTATATGTTCTACAACAGTGTGAGATTGAAGACTCACGAGTTGTTCCTCAGGAAGGATGTAAAGAGGAACATATCATTGAAGATCAAGAAGACCCAATAGTCATTCTTGAAGAAGGGATTAAAGAGGAACAAATTGGTGAAGATCAATTGGACGAGCCACACGAAGCTGATTGCAAAGACATGGCAGAAGAAGACAAAGTTGGAGAGAATTTAAATTGTGATGATCTCATGAATATTTCTATGTGTGCAGACGTTACCAACAACAACAAGGAAAAAGAAACAAAGTTTGAAGAAGAATTAAAGTTTCTTGAAGCATGGCTTGAAACACCATGTCTTTATGAAATCAACACAGAAGTTGCATCTATAAATGATGAAGAGATTATCAATGATGAAGAGATTATCGCTGACATTCAGATGGTTGACACAGAAAATGGTGAGAGGGAAAATTCTCATATCCAGCCTGTCATAATCTTGAGAAGGGCAAGAATAAGAATTCAAGCTTTCCATCACTTGGGAAGAAAATAGGTGAAAATACATCAATACCTTACAATGAGGAAAGTGAAGATGAAGCCTCACCTCAAAATGAACAAGTATGGAGTCACAAGCATAAAGACCAAAATGAAAACCTCTGTTACCAATTTTTTCATGTTTTTTATTGTAAGCCTAGCTGAGACTAGACCAGTAGGCATATATTATTGTTCAATACCCTTTCTCCATGAAAAGGGAGTGTTGGAAGTAATGGAGAAACCTAAACTTAGATTATTGTTATGATGAGGATAGGTTTGGGAATCTAATCTTAGACCTCTTATCCTAATATCTAGGGAGTGGTTGAAACCATCCCATTAGTGTGAAAGCCCATATAATTGAGGCTCATCTGACTCCATAATCAATGCTTGTATGAATGTGTGTGTACGAGAGCCATTTCATTTAATTAATAGATTAACGGTTTTTAACTGTTATTTCCCTTCATGAGTGGAAGGACATAGAATTGTTTCTCATGCAAATGAAAATTAAAATAAGAACTCACTTTTGAAATTTGAAATGAAAATTATTATTTCTCATACAAAAGAAAATAAAAATAAAAATTCACTTGTCAAATTTGAAATGGAAATTATTTCAAATTATTTTCAATTGAATGGTAAGAAAACTTTTTATAATATTTTCTGCATTTCATTATTTCAATGGTTGCTTTTTTTTAATTAGTTGTTTTTCTATATACAGCTACAACTTAAAAAATAAGAATGTTAATATTTTTTTCCCATATGATCATAGTTCAAAAAGAAATAGTTATAGTTTTATAGAATAGAACCCTATCGTAAATTACATCTAAATAGTGGGCATTGAAATCAAAAGTTTTGGTTGCCGTGAATCCTCTTGCTTCTCATAGAAGAGAAACAATTTCAATTTGAATCAACTCCCCATCCTCTTGTTGCATGGATTTACAAATGGTATTTGCTTCTCATAGAGGAGAAACAATTCCAATTGGAATCAACTCCCCATCCTATTATTGCTTGGATCTAGAAATGGTATTTACCAATACTTTCTTGTACTCACTTCTTAATTTTCTTGCTTCTTGTGGTTGGATTTATGAATCTAGTACATGCATGTCTTCTTTATGCATACTTAATACGAAGACACTATAATGAGCGCTATGGATCAAAATTGATCCAATGCATGTTTGATTACTTAATATAATAAATTCAATATTGAATAAGTAATATTCAATTGGAATATTCACTTTTGTTGACAAAAAATAATGCTAAATCTCTATCTTCTTTGCACATGGTGTTAAACATCACAATTTACATGTACGCCAATAATTAGACTTAAAAGTATGAGAAAAAATTATTCTAGCCAGTTATATTCATTTTTTTTAAAATTAACTTGTTGGAGGTTTTAAATAATTGTTATCTGTTAAATGATGTTATATTTTGAACATCTTTAAAAACTTATCACAATTGTTTAACGAGTTTAAATAATTATACCAATTACCCTCTAAGCAAGAAGGACATTTTCATTGTAAAAACAATTCATTGTGTGGGAGGAATGATAGGTAAGAGATGGAGTAAATAGTCTTATTAATTTTTCTTTATATAATTTCTATATAAACTCTGATTAAATGGTCCAATTGAATTCCTTCTGTATGATTTTTATACACATTGTTTCAATTAAATTCTCTTCATATGATTTTTATATAGATTTTAATATTTCCAAACCAATATTATGTGTATGCAAAAAATTACCATTTTTTTAACTGATTTAAGTGTACCTAGAATTGTGATTTGAAAATAAGATTTTTTTTTGAGATATACAACTTTAATATAATATGTGTGATGTGTAAAAAATGCATGCAATTTTAAATTGCTAAATTAAAAATTTTAAATAAAATTATTCATTTAAATGAAAACTGAAACGTAACTCTCCTCTTCAAATTTAAACCCTACTCTCAATACAAAACTTTAATACATATAACACAAGGATCTGTACAAAACTTTAATACATATAACACAAGGATCTAATAATAGTTAGTGTTTCAAATTTAAGTGAAAAAGAAAATCTAACCAAACTTATTCGAGAAGATTAAGGCATCTCAAAGGGCCACCAAAGCAAGTATCAATTCTATGCAAGTATCAATTATAGAATTGAGAAGTAACAAAATTATCAATTATAGAATTGAGAAGTAACAAAATTTAGTGTTTAGGACTGAGTGTAATTATGTTTCAATTTTAGTATAATTATATGTGAGTATATTTATATTAATTTAGAAATATATTTTTTAGAATTGTAATTTAATTATTAATAATTATTAAATAAATATTAAGGATTTTGGGATGGGTGACTTCTTGGGAAGTCTCGGTTATCGGGTGCAAGTCCCAGAAGTGATAATTGACACTATGTGATTCATTTCACTAGTTTCAATCCTACTTCTTCACCCTTGTGAGCATCACTTGATGCAATGAGTGCTAAGCGAACTATTCAAAAATCATGAGAAATTAGTCAGTTACAACTACCTCTCATGGAAATGGTCATAGATGAATAACTTACTTAACGCAGTTGAATCTCGAAAATGATATCTAATATAAATATTTTATTATCTATCTAAATATATGAATACATAATTTAAATAATATTCTTTAAAATATTTTCTTAATATTCTTAATAGTTAGAGTGAGTTCCACTGTATACAATATTGACCCGTTATACTTACTCAGTTACATTGTATACTTTGCTTTTCCCGTCAAAGACGTCTCCAAATAATAAATAAATATTAAGGATTTAATATATATATATATATATATATATTGAAAGTTTATAATATATTTACTAAATATTTTGTTATTTATCTAAATATATGAATACAATAATTTAAATAATATTCTTTAAAATATTTTCTTAATATTCTTAATAGTTAGAGTGAGTTCCACTGTATACAATATTGACCTGTCATACTTACTCAGTTACATTGTATACTTTGCTTTTCCCGTCAAAGACGTCCAAATAATCACAATCATTGTTTATTTTCCCAGCATTATTGTTTTATTAAGAACCAGAAGAACAATACTTGTATAAACATCAAATTAACAGCATATCAAGAATCAAAATCGAATGGTTAATTTCACTTGCAGCTATAGAACTTCAATTCATGTGTTGTCAACTGTAAACACCAGAAAAAAGCGGTGCAAAAGAAATTTTGGACAGTATGTGTGAGGGCAATCAAGCAGCAGGAAACTTCTGGAGTGTTATTAAAATCAAGAGACTTTAGAAGAACCACTGAGACTAAATTTTTTTAATTGGATTTTGAAAATTACTGTAACATAAACTCTGCCTGAAAACACAAACAAGCCAAATGCGACGATATCAAGACAACTAGTCCACTTACTAAGAATATACATATTGCAGGTGCGATATATGTTGCTTGAAGTGAAGACGTATGCAAAAGGCTGGAGATAATGATACCAATATGTTCTTTATGTGTAGTAATGGATAAGCTACCTTAGTGCAAAAATAATTGACAGTCAAAGTAATCAGATGATCTTCATTTGATGATATTAAATTTCTGAGTTATGCTATGATTGTACTACTTTCAATAATAATAAAGGTGAGTAATATTGTGCTACTTCGTTTGTTAAGTAACGTGGAAGGAATCCTGGCATAAAGCCTTAAAGCAGGTTCTGTTTACTTAGAGTTTATGGAATTTGTCTATGTAGCAGCCAAAAGAATGACACGTCATCTCATTTCCTAAAATCTCTGCATACGTTTTATCAAATGGCATATAATTTTGCAGATCCGAGTTTGATTGTGTGGGTGGAAGGTGATTTCATCGATTTTTAATTAAACTCATGTTATCCAAATTTCTCACATTGCACAAATGTAACCCCATGGATAGCTCATGAGAATGAGAATGGATTGATAATTTTTTAAATTTTATATCATTTTTTATGTTTGATTTTATTTTTACTTTAAATTAAATCAAAACGTATATTAAAATTTCAATGGATAAATTTATTAAATATTTAAAAAGAAATAAAAGGTATGAATGTTTATTAAAATTTCAAGAGATAAATTTATTAAATATTTATAATTAAATTATAGGTTGAGATGATGATGATGATCTCTTTATAGTTTATTGGACTTTTTTAAAGTCAGAGATTAATGACTTTTTAAAAGTGAGAGATTAATGAGAGTTCTTTCACATTTTATTTGAATTTTTGAAACTAAGATATTAATGAGAGTTCTTTAACAATTTATTTTTATTATCAAAAAGAAGAGAGAGAAGCAATCAAGGGGATTTGAACCTTTGATTTCTGAGTTTTTATATATTTCACATTACTTCAATCACCTATTAAGATGCCCACCTTCTACTAAAAAAGAGTAATATTGTAACAAATATATTGAAAATTAAATCTAAAGTGAGTATAACAGGGACAATCTATGAGAAAGTGATTTTCATCTTCAACCTTTTTAATATATCATGGGTGACAAACTCTTTCATCCCATAGCATTTTGTGAATTGGCAAATAACGAGTGTCACTATGAAGCTCATGAGAATTAGTTCTCATGTTGGAAATATTCATTTACTTCATACCACTAGTCTACTAGATTAGGGATGATCATCTCCATAGAATATCATAATTTCTCTTTTCCCTCTAGCTCTATCTAGAAGTAATAATATTTTTAATATTATCACAATTATGCAAGATGACCTCCCCATTTATTCTCTAGTTCATCAAGACTAGACATCCTTCTCACAAACTAGTTTGAGCTGAAAATGGGAAGTTTGACTAGGGTTAGAAGCAATTTTAGGAAACCTCTTAGTGTCCATGTTGAATAGATTCTTCTTATACATAATATACCTAGTTATAGCCATGATTTCAATGGATTAAAGATATTTCTTCATAGGTAGGCATTATTCCCTTTAATGTTGAGATTGTAGGTTATAAATTGCTTTTGGATCTATTCAATCTTCTTACATGGCTCTCTAGATATACTACAACAAAAAACTTCATATTTATATAATAGAAAGAGTGACAAGAGTCTCAAAGAGGAGCTTTTTCTATCTTAGTTCCACTTATCTACCAACTTGAAATTGTTTTCAAGATGGTAGTAAGCTTGATAACCTCCATTTATCCTTTTCTCGATGCTAGAATTACAATTGAGATTGTTATGGATGTTTATTCATAGATATTTGTTTGAAGTCACTTCCTACCAGGAGTCATTATCATAAATAAGAGTATCATAGGTGATATTGTCGATTTAATTACCAATATAGATCCATATTAAGCATGGATCCAACATGCACTAAAAGGGATCAAATCTCTTCAAGTGCATACTTCTTTAAAAGTACAAAATTAGAAACAAATTTGTATCCCTCTCATCTCTTGATATAGTCGAATAAAGTTTTAGTGGTTCTCTTTGTCTATTAGTGTGTGTGTGTGTGTGTGTGTGTGTGTCACTAAAACATAACATCTTATTCTAGAAATTTTAGCTATGAACTACATTTTCCATATTAAAATGGTTTTTTTTGTTATTAATATATTTTTAAGTTACATCAATATTACTTAATATTGCATATTGAAATAGTTTTTTTGACCATTTTGTTTATTATTATAAATATTTGTAAATATCACATATTAATTTTATATTTAGAATTGAATGGCCCACATGGGCGTCGAGTAGATGGTGATAGGGTGCCTTGTTAAGGGACTCCTTTGTGAAAAGCTCACTCGTTTGAAACTTTGTGGGAAAAAATCTAGCCATGCTAATGGTTGTTGACAACTTATATGCCCTTCAGTTGTAGCTACTCAAGCTATAGGTTAGGCGGTTATGCATATCATTCATCTAATGACTCTTATCACCTAGCAAAAAAAAATATTTATAACTTAATGAATTACACATCTACCTCTTATTATTCTTAGTAGCATGCACATGATATTTTTTAATTTTTGATGCAGGATCATCATGGTTCCAAAATTTTGTACATTTAGTAGAATCTAAGGGGTCTTATGTTTTTCAAGAGAGTTGATTTCCTAAGTATTTAGTTAATGTAATTTTCAATGTTTGATTGATTTTAAGTGAGACATTTAAAATATGATTTAATTAAATATTGAGAGGCATATTTGTAAATTTTCTCGAATGTAGGAGAACATGAGTGATTGATGAGTGATTGGTGTGGATTGAGATATTCTGAAATATTGTAAATCTTAGATTAGAAAGTAGTTTGTGATTTTATGGATTTGAGAGGATCCTTAGGATTTAGCTGAATGTTGAGATCCTTAAGGGATAAATTAGAGATTTTAGGAATTAATTGAGGACTTAGAGGATTTTTAGGATTTTGTTGAGTAACCTATGGATCTGAACCAGAATTGGTTACAAAACCTTTTGTATATAATTGTAAAGCCTCAAAGGCATAAATATCAACATTCTTAGATAGGAGATTTGATTTGTATGCCTACAGGCACAGAGAGAGAGGAAGAGAAAAGGGCCATGTAAAGGCACATCAGGCCAAAGCCAGATTGTAAGTAGGTTTTTATTGTATCTGTACATTTATTGATTAATGAGAAATTGAATTCATGGCGACTGTATTTTGTTTCTTTTACATGCTTAGTGATTTGTAATTGAACAAATTCAATATCTGTAAAATAATTAATTAATTGCATGAATTCTAATTAAGGAACAAGTCCTTTTGAGTGATAAAAGACTTAGTGGCTGCGTAGAATCTGTATGATTCCAGTCTTGGAATTAATTAGCTGTGAATGAAGCTAACGAGAGCGAATGAGTGTAGATAAACCCGTGTGCAAGTCAAAAGGAATAAAACATGAATTATAGCTGTAAACAATATGAAGAGGTGTACAACGAGTGTGATATCGCTAGATAATATTGAATAAAATAACATAGCTTAGGAGATATTAGCGCTAAATAATATCGAAGAAGCTCAGGAAGGGTAGCGTGAAGGAAACGAAGTTGTAGAGCGGTGACAATCGAAAAACAGAAGAAAGTTATATAGAAGAAAGCTCTTAGAAGTTTTCCAAAGGAAGAGATGGAATGGACGATCATGATTAAATCTTAGAACTAATAGCGGGATATGGACAGATGAGCTTACATCGCATTTGTCATAATATGGTTTGCACACATCGCAATCAACGTTCGTTATATTAACCAGTTAATCCATAACAAGTTAAATGAGATAAGTTGCAATGCGATGAAGAGGAACCACGTGTTATTCGGGTCCATGCGCATATCGCACATCACATGTAATATGGGTTAACAATTAACGGAGGAAAGGTAAACTTCCGAAAATGTGATTTGCAATGAAGTGCTAAGGAAAACGTTTGGAGTTGTGATGCGATGATGAGGAGACGTGTCAGCGGAAGGATTCATCGCATATTGTGTTTGGTATGATCGTCAATGCGTTAAATGTTATAATCACTGAAGTCTTAAGTTTGTCGAAGTGTGATGCCACGTATGCATTGGTTAAGGTAATGAAGGCGACCACAGTATAAAGGTAAAACTTTATTATATTGAGTTTTAAACCTGAAACCACTTTTATAAAGGAGCTTCCAGGAAAGGATATGAAATTATATAATGAGAATAAGTTGGGTTTATAAATATTCTTAGAGAATTATGAATCTAACTTCAAGTTTTGGGTAGACTACGACTTAGATCTGCTAAGTTGAGCATTTACGTCCATATGGCTGCATCATTTGGTATCAGAGCAGTAAAATCTATTTTGGAAGGAAGTTAGAGTAGGTATGTTCTTCGGAGGAGAAATCAAGACAACGAGAATTATTTGAAGAGAACCTAATAGGAAGAATTTTCAGAGAATCAAAGTGGCACAACAGAAGCAAAGAGAAGAATAAAATCTGAATCTCATTGAGTAAAGAGAGAAGGAAAATATACTTTGAGAGAAAGTAGATAAGATTTTTGAAGGACAGATTGAGAAAATTGTTTATGAATAGATAGTGACAACTGCAAACAGTGAAGGTAAAGTCAGCAGATGGAAAAGAGAAACTGCAACAACATGTGTTCAGAAAATTGGACAGTGAGGTATGGTCTTCATGGTTTCAGTTAATTAGTGATGAATTATTGATTGAAAGAAATAATATGAATATGTTTGATGATTGTAGCCAAGAACAAGCAGAGTTTTTGATGATGATGGCAATGAACCTATCCAACTAGCGGTTGGAGGAAAGGAGAGTAGTGACTGAGTGAAGCAACCATAGGAGCAATGAAGCTCTATAAGGTTTAAGAGAGTGAACCAAGAGAGAGAGAATACCTAGCAAAATATCAAGCTCAGAGAGGAAGCTTGATAGGGTATTGAGTAGCAAGAGGATATTGCTACAAGATAAGGCTATGCTCGAGATCACCAATCGAGCATGGATGATCTCATGAGGAAGATGGCCATGGAGGGTCATAGAAGAGGTTTTAGAGAATGCCATAAAGGTAAGATGAGTAATGAGGAGAGAGAGAGAAATATTGCAGTGATGAGAGTACGGTTGGAGGTACTACAGGGATGGCTACAAGAGAAAGAGAATGAATACCAAAGATATGGATGAAGAATGAGGAAACAGGTTATTTTATCACTCTGCAATTTCTAAGGGTTTTTCAATGTGTTAAAAAGAAATATAAGAGGAAACTATCATCCACTTTTGGAGATTAGGATCTAGCCTTCCTAATGCTCAGAGAGGGCTCTCTGTTAATGATTTAAATTTTTTTGTGTAATAGATCTTAGGCTAGTTATGTATGCCTAATTGGATTGGTTTTGATTTATTGATTCATTGGTTGATTCGTGGAATCAATGATTTAGATGAATAGGTGCCTTTCCATTTTCCACTGGGCTATGGAGTAAATATGCTTTTAAAACATAACATAATCAAATTATAAAGGAAGTGTTACAGGGCAGGATAGGTGAGAAAAATGAGATCTCAAGGCTGAATGGTGAAGTGATTTTCAATCGGGATCAAGGAGCAATTAAGAATTCCTTAAACCAGATAATGAAGGAAGGTGAAGGAGGTCAATTAGGATCAGAGGGCAATTAATAATTCTATAAATCGGATATCAGAAGAAAACATAAAAATGTACAATAGATCAAAACAGAGTGTAGATTTAGACAAATTCTGCAGTAAAATTCATGTTATAACATTCAAATTTGGAACACATTAAAGTTTATGAAATACTTTAGAAAAGAACATGAACAATTAAAATGTATAATTCACTGAGATATCTCAACACATGAATCATGTAAACAAATGTCTTTATTACTTGATGTATCTGTCAATTTGAAACAGGGACAATAACCCTCAAGTAAATAGATTAGTCAGCTATGGAAATAGTCAGAAATCCACACTCAATCGACCCTTGATACTTCAAATGATGAATTATTTATCCAAAACTTTACAAAATATCCTATCAACAGATTTAGGATTTCTTCAAGGAAAATAAAATATCTTTATGCAAAAAGATAGTGACACCTATTAACTGACTGATATCTATCCCTGTTTTATTTTATTATTGTTACTTGATCTTTTCTTTCATCTGTATTCTTTCATTTATCTTCCTTTCATGTTGTCTGCTCTTTCACGCTGGCTATCCTTTTTACCTGTGCATTCTTTCAACTATTTTCTCTTTTACCCTGGCTGCTTTTCACTCTTTATAGTAAATCACACCATTTCTCTCACGTTTCTTCATCTGGGAGTTTGATCTTCATCATCCTCTCATAAATATTATCCTGTTTCTATGTCCTTTTAGAAAAAGTGGATTTTACTAAAAGACATGTTTTAACTTCATGTAAAATAAAAGCATGTCTTAGAGAGCGCTTAGTATGAACTTTAATATTGCTGGTGTAGATGTATTATCCCTGGTAACAATCATTGTCTCTGTCTGCTCTGTTATTGTACATAATATGTAGCTGAGTAGAGCCTTCGAATTCCTATCCTGTGAGTCTGGAGTAAACAGGTTGGGACTAGTATCAAATTGTTTATCCAACTCTTGGTCTATTAATCACCTGCAAAATAAAACAAATGTGAATGAAAACAAGGTTTGCAGGGAGGTGAGTGATGGCTTCAGTCATTTCGAAATGTCGTAGAGTTAGGGAAATGGATAGAATAGCGGGGTTTCATATTTGAAAACTCTATGGCTTTTCGCACAACACAGGATCGATTTATCGCATTGGTACAGGGTGGAAAGGTGGTTTATCGCATGCCACAAGGGTGTATTGTGGTTTTGGGAATGGGGGCATGATAAGATCTGGTGGTTCCACGTGGCAGGGGAGTGGGTGGATGAAACCACCCATTTCACACCCCTCGTCGGCGTTAATCATATATCATCGGGGTATGCGAAACAGTTTATTGGGCATTAGATCTAATGAATGGTGATCGGGCGACTGGAAGAGTACGGGGTTCTGAGAGGTGGGGTCAGGAAAGGGTTAAGCAGAGGTTTAAATGAAAGCAACGGGTTAAATGAAAGTGGGAGGTTAAATAAAGTGGGACCCAAAAAAATATTAAAGCGGGGAGTTAATATGAAATGGGTCAGGGAATACATATGCAGGGTTTAAAATCATAGCGGGGGGGTTAAATGAAATAATGGGGAAATATATTAAATGCAGGGGGGGTTATGTCAAAAGGGAAGTGGGACCCGATTTAATATATTAAGCACTTTAAACTATTTCAAATTGGGTTTTGTTGTTTTATTTGAAAAAATAAAGTTAGTCTTAAGCAGAATGGGGTTTTAGTAGGAGGAAGGGAATTTTCAAAGGGAAATGGTTTTTTAGGAGGGGAAAAAGGGTTAGGATAATGGGAAAGGGATTTAACAAGGGGAAATGGGTTAGAAAATGTTTTTGATCATGGATAAGCATAATGAGGCTTATATATAATCTTTGAAAAGTGCTCTTCCTACCCTTTTTCTTCATCCTAACATTTTTTATTTCCTTTATTGGGTGCATTTGAGCTTCCTAACCCTTTTATTTTCTTTTAATAAGTAAACTAACTTATTTCTAACCTTATATCTTCCAATGGCTCAGATTAAACTTATGATCTCATTTTTATTCTCTACCTAAGTACTGATCTACCAAGATTAAATAGTTTGGTCAGATCTTTATTCACTAACTATCATGACATGAAATGTAAAGGCATGAATAAATCAAGATTAAATTGTATGATCATCATGAATTGTGGCATTTTGGACGAAATGCACACAAATTATTTGCAAAAGTGAAGTAAACTAAGAGTAGTGGCATTTGAATGTGCAATACTTTCAGAATTTATTTTTGTTTCTTTTTATGGGGTTCATATTTTTTATATTTTTTATCTTTGTTTTGGTCCTTCAATTATTCTCTTAGGACATACCCTCTTTTCATTTTTTAATATGGGAAAACATTTGCAGAAAAGAAAAGGTATGCGCAATTTTATAAGACTAAACATAGCCAATTCAAAATTATGATCCCTATTATTATAGGACCCTAACAGTGGCTCCACTTGGGGATGGCATCTCCTTGTTAAAATTATGAAATATTTGTTAAAATTAGGACTTATGAGGACAGGTGTTTTAGTAAGGGCTTCTTTGATTGCTTCAAAAGACTTATTAGCCTCTACTGTCCACTTAAGTGTTGAATCCTTTTTTAACATGTTATTTAATTCTCTAATTAGTTTTGCTAAATTAGAAATGAATCTTCTAAGAAAATTTATTTTTCCTATAAATGATTGTAATTCTTTAATGTTCCTAGGATGATTGATGTTTAAGATTGCTTCTATCCTAGCTGGATCAATTCTAATTCCCTCTTTTGAAATGATGGGTCCCGGGATTTTTCTTTCCTCTAATCCAAAAAGAGACTTTTTAGGATTTAAGGATATGCAAAAATTTCTGCATTTTATGAATACTCTTATTAAATGATCTAGATGTTCATTATCTGATTTGGAAAACATAGTGATATCATCTAGGTAAATGACTAAAAAGTCATGGATTTCCTTTGCAAAGGCTATATCGATAGCTCTTTGGAATGTTTCTCCAACATTCATTAGTCCAAAGGTAATTTTCAAATACATGAAAGTTTCCTAGGGAGTAGTAAATGCAGTCTTTGCTTGATCTTAAGGTTGGACTAGGATTTGGTTGTATCTAGATTATTTGCTAGTGTTTGTGAAAATAATATCATTTGAACATCAACTTCATCAACTTCATGTAATTCAAAATAATAAGTCATTTTATTTACATGTTGTTGAGGAGTATATTAACCAGTACCATCAAACTGAAAAATTTTACTCTAGTAATCCTGTGGCATGGCATGTAAAGGGGCCTGTAAGACCAAAGGGGCATATCTGGCTGTCATGGCTAAAACTTTAGCTTGATTGGGAGGTAAAGTAGTAGTGCTTAAAGATGAACTTGGAAGGCTTGAAGATGAGCTTGAATCATTTGAATATGAGCTTGAAACATTAGGTTGGAGAGGACGTTTAGGTATGAATGGTTATATGGAATGAACTGTAGTGGATATTATAGATAAGGTGGTAGTAAATAAAGTTGTATTTATAGTTTCTGAAGATACTGTAGAACGCTTAGGGGTAGCAGCAGTTAGGGAAGCTAATTCAACTGATTGTTGAAAATAGGCTTCATCTATATCTTTAATCAAAGTTGAGGTCAAAACATCAAGTTTGTAAAAAGTGTCTAGAACCTGTTGATCTAAATCAAGTTGTATAGTTTCCTTCTTTGCTTCAATAAATTGAATAAAATTGGGATCTATTAAAATATCATAGATTGAGTTTTCATATTTGGTTCTAAATAAAGAATTCTCAAATGATAGGGAACAACATATTAATGATGTGTTTGAGATGATAAAATTACAAAGGGAATTGGAGGACAAATTATTTTTTGAATGTCAAATTGCAAGTAGTGAGTAGAAGAGGTATGTTGCAGAGGGAGATATCTTAAGAGATATTTAGGAAGTTTGGGAGGTACCAATTTCTAAAACAATATTTCTAGAAGTAAATAGATTAATTCCAGGTGCAAAATAAGAAATTGAATCAAGAAGAGCTGGAAAAAGAAGAAGCAACAAATGGCAGAGTGATTACTAGTTAGAAGATAAACTGGACATGGAGATTGAAAGAATAAGAAGGTTAATGATGAAGGTGTCTCAGAAGAAGACAACAGCAATAAAGAAAAGCAGCAGTAGCAAGAGATAGACATCAACAGATTGTGAGAGCATAGCCAGTGGGGCAATGTAGCATAAAGTATGGAGACCTGGAGAACAACAACAAACAACAACAAAAACAAAACAATAAAAAGGAAGAGAGGGAACCAAAGACAAATTACAAACTAAAGTTTGGGATCTAGGAGGAATTCCATCAGCATTGAAGACACATGATATGGAGATCATGATTATTTTCTACCTTGGGAGTCTGATGCAGGAGCGTCATGGTTCCAAAATTTTTTACATTTAGTAGAATCTAGGGGGTCTTATGTTTTTCATGACAGTTATTCCCTAAGTATTTAATTAATGTAATTTTCAATGTTTGAGTGATTTTATGTGAGACATTTAAAACAGGATTAAATTAAATATTGAGAGGCCTATTTGTAAATGTTCTCGAATGTAGGAGAACATGAGTGATTGATGAGTGATTGGTGTGGATTGAGATATTCTGAAATATTGTAAATCTTAGATTAGAAAGTAGTTCATGATTTTATGGATTTGAGAATATCCTTAGGATTTAGTTGAATGTTGAGATCCTCAAGGGATATAGAAGAGATTTTAGGAATTAATTGAGGACATAGAGGATTTTTATGATTTTGTTGAGTAACTTATGGATCTGAACTAGAGTTGGTTACAGAACCTTTTGTATATAATTTTAAATCCTCAAAGGCATAAATATCAACATTCTTAGATATGAGATTTGATTTTTAAGCCTACGAGCATAGAGAGAGAGGAAGAGAAAAGGGCCATGTAAAGGCACGTTAGGCCAAATCCAGATTGTAAGTGGGATTTTATTGTATCTGTACATTTGTTTATTAATGAGAAATTGAATTCATGGTGACTGTGTTTTGTTTCTTTTACGTGCTGAGTGATCTATAACTGAACAAATTCGATATCTGTGAAATAATTAATTGATTTCATGAATTCTGATTCAGGAGGAAGTCTTCTGAGTGATAAAAGACTAAGTGGTTGTGTAGAATCTATATGATTCCACTCTGGGAATTTATTACCTGTGAATGAAGCTAATGGGAGTGAATGAGTGTAGATAAACCTGGGTGCAAGTCAAAAGGAATAAAACACGAATTCTGGCTTTAAATAATATGAAAAGTTGTACAATGAGTGTGATAACTCTGGATAAGATTCAATATCAAGAACAAAGCTCAGGAGAGATTAGCGCTAAAGAATACCAAACAAGCTCAAAAAGGGTAGCGTGAAGGAAACAGAGTTGCAGAGTGGTGACAATCGATAAACAGAATAAAGTTATTCAGAATAAAACTCTTAGAAGTTTTCCAAAGGAAAATATGGAACAGATAGTCGTGATTAAATCTCAGAAGTGATAGCGGGAGATGGACGAATGAGATCACATCGCATTTATCAAAATATGGTTTGCGCACATCGCAATCGACGTTCGTTATATTAACCAGTTAAGCCATCACAAGTTAAATGAGATAGTTTCGATGTGATGAAGAGAAGCCACGTGTCAGTGGGGTCCATACACATATCGTAGATCGCATGTAATATGGGTTAACAGTTAACGGAGGAAATGTAAACTTGCGAAATGCAATTTGCAATGAAGCGCTAAGGAAAAGGTTCGGCGTTGCGATGGAATGATGAGGGCACGTGTCAGTGGAAGGATTCATCGCAGATTGCATTCAGTATGATCATCAGTAAGGTAAATGTTATAATCGTCGAAGTCTTAAGTTTGCCGAAGTGCGATGCCATCTATGCATTGGGTAAGGTAATGAATGCGGCCACAGTATAAAGTTAAAACTTTAGTATATTGATTTTTAAACTCGAAACCACTTTTATAAAAGAGCTTCCAGGAAAGGATATGAAATTATATAATGAGAATAAGTTGGGCTTATAAATATTCTTAGATAATTATCAACCTAACCTCAGGTTTTGGGTAGACTAGGACTTAGATCTGCTAAGTTGAGCATTTGCGGCCATATGGCTACATCAATTTTATTTTTAGCTTTCAATTACTTTTTTTCTTTAGAAATTGAATATTTTGTTACATTAAAATATTTTATTTAACACTTTATTTGTATATATAGATATATATGAAATTGATATTGACATCGATCTGCAAATAATTTATTTAGATAAATTACATCATGTGGACATATTTAAATATATTACCTCATGTGGAAATTAAAATATTTTACATATGACTGAGGGTGAGTGAAGTATTTTTACCACATTGTATTGTAATATTAAGAACAAATAAAGTGACGGGAGTGATGTTGTAATTATTGATTTTTTATATTGTGATTTTAGTTCAAACTAACTAAACATACATAATCATTTTTGTTCTTTATTATATCACAAATTTCTTTTCTATTTATAGAATAATTTATTTTTATTTTAAGAGGGACACATCAACTCCACGTTGAGCACAGACCAAATTACACATCACCCTCATATTTTTTTTGTAGAATGCACGTCTTGACGCAAAAATGAATTTGTTTATTTTGGAATTTATAGTCATATCTATCTTGGAGTGGAAATATTGTAGGATTTTGAGTTTCTTCCCATGATCGAAATGACTCTTTGCCCAAATTTTATCAAAATTTCATCAATGTAAAGGAAAAGAACTATGACCATAATAATGAGAGTGGGACCAAAAAAACATGCATCTTCCAACCAACCCTCACTGGTCCTAAGCTTGGAAATAACATTCTCTCATAGCCTTGTCACAACAAGGCCCAACTAGAAAGGAACCATTATCTCTTCTATCCTCTTTCATATCTATGCTCTATGAAATATGTCAAAAGTTTTTTTAAGGTTAAAAAAACCATAAAATAAATTGGTTTTTTATTGAGGCATTCCTCTACAATGATTCCACGAGTAACAAGATGGTCCAAGGTTGAATGATATCTCTTAAACCCAACTTGGTCTTTAGCTATTTTATGCTTTCAATAAAAGGTGAAGTCCTCATTTTTCCATATATTTTTATTTTATTCATGATAATGTTAAACCTTCCTTTGAATTAAATTTTATATTTGAAATATTTAAAAATGTAAAAAACCATTTAATTCACTTTATAAATTAAAAATAAAATAAAAAATCTTTTTGAAGTTGACCTTCCTATTCTAACCACCATGATTCAAGAGCATGCCACGTCAACCCTAATTATTCATGAAAAAGAGCCTAGCCACGTGATCATGATGAAGATGCTCTATAAGAGTCAATATTGTAACTCTAGTTAAGAGTTAAAGGAGTCAAATGTAACCATTAGTAGGCTATCGGGTTGTGTTATAACCAATCCACTATGAGGAAAGGGTTTCCATTGTATTCAAGTGCATTATGTTCCATAGATGAGAGGAGTAGCTAATAGTGGATGAGGAGAGAGAAAACAAAGAATGTTGGTGCATTGTAGCTTCCCATGGGACACAAGTCCCAATTATTTGTACTTACATATATTTCAATTAAAAGTAAGACAGAGCAAAGCAGTCTCACCTCCCAACTGAGTTTTCTCCCAAAAGGGTTTATTGGGTCATACCTTGTGTTATATGGTTGTGAATGATTGCAATTTTTGTGTTCTCTATTTTCTACATTTTCAATACCACATGCATAAAAAAATAACTTAGTAAATCTAGAAGTCTAGCGAAAATCAATCTCATAATAAAGATTTTATATTTTTAGAATAAGTTTAGAAAATATATTGTGATGAAATATATAATGGAATATCCAAAACAATTTACAGATCATATTGGTATTAGAGCAAGTTTTTTTTGGTATATTATGGAGAGTTGCAAGGAATCTAGACAGGTTAAGTTGAAAGTCATAAAACTTGAGCCATGCCTAATGAATCTATTCATAACCCTCAAGACCCTACAAAGGAAAGGTATTTTCCATTGGAAGCACAAGTCACATACATAAACTATAATTTTGACATCTTCATGGAAGCCATAACCAATGAGCTTAGGATATTTGGACAATATGCAAGTTCTAACACAATAAAAAAATAGAAGGGAAATTGATAGACCAGAAAAAAAATAAAAAATGAGGGAATCTAAGAAATGATGATGTTTACAGGTTGGGAAGGCACTTCTGAATAGGTATAAATGTAAAGGTATGTGTAATTTTCCTATGATCTCTTTATAACACTTTCTCTAGTGTGGGAAAGTTGTTATTGTAACTTAACCTAAGTATAACCTAGGAAAAGAACATAATTATTATTTTTGTTTATTGAAGTAAAGTAAAGTTGGGAAAGGTGAATAATTTACTTTAGTTATTATGTTTTAATCTCAGTCCTTTTTCTCAACTAAGGCAAGATCTAATATTGGTTGTCAATAAATTTGGAGATTAGGGTTATGGATTTAGCTCAATCTAAAGTTATAAAAGAAAGGATAAGGAGAAGGACAAGACACATTACACTAGCACGAGATAGAGAGATTATTCTCAGTGAGTGTGGTTGGTTTGAGGAAGGGGAAGAAAGGAGATCTAAATCAACCAATGATGGTTGATTAACTGGATTAGATCCAGTGTTGTACGCAATTCCTTAATTTTGGCATTTTCTCAAGAAGGAAAAACGAGTAATTTTAGAGTTTAATGGAGAACTCATCTTGGGTAGAATGTGTATGTCATTTTCGTGATTGAGATTCCTATTGTTTTATTTCCACTAAATTTTTGTGTTAGGAACGTAGTTGTGCATTTAAATTAGTATATGAATTTTTGTACTTGGAATTTAAGTGTTAAGTGTTAGGTTTGTAGAAATATAACAAGGTATTAAAAAATAAACTCTGAGAAAATAAATCTCAAAATCATAGGAAGTAAGGTTTGTATATGATCTTCGGGCTAGGTTAAATTGCAATCGCACAAAGGTGGTTTTTTTTCAAGGGATGAAATTATGTCAAACATAATTTAATGATTGAAGATGAATTTTTGTACTTTGGACAATGAAAATCATAGCAACGATTGAAGAAAATAAAAAAATCATAGTGAAGCAAGGCTAATTTAATGAAAAGAAAAGAAAAGGGAATGTTATTTGATGGTTGGTGACCAATAGTTTCCTACTAGTGGAAAAATTAGGGAGCTATGCTATCATGAAAACCAACCAACAAAATCAAGCTAGTAACAGGATCGAAAGTGGCATAAAGATAGAGATAGTTCAAAAATTCATACATGTGCATAAAATGACTTGATGACTATGACAGTGCATGAATAAGCCGATTAGATGGAGTGGAGTGGAAAATTTAAGTCTATATGCAAGGAACAAATAGATGTGTGTAGTTGGAAGCCAAGGGCCACATAAGAGAAGATTACCACTGATTACAAAAGGTTCAAGACACTAGCCACCAACAATGATTTCAAATTAAGGTAAACAAAGTCATGAATCACCAACCATGAGATATTTTTGTAGGTTGGCACCCACTCAACCACCAAAAATAGAAAAAGATAAAGTGTGATAGGGTGGAGGGGGGCCAAAACTAGCCATAAAAATGCATTATAATTGATCCAATGATAATAAAAAACACCCATACTAACAAGAACAACATGAAATAAAGGAGCAGAAGCCGATGGGATGGAAGAAAAAATACAAACGTGGGAAGAGAAAAGGTACAAATCCCCAAAGAAATTGATTCACAATTAAGGCATAGATAAGACATGCCCATGAACAAGTCTTGGGTTGCTAGTTGGTTGTAATATTGCAACAGAACTAGGTGTGAATATTGTTGGTAGTGGAGACACTAGCTACAACTAGTAGTAGGAAAAACAATAGCATGGGCAATACAACAACCTCTAAGGGACAAAAACTAGGGAACACATACAATATGTCAATTATAAGGAGTAGAGAACATTTTGTAGGTTCAGGTGTGTCAGGGGTAGTGTTGACAATGAGTGATATTGTTTCTAGAGAAGTAGATTCTAGTAGTAGGCCAAAGTCATTTTTGAGGTTGGAAAGAGTTTAATAATGATTTTGGGATTGGAATAGGTCAACCCTTAGAGGGAGAGAGGAAGATCATACCAATCAAGGTGTGAAAAAAGTATTCAATGCTTTTTTATGGCATCAAGTGGTCTAAGGTTCAAGGAAAATTTACATAGGGCATACAAATTCATTACATGGAAGAATGGGATAGTGTTAGTTCTCAAGGAAAAATTTCCTATGGAGTTTGAAACCATTATGATTATATCTCTTTCACATGTTACAACTCTGGAAACTCACAAATTGAAATAAGTGAAGGAAAAAATTATAATCATGGATGTTGTGAAGGATCATGTGGTCCCTCACATATCAAGGAAGCATGGTGCCTATGGGATGTGGATCACTCTGAAAATATTACATCAAAGTGATAAGAAAAATTGAAAATTTGTGTTGAGGGAGAAAATCCAAAAAATAAAGATGACTGAATTAGACACTGGGAATTCATACCCCACAAGGGTGGAGAAACTTTGAGAGGAGCTTAGAGATATTTAGGTAGCCTTACCATGGGATGAGCTTCTAGAACAACCCTAAGTGGGTTCTCAAAACACTGGGCTACCTTTGTAATAGGTTTTCTAGTGAGAGAACATCTACCATATTGGACCAGATTGTGTAATGACTTCACCTAGAAGGAGCTCTAGGATAAATCCTTGTTTGAATTTAAAAAAAAAAAGGTGAGGATGATGAGAACCTTTATATTTCTATTCAGGTAATAAGGAGAAAATATTTTAGTAGTAGGGGTGACGATTCAATGTCACAATCAAAGAATAAGAACCTTATTAAGGTTAAGTTCTTCGCTTGTCATAAGACAGACACTATGCTTTACAATCTCCATAGAAGAAGAAAGGGGAAAAGGGCACACATCTATTTGTAGCTACATCAACAAAATATTAAGAGGATTTTTATGGGAACATGGAGGTGTAAATCATGCTTGTTTCCTGGCCTACCTCAATTTCATTGCCATTGTGTTTGTAGTTTCTAGATAGTAGAGGCATAAGGCATATGATGAGAGCACAAGATCATTTCTAAAACCTCACTAAGTGGGACTGAAAACTACATATGAAATATGGTGATGATGACAAAAATTTTATTAAAGGAGTTGGGACGATGATATTCCAACTTAACTTAGGGGGAAAGATGGAAGAGAAAGACACAATGTGGGTGTTGGAACTTAGCTGGAGTTTGATCTCAATCTCCATGATGGATAAGAAGGATTTCTAGGATGGGAAGGTAATGATATGACCTAGTAAATATAGCTCTAATGAGGGACATGCTTTAGGAGTTAGAGAGAGAAATGTTTATAGGATGAAGGGCCAAACTATTTGAGTGAAGGCATGAAGCATAAAAGTGACATAGAATAAGGATTATGAGGCTACAAAGGTTGACTACCTTAGAGGGATTTGCTATTTAGGTTCAGTAGGAGAGGAGAAATCAACAAATTATCCCAAATATGTCAAGGTCTCTTGTTATGAGATGACCTTATAGGATATTGAGGAATAGGATACTTTAGTAACACGCCAAGGAATATTATATTTTGAGGATGTTTCTAGATCAAAGGTAGGAAACACTTCCATTTCAGAGGGAGAAACAAGGGTAGAAAATGTAGGATCAAAGTCAGATCTATGTGAAAAAAGTACCTCCATCACTAAGAGGGAGTTTTGATTCTTGTAGATTTGGTAGGTAATTTTACATAGGCCTAGGTGTACAAGCATGAAGAATTCGCCCAAGATCTCCTTAGAATACTTACTCAAGTGCAAGAAAGTTGATGTTGTAACTTATCCTAATTCTAACTTAGGAAAAACACATGATTTTTATGTTACCTTGTTGATTTAAAGTAAAATTTACAAAGTAAATAATTTATATAGTTATTTTGTTTTAGTCACAGACCTTAATCTCAACTGAGGTGAGATATAATCTTGGTCATCATTCACTTTGGATATTATAGTTAGGCTTTAGCTCGACATAAATCTATCAATGCAAGGCTAGGGATAAGGAGAAGACACAATACATCAATAGGAAATTGAGATAGACTTATGTGTGAGTGTGTTGGGTTCGAGGAAGGGGTATCAAGGATATCCAGATTATCCAAGGAGGGTTTACGAGTTGTATTAGATTCAATGTTGTATGTAATTTCTTAGTTGGGCAATTTTCATAGGAAGGGACCCCAAGC
The DNA here is from genome assembly GCA_034641835.2 of Pinus albicaulis. Taxonomy (NCBI): domain Eukaryota; kingdom Viridiplantae; phylum Streptophyta; class Pinopsida; order Pinales; family Pinaceae; genus Pinus; species Pinus albicaulis. Next base: position 100,871 of record JAXQQM020080723.1, on the reverse strand, counting down.
AAGTTCAAAGTTTAATGAAGAAATAGGATTGAGAATAATTTGCGTGTCATCATTAGGGAAATTTTGAGGTCTAAAATGGGCCTCCTAAGTAAATTATAAAATATTATTGGAAATAATAAAATAATATTAGATTACATCATCAAATTTTAGAGGGAAAACATATAAAACTACTTTTTCAACTCTTATTTTCAACTTATCTCCCTATAGGTTTACTCAATTTTTTACTGAGAATAGTCGTTGGATGCATATTTTAATTACTCATCCAAGGATTACCCATGTTGCATACTTTCAATGGACCCCACTACGCGAAAAATGACAAATGCATGAAAAAATGTGATTACAACCACATTTTTTCATGTATTTCTCATTTTTCGTGTAGCAGTGTCCATCGAAAGTACGCAACATGGATACTCCTTGGATGAGGAATTAAAATTTTCATCAAAAAGTTACTCCCACTCGAAATTTGAGTAAAACCTTAGGGAGATAAGTTGAAAATACAAGTTGAAAAAGTAGCTTTATCATTTTACTATTTTTTAATCTTTTTACTTTTTACCCCAAAAATGGTGAATCATCCCCCATGGGTGACATCATCATCTTGAATCCTTAGATTGGCTCTTATAAATTTTATTTTGGTTTAAAATTTTTCTTACGAGGCCCATTTTAGACCTCAAAAGTTCTCTAATGTGTCATGATTTAGACTAGTACTATTTTCTTCCCATTGAACTTTTGCGTTAGGAACCTAACTGTGCATTTAAATTAGGAGATCAATTTTTTTGCTAGGGATATTAAGTGTCGGGTGTTAGATTTTCTAAAATATGACAAGAAAGAATCTAAAAAGGAATTACCTAGTTTAAGTGTTTTGAACCATTAATAGTCCATACTTAAAATGGAAGAAAAGGTCCACACTAATCCCTATCTAGGTGAAATTTACGTGATGAAGTTAAATCACTAATTAAAAAAATTAGAAGTTTATTTTAGTGTTCATTATGTAGAGGAAAAATAGAGTATTTTATTTAATTAGCTAAATTATAGGACCATACCCTAATCTCATGCAAAACCCACATGGAGACCCTCAAGTTGGAGGGAGATCCTCTAGTGACTAAGTGGGAGGTTTTCAAAACTCTCATAAAGTCATAATTTTACTCTATTGGGTATGTAGAGGACTAGTGGATCCGATGGTATTTTTTTAAGAAGAGAGAGTGGAAAAGTGTACAGGAGTACACCACATAATTTAGAAAGATGGCGATAATGTTCGGAATATCCCCAAAGAACCTAGATGTACTCCGCAAGTATTTTGGGGTGGGGGATACAAAACCATATGTGTAAGAAATTTATGCTATTCAAATCTATAATTGTGGAGGAGGCTTTTGTATATTCATAGTACCTAGATAACATAGACTAGAAGAAAGGGAAATTAAGTGGGTGAAAGTAGAAGGAGCACCAAGAAGCTTCCAAGGAGGGGAAGAAGAAGTAGAAATGGGGAAAAGATAAAAATACAACATCCAAAACACAGTAGTGAAAATATCGCTATGATAACTGCAACCAATAACATTGATGATACCATAGAGGATAAGTGTTAGAAGTTGCATCTAGATCTCAACCCAAAGAATAGAAATAAAGAAGCTAAGAAGAAAAATCTAATGGAAACAGATTTGGAAATTAAGTGGAAAGTAGGTCGAATGTGGATGAGAAGATTGTTCATACATTAATGGAGAATCTAGTGAATATAATTAAGGTTTAGAAATAATAAGAGAATAAAATTACCAAAGTATTCCATTTAAATATAAAGGTCAAGAAGACAAACATTGATGCTCTATTCGACTTAGGATCAAAAGAATTTCCATAGCAGTATATCTAGTCAAGAAACTAGAACTAGAGAATCTTGACCATCCTAGCCCAAATCCATTAGGATGGATCAATAAGTAGGAAAATATAAAGGTAACCATACAATGTAGAATCAAATTTGCTACTAGTGCTAACTATGTTGATGGAGTAGAATTAGAAGTAGTTTCCTTAGATGTATGTGGTGTTTTGTTTGGAAGCCCCCATATATACATGTAGGATGAAATATTCATGTGGAGATGCAACCAATACCTCCCCATTAAGGATGGAAAATAATTCATCATCAAAACTCACAAGAGCAAGTCGAAGATCACATCATTAAGTTCCCACTAGGCCAAAAAGTCGATCAATTTTAGCAAGAGATATGTTTTATTTCTTTTACTATAAAATCAATATGCAAAAGGGTCCATGAGAGCTAAGTAATCCCTACAGGGGTGTACTAAGGAACAAAAATAGTAATTAGAATATGTTTCATAAGTGTGCATCGTTTTGTTCTAGGAGCTTATATAATGCACCAACTATGTGTATGAGCTTAAAGAGTGATATATAGTGCCCTTCTATAGATTAATTTGTTATTGTTTATTTTGATGATACATTGCACTCAATGCTACCTAGAAGGATCACATCTTACATATGATATAAATGCTAGAGACATTAAATAATCACCGACTGCTAGAAAATATCAAGAAGTGAATGTTTGCACAACAGTATTTGGTGTATCTAGGATATTTAATTGGGGCATACAAGTTGAAGATATATATTGACAATATAAAGGCCATCATGAAGTTTTTAGTGCGTAATAATTTTTTTGAGGTCTATAATTTCATTGGGATATCACAATACCTTAGGAAATTCATAGCCTCATTTTCAACAACAACAACACCAGTCCACACCATACTAGTGAGTGGCACGAGTTTCTAGTGGGGAAATGGTAAAAAAAGGGCCTTTAAGGAGTTAAAGAAGAAGGTTAGTGAAACACAAGTTATAGCATTACTAAACTTGCAACAGCCTTTTAAAGTGGATATATATGCAACTGGGTATGTTATGGGAGTACTCTTTATGCAAGGAAGAATGCCCATATGATACCATTTTGAAGTATTTCATGGGGTCATTCTCAAATACCCTACATATGACAAGGAGCTATATGCCCTTGTGCAAGATATGAAGAAGTGGAAACACTATATTATGAGAAAGGAGACAATAATTCACATATATATCCAACAAATACTATACTTATAAGCCAAAAATAAGCTACAGTAGACAAGGAATTAGAAGTGGTTAGGATTTATATAGTAGTTTCATTTAGTGATAAAGTACAAGAAGGGTGACACAAACAAGTTAGATAAAATTATTTGAAGGCCAACCACATCAAAGACTATATCTTTTGAAACTCTTATGCATATGGATCCTTTCACCCATGATACATATATAGGGGCATGCGTAGACCATGAGGACTTCAAGGCGGTGTCTCAGTAGCTACAAAGCCATATTCATGTGCACGATTATGAAAAAAAGTTTTAATATTGTCTCCATAATGGGTTATTCTCTAGGTTATATAAGTTATGTGTTCCTAAAGGTAAGCGTCGACAACTAATTAGAGAGACTCACACATCCATGGTTGCAGGAAAATTTGGTGTAAGGAAGATAGTGGCCAACTTGTAAAGGTATGTGCATTGGCCCTATATGCAAGAAGAGGCCGCTAGGTTCATAAGGATATGTATGCTTTGTTGTACCAAAAATCCTAGTAATAGAAAATAAAGTCTATACCATCCCTTACCTATAACCACTCATCTTTGGGAAAGAATTTCCATTGACTTTGTGGGAGGTTTACCAAAATCCATGAAGTGACATGACTACCTAGTCATGGTAGTTTATAGGTTTAGAAATATGTGTGTTATAATGTATTATAAAGGGAGAATTACAAGGAAGGAAGCAACTAACTTGTTTCTTGGACAAGTTTGGGTGAACTTTGAGATACCATGGAACATCATTTTGGAGAGGGAGACAAGATTTCTCAGTGCATTTTGGGCGACATTGTGGGAGAATATGGACATGAATTCAAAGATAACTACAACATTCCATCTAAAGGGTATTATGACATTTTTAGATATCTAAAGCTTATTCGCCCTAAACATGACATCAAAATATAACACGGGCCCTTTTAAGGTGAGCCTTGGCCTCCATGTAAAAATTTAGTACCATTATGAGGTTTTTTTTGGGTGATTAATCTTATGGTACTAGCCATTCTCAAATGAGTAAAACAACATACCTATGCCAAGTATGAAAACATTTGGGTTCCAGGGCCATAAGCAATGCTACAAATGGGTAACTTGTCTAATATGGTGGATAATTATCCTCTAATTGAGATGGTTTGAGCACCAAGGATGTGCCTTGAACCCTTAGTGATAATTGTGGAAGAAATATACGAAGAAGGATATGTTCCCATATCCTTCTCACTATATGGTCAATAAATAAAAACAAGGGATGTGGATATAAATTAATCTTTTACTGCTGATAATCCATTGATGAAACTTTTAACACCCCAAAAACCCTCTAAATGGAATGTTTGGCCTTCGAGTGAGATATGGGAAGTATTAGAAAGTATTGTATATGTCCTAATATATTAACCAAATTCATGGGATAAAATAATTTTTTTGAAGATATAAATAATGTTTTTAAGTCTCATGATCTATGAACAAGTCATTCAACTATTATCCATGCCATTTAAAGACCTCATGATTGTTAATGTCTCAAGACCCATCCATTATGTCTAAAAAATTCTAATAGTGACCATGTCTCATTTGGAAGAAAAATATTAATCTTCTTATGGTTTGTGTGATTACTTAAGTTTTCAATGATGGTGATGCAGGGGCATATGAGTAGATTCGAATTCATATTCGAATCTGAAGCTGAAAAGGCGGGTATGCGAACAGTCATGTAAATTTGGGGCAAAATTTGTTTGAATCGATACTAAATTTTGTAACTAATTGAGTGAAATGATCTGTGTGTGTGCATTTGAGAAGACGAAGGGTCGTTTGAGCGAGTTGGAGAGATTTTGGGCATCTCAACCAATTCATGTTCTTTTGTAATTTCTGTATAAATGACGAATATGTAATGTGTGAGGGGGGCGGTTGCAATGTAATAGAAGAAGGATTTCTGTCTAAGGCTGAAATGCCTTAGGTTTGTAATTGGTCCTGTACATAATTGGAATGTGTGGATTTCTGTGCATCTGTGTATTTGAAGTTGTTTTTTTTATAAGTTAGATTTACATTTTGACATGTCGTGTTGATTGATCGACCAACGACCACTGTAAGGGTCGATGGCCATCCTGTCCAGAGTGCCATAGACTGAATTGGAGCGTGGTGGATTTAAATATATTAAGCCTGTATAATTCATTTTTCTATTGCTATGAAATTGTGTAGGGATTGTTGGATTTGATTCACTAAATAGAGACCGATTTAGTCGAAGTTCCAATACAGAGAAATTGTTGAATATTGAGTATTGAATGTGTTTAAAACCCTGTGTGAAGGGATTGATAGAAATTGATGAGAGTTTTGGGCCGTTTTTATGAAGGACACAATCCAAATGTCAGCGTCTGGTTATTGAAGATGGTTAAAGTCTATATTGAAACTCTGTTTCAATCTAAGATCTAGCAGAATCCGGCCTCAACGCGATTCGAACGCAGATTGCAGGTTGAATGGGTTTTGAGTTCTGGTTGAAAGCACGAGGGGATGTGACCAGTGTTCATTGGTCAAAAGGTTTATGATATGTTTTATTTGTTTATTTTCTCCGACGCAGTAAAAATAACACGAGTTTAAAAGTGGGCCGCGTATGATGGACAAATGTATAAGGAGATCCAAGGGATTTAAACCTTGGTTTAAATGCAGCCAATACACATTGCCAAAGATTTACATGTTGGGTGTTTAAAGTGGAGCAGCGGATTGAAGATGGGTTTAGTGCTTCCGATATATTGGAAGTGGCGTAGCGGAAGCAGAGTGGGCCATAACCCACAGGTCCCAAGATCGACTCCAAGGTTATGGATCTGCAGTTTTGACATATGTTTTAAGATTGCAGGTTCATTCTGAAAAATGAAAGGCGAACCTGCTTATAGTGGGGTTCACTCTTCATCAAGTGGTATCAAAGCAGGGAAAAGGATTTCCTGCGAAGGAGAGGAAGTTCGTGTACAGAGGAAGAAGAGGTACAGTTTTGTGAAGTTTTGTTAAGCTTGTGATTGTTATGTTTTGTGAAGGTAGCAGCAGAGGAAGGTGAGAAGATTGCAGCAGCCTAGAGCAAGAGTGCTCAGATGGTTCCACAGGAGCGAACCAGAGAGATACCAAAAGCTGGAGCTCAAGAGAGAAGCTTGGTGAGGTATCTGGTAGTATGGATGACTTGCTATTGCAGAGGTTTTGTTGCAACTCACAGAGGACAATTCCGCAGAAGATGCGGCTGAGAATTGTTCAAGCATGTTGTTATAGGAAGATCACAAGGAGCAGCCCCACAAATGATGTGGGAAGAACTGTTGATAGTTGTAGAAGACATATGACCAAGAGGTCATAAATTTTTGTGCCTCGGGAGTCTGATGCAGGGGCATCTGAGCAGATTCGAATTCAGATTTGAATCTGAAGCTGAAAAGGCGGGTATGCAAATAGTCATGTAAATTTGGGGCAAAATTTGTTTGAACCGATACTGAATTTTTGTAACTAATTGAGTGAAATGATCTGAGTGTGTGCGTTTGAGAAGACGAAGGGTTTTTTGAGCGAGTCGGAGAGATTTTTGGCATCTCAACCGATTCATGCTCTTTTGTAATTTCTGTACAAACGACGAATCTGTAATGTGTGAGGGGGGCGGTTGCAATGTAATAGGAGAAGGATTTATGTCTAAGGATGAAATGCCTTAGGTTTGTAATTGGTCCTGTATATAATTGGAATGTGTGGATTTCTGTGCATCTGTATATTCGAAGTTGTTCTTTTTATGAGTTAGATTTACATTTTGACATGTCGTGTTGATTGATCAACCAGTGACCACTGTAAGGGTCGATGGCGATCCTATCCAGAGTGCCATAGACTAAATTGGAGCGTGGCGGATTTAAATATATTAAGCCTGTATAATTCATTCTGCTATTGTTATGAAATTGTGTAGGGATTGTTGGATTTGAATCACTAAATTGATACCAATTTAGTCGAAGTCCCAATACAGAGAAATTGTTGAATACTGAGTATTGAATGCGTTTACAACCCTGTGTGAAGGGATTGATAGAAATCGATGAGAGTTTTGGGCCATTTTGATGAAGGACGCAATCCAAATGTCAGCGTCTCGTTATTGAAGATGGTTAAAGTCTGTATTGAAACTCTGTTTCAATCTGAGATCTGGCGGAATCCGGCCTCAACGCGATTTGAACGCAGATTGCAGGCTGAATGGGTTTTGAGCTCCGGTTGAAAGCACGATGGGATGTGACCAATGTTCATTGGTCAAAAGGTTTACGATATGTTTTATTTGTTTATTTTCTCCAACGCAGTAAAAATAACACGGGTTTAAAAGTGGGTCGCGTATGATGGACAAATGTATAAGGAGATCCAAGGGATTTAAACCTTGGTTTAAATGCAGCCAATACACATTGCCGAAGATTTACACGTTGGGTGTTTAAAGTGGAGCAGTGGATTGAAGATGGGTTTAGTGCTTCCGATATATTAGAAGTGGCACAGCGGAAGAAGAGTGGGCCATAACCCACAGGTCCCAAGATCGACTCCAAGGTTATGGATCTGCAGTTTTGACATATGTTTTAATATTGCAGGTTCATTCTGAAAAATGAAAGGCGAACCTACTTGTAGTGGGGTTCTTTCTTCATCAGATGGATTATAAGCCCTAGAATTACAATTTAGATCTAAAATGCCTTGCTTTTCTTCATCAACTATGGTTAAGGCCCATGGCTTCTATGCAAAGTATCTTAATGTTTCCCATATACCACTAAGACATTGATGGTTCAAGTATGTTTGGTGTTTCAAGGCCTAGTTTAGGGATCAATGTTAGAAGAATCATTTTAGAAAAAATTATTGGGACCCATCTCTTATGTGTAAAACTTCCTAATGGTGTCTATATCCCATTCAAGGAAAACTTTACTTTCTATAAGATTTATTGTGGTTGTTCGGGAAATCCTTCAAGTCCCATATAACCTATAAGATTCATTCTAGGGTTAACAACCTTATTTTCCTCCCCAAATCATGGTTGAGGTCATAATACCCAACCCTTCTATATAAGAATCCTAATGGAAACTATATCCACTAATCTAAAAATAACATTCTAAGAAGTCTCATGTTATAGTTTAAGTCCTTGATCATTACTAATTATCCCAATAATCATCATTAAATGTCTAATTACATGGTTTTCTCCCATAACCGTGGTTAAGTCCTCAACACACATCCTTAATGAATAAAATGTTGTAATTTGATCCATATCTTAGTTGGAGAATAATGATCCCATATAGAGGACATGTTATGTCGGTGTTAGTGTCATTTATGGCCCTTCATCACATTATTACTGATATCCCAATCTGATGGCACAAATCTCCTATATAGGGCACTTTATATGGTTTATGGTTTGATCATAGATCCTTGTCCATTATAGCTATCTAAAATTAAATATTACATAATGAAATTCAATTGTGTTGAGAGTCATATTTTTTTCTCAAAATAGTAAAACTTCTCATAACTTGCCTATCACTAATAACGAGATGAATAACAAATTAGGGTAATCATATACTCAAATAAAATAATTTTCATTTTTTAACTATTTTTTCAATTTGTGAAGTCTTAAAAAAATCCTTCTTATATTTATGTATTATTTTATTATAAATTTTATGATAATTTGTTGTTCGAATGGGGCAACATTTAAATTTATTTTAATATTTTAACTTATAATTAATAGTTTTTTTTAATTATAATTAGTTTTATTATTTGTTTATTTTCATTATTATCTTTAATTATAATAATATTTATATAGGGATGTATATTTTTTCTATTTTAAAAAATCACTTTTATTAAAATTGTAAAAAAGTAATAATAATAGTAGGGTCACTTTAATTAGAAATTTCCATGAAAATGAAGTGTTTTACACAAAGTTTGAGATTCAAATCCCTCATATTTACTCATGTGAGGGGCATGCATATGTGTATGCTTCAAGAGGTTATAGTGATATAAGTGGAAATTGACCTTGTGTTAAACCAAGAGGTTGTATTCGTAGCCACCAAAATACACCATGTGTTTCCACTCCTTGTCATGCGAGTACGAAAGTGACTGAGTTGCACATTCCTTTAGTCACAAAAAAATAATGCCTATTAATTTCCTAGTAATGATAAATAATAATTAAAAACCTATATCAAAATAAAAAATTTAATAGTATAAATTACAATACATTATACTTGGACATGATCAGTAAATAACTTCTCTATAAAAAGAAGTACACATATTCTCCACGGTGATCTGTGAGTCTATCCTTACATGTAAATATGTAATTTTATTCCAACTATGTCTATATAACATTTAGATAAAAAAAACTATATTATATATCATTTTTGGGATTCAACTGCATTAATTAAATCATTCATCTATGACAATTTCCATGAGAGGTAGTCGTAACTGACTAATTTCTTATTATTTTTATTCAATACTTTTATTAAAAAACTATAGTTAGAAAACACAAACTTCTAACCATTTCTATTTCAAGGATTAAAAACTTATCGAAATTTAAAGTACAGTCATTTTTCATAATTATTTTAATGGAAACTGTCAGGCGAGGAGGTAACTCCATAGAATAAATTGTATGAATTGATTGAGGGTGCTTATGAATATATACATGGAGGTGAGACTATTGGGTTTCATTTCCCAATCTCTCTTACATTTCCTTATTTCCTATTTTACACTAATGTACAGTTTCGTCCAATCCCTTAGGATTAGGTGTCAACATTCCCCCCTCCCCCCTTAATATTAAGGGATGTTAGTCAGTCCAAGCATTGTTCTGAATTTTTAAAACTTTTCTTTTCCAAGCACTTTGGTGAAGATGTCTGCAGTCTGCTCATTTATGGAAAAATGACGTAGATGGATTGTTTTGGCCTCAACATGATGTCGAATCAGATGGTATTTTGTATTGATGTTCTTCATTCGATCATGGAAATTTGGGTTCTTGTCCAACTTTATTGCAGAAGTGTTGTTGATCATGAGTGGAGTTGAATGCATTTATTTCATCTACAAATATTCTAGGATTTTCCGGAGCCACACAATTTCCTTTGTCGCTTCAGCTGTTGCCACATATTCAGCCTCAGTTGTGGAATTTGCTAGAACTGACTGTTTACGTGATCTTCAGGAGACAACTCTTGATCCAAATCTCATAGTATAACCTGAAGTAGACACCCCAGTTTCTTTGTCTCCATAAAATTTTGAGTCAGAGTATCCAATCAAGCTGAAGTCGCCCACGTGTGTATATTTGAGTCCAAAGTCTTGAGTCCCTTTTAAGTACTTTAGAAATCTTTTTGCAGCAGACCAATGTCCTTCACAAGGTTTTTATATAAACTTAGAGAGGATTCCAACAGCAAATGAGATGTCTTGCCTGGAAGTAGTCAGGTAGATGAGACTTCCTACAAGTTTTCTATCAATCTTTTTATACTTCGTTGCATCCTCAAATTATTTCCCTTCAAAGGATGTGAGATTCAATTTTTGTTCCATTGGAGTGGTCAAAGGATTGCATTCAACCATTCCAAACTTATTCAATAGTTCTCTAATGTACTTCTTCTAAGAAAAGAATATAAATTTAGGATGTTGAGTTACTTCAATACCGAGATAGTAGTGAGCATAGCCCAAATCAGTCATTTCAAAACCTTTCTTCAATTCCTTCTTTAAGGATGCAATTAAATTCTCATTATTCCATGTCATCAAAAGAACATCTACATACAACACAAACTATACAATTCTTTTTCCAACTTTCTTGACAAAAAAAGTTGCATCATCAATATCAATATTTTTTAGGTTAAGTTTTAGAAGATGCTCAGTTAATTTCTCATACCGGGCTCGCGATGCTTGCTCGAGGCCATATAAGGATTTTATAAGCTTGCATACTTTGTGTTCTTGGCCCTTCACAACAAATCCTTCTGGTCGGGACATAAAAACCTTCTCATTTAGATGTCCATTCAAAAAGGAATTTTTTACATCCATTTGATGGAATTTCCAACCATTCGGAGCTGCTAAGGTAAAGAGTGTCTGAATGATATCCCATTTTGTTGTGGAAGAAAATTTTTCCTCATAATCAACCCCTTCTTTATGTGTAAAACCTTTTGCCACAAGCCTGGGTTTGTGCTTGTCAAGTGGGCCACCCGCTTTGTACTTGTTCTTGTAGACCCACTTGTAGCCAATTGGTTTGGTTCCCAATGGAGGATCAACCAGCTTCCAAGTGCCATTCTTCATCAAGGAATCATACTCCTTTTACATCACTTCATTCTATTCATCATGAGAAGCGACTTCTTTGAAGGAAGTTGGTTGAAGATCTGTAGACAAATTCAATTCACAATTATAAGAAACATCCATATCAACAGGTGAATCAGAATCATCTACATCACCTCCATTTTTCTTGGTGGAGCTTCTTGTTCCTCTATTTCCAACCTCATCAAGACGAACATTTTCCAATGTCTTTGTCAACCATTTTGGGGGACCTTTCTGAGATGGCTAGAGCTGCTGATTTGACTGAGTTGATATTGAATCAAGATCCAGTCTCCCAATTCCAGCAATCACATCATTCGAGGTGTCATCCGTGGTTGGTTCTTCATGTAGGGAAGAGAGTTCTTCGGAAGGTGATTCCACATATTGATTAAATATAGGAACCCCCCCCCCCCCTTCAAGATGTGGAATTTGATTACCAAATTCTTCAAATGACTTTGCATGTGTGAATCTACCCAAGTGATCAAGATGCCGCTCAACAACATCGACAGTCTTAGAAGATTCAAGGAATATGACATCTCTATATACTACAAAATTCTTATTGACTTCATCATAGAGATGATATCCTTTGGAGGTATTAGAATGCCCCAAGAAGATACATTTTCGACTTCTAGCACCAAGTTTATTTCTTTGTTCCTTAGGTATCAAAGCATAACAGGTGGAACCAAAGACCCTGAAATGCTTTACCGAAGGAATGTGGCCATGTACACATCACATGGAACTACTTCAGCCCAAAACATCAATTTTACATTCTTGAAAAACATAATGGAGCGAACCATATTTAAAATTTTCCTGTTCATTCTTAGCTACATCATTCTGTTAGGGATTATAGGGCACGGTTGTTTGATGTTTTATCCCATGTTGGCAAAGATATTTTTCAAATTCGTTTGAAATGTATTATTTTCCATTATTAGTGCGCAAAGAGCCAATATGAGTTTGTGCATCATTTTCAATCCATGCAAGAAAATTCTTGAATGTTTAAAAAGCATAATATATGTTCTTCAATAAGTAAACCCAACACATTCTGGTGTAATCATCAATAAATTTCATGATATATTTATTTCCATTTTCAAAAGAAAAAGGCATGGGGCCACATAAATATGAATGAATAAGCTCAAGTTTTCTATGTGCTCTAGAATGTGAATCATGAAAGGACTGTTTGCTATGCTTTCCTAGAATACAAGCATCACATTTCCTAAGTTTCCTAGGAATTGTAGGTAATCCAATAACACCATTTTTCTTCAAAAATTGAAGGCTCTCATAGTTTAAGTGTCCAAATCTAGCATGCCTGATAAAAGACTTGATGGGAATGTACCTTCATCATGATGAGAACTAAATGCAAAGTTTTGTGCATGAGCAGAGGTACCTTGCAGCTTTAGGAGTCTTCCTTCTTCTATTCCTCTCATGACAAGTGAGCGATCTGATGCTTTTTTTACCTCAACCTTGCCATCAAACATGTGAATGGATTGTCCTTGCTAGCACATGTGGACCAAGGACAACAAGTTTCTCCTCAACTCAGGGAGTTATTGAACCTCATGTAGAAGATGGTTTGGAAGACCAGACAACTTAAGCCTGATTGTGCCAAGCCCTAATTGCTTGAGATTAGGTTTGTCTACAAAGTATACTGATCCATCAACCTTGCCAGTAAATTCTTCAATTTTTTTTTTTTTTAAATTCATGTGACATGTTGCTCTTGAATCTAGCAACCAATCATTTCTCCAAGAAGTAAGTGAAGCATTAAACAAGTCTTCGGTTATTCCAATGTTACAATGTGATACAACATAATGACTGGATTTAGGTGCTTTACCTTTGTCTCTCTCATGAGTTTTAATTTTTTCTTGATTTCTTTCCTACTCAATTTTGTTCCAAGGCATCTTACATATAGACGCATCATGCCAATATCTATTGCAACGTATCCAATGAAGATCAAATTTTTCACTTTGATCTTGTCTGCGCTCCATTCCTCTGAAATTTCTTCTTCCTCGTCCTCTTTGGCCACCTCTTCCTCTAGAAGAATCTTGAACATGAATCTTCTCTGTATGTGTGAAACATATAGCTTCTTCAGATATACAAAGGGGTTGTCTTCTTTCCAAAAGCCTTCTCTCTTTCTGCAAAATTTTTCTCAAGGGAGTCAAAGGTGATCTCCTCGAGATTTCCACTTTCTTGCAATGACTCAAGGTAGTGTGAATAAGTGGGATAAAATTCCTTAACATAAGCTATGAGAGGTATGTCAACTTCTATGCCTGTATTTTTAATGTCATGCATCATAGATTTTACTCTTTATGCTAAAGCAAGAGGGTCATCATTTTTCAATTCAAGGCTAAATTGGTTAATCTTTAATTGAACAATTTGAAGTTCTGAATGTGAGTCATAGAATTCTTTTAATTTCCTCAAGGCTTTATGGGCATTTGAAAATAGTGTAATATTGTGACTCACCCCTTCATTTACAGAAGTTGTAATCAAGGTATAGGCCTTGCAATTCTTGTTTCCCCAAATGACGATCTCCTTGTCTGACGTGGGCTTTGTTGGTGCATTGTCTCCTTCTCCTTCACAAATTCCTGTCCACAACTCATTAAAAATGAGAGTCTGCTTGATTTTTTGATACCACTCATGATAGTTCTCCTTGCAAGAGAGAACTACTCCCACAATAGATATGAGTGAATGCATTGTAAATATGTACTGTAAAAAAGAATATAGCTTGCTGCAAAAAAAATCAGTTATGGTTTAAAAATATGTAGTCTCCTGCAAAAAGAAATCAATTCTGGTGTTGATTTTTTTGTAAAAAAAATAAATTCTTTTTTTTAGAGGTGTTATCTGGGGGAGGTCAAACTTGGAGGAGGTTGGACCTCAGGGAGGTCCAATAACGAGAGGGCAGAGCTTTAGGAAGTGACAGCACATGGAGAGACGAGCGGATGGAGGGAGGAAGGAGCGGGGAGGAGCACTGCGGAGGGAGGGAGGGAGGAGGAAGGGAGGAGGGAGTAGCGTGAAGGGAGGAGGGAGGAGTGCTGCGGAGGTAGGAGCGTTGTGGAGGGAGCGAGGAGGGAGCAACAGCGTATGGAGGGGAGCCCACAACAGCGTATAGAGGGGAGCACATAGACCAGCAGGAAGTGGAAGTTATGTAGCAACAGTGAAGGCCGAGGTGCAACAGCAGTGAAGTTATGCAACAACGTGAACTTTATGGGAGTGTGAGTGCAGTGATGCAGTTCAGCCCTGCACAAAGGAGGCCTCACACACAAAAAAACAAAAAAAACAAAAAACAAAATGCAATAGTGGTGATTTTCACACACAAAAACATTTACACATAAAGAGCAGTTCTGCCAAGTGCTCGCAAAGAGGTAGAGCGTGAGTTACACGGGCAAATGTCAGAAACAGAATTGGATGCTCTCATACCATGTCAAGCAAGGAGGTAACTTCACAGAATAAATCATATGAATTGATTAAGGGTGCTTATGAATATATGAATGGAGATGACACTATTGGGATTCATTCCTCAATGTCTCTTAGACTTCATTATTTCCTATTTGACACTAATGTACAATTTAGCCCAATCTCTTAAGATTAAGTGTCAATCATAAACTAGGAAAAAGAACGATGTGAACTTCTTAGATTTTCAGTCCAACTTAGGAAATCCACTTGCTTTGAAATTCATATGAATTGAAATATCGAAGATGGTTACCAGACCATTGGCTGTTATGATTTTCGGGTATTTTAAGAGCCTATGTCTGTTGGACAGATGGAATGCTTGATTAAAGGTAGAGCTGTTTTACTTTGGGCAGTGTGCAAATGGAATTTTTAATGTAGAAACGCACATCGTAGGATACAGATCATAGGCCTGAATAGCATAATTTATATATTTCATCGACCGAAAGCGATTTGGATGGATGGAAGCCACACAACGTTTCTTGGGAATGCACGAGGACATATATCTATCTAGTAAATATTAATCACTATTCACTGACTTAATAATTAGCTTACTACCTTTTCATTTTGTATATTGAATATTATTTTATTGATATTGTTGGAATTAATTCAAGGCATGAAAACGAGCGAGCGAGCAGAGTCCCGAGGTCAGAAGGCAGAAGCGAGCGAGATGGGTGAACCCCATCGGAATTGCTTACGTCAACAGCAATGGGGCCCACATACATATGCGTTCATAAAAGTTTTGGGTTTAATTTCTTTGCCCAGCGTATATGTTTTTGAAACAGTTTTAAATGTTTTTATGTTATTTGCTTTGTTTTTAATATATATGTGACATATATGTATTAAAAGGCCCGTGAGGCAGAGTAAATAAAAAAAAAGAAAAGACAGCAGAATGTTTACTACCCAGAAATGTAATCACAGCAGCGCTGAAGAAAACAAAAGAGATGTAATTTTTTATTACACAGGAACATGCACAGCAGTGCTGGAATAAAAATCAAAGTGCCAGCAAACAGAACTTGACTTCAATGCGTTTATAAGCGGTCCCCATGAAAATTTATTGAAGCCACATTGAAATTATTCATGCGATAGATTTTTAGGTGTGACTTCCATATTGGCTTAAACGAGTTGAGATATTTTGTTGTATTTTGTAATAACATGACTTAAAACCCTGGTATTTTATGAGTAATATATACTGGCGGTGCGTTTGTAATATTTTGATACACAACGGTAATATTTAAAAACGAACGAGTTGTAATTTTTAATTACACGAAACATTGATGTTTTTAAAATTACGAGCATACTGCGGTGTTTCTTTTTTTATTTAGAAAACGAGTATTTCTCTATGTGGGAAGATGGAAAGGTGATTTGGTTCTTGTATGTGAACGTTCCCATATTTTGTAATCTCCCGGCGGAAAGTTATCGATTGTAACGATTTTTTATGAATGAAAATTTTGCGAGTTAGAAAAAGATCTGGTGCAGCAGTGAATTTAGTATATTTTTTTCTCATGTTAAGAAGCGGTTTTATTGTTTTGGAATTCTGAAAATTCCAACATGGTATCGGAGCCAATCCAAGCTATTTGAAGGACAAATAAGCTGAAGGAAAGGAGTTCGTTATTGCAGAAGCCTCTCCAGCAGAGTGAAGGTTCAGACAAGAAGAATTCGAAGGTATTTCTCTATATAGTTTTGTGTTACTGTTGCAGTACAGTTGGTTAGTTTTAAACACACAGTCAAGTGTTTTTATCATAGTTAGAAGTGCAGAATGGCTGGTTCCAGCACAGGTATGAGTTTGGGAAATATCCATCTCCCACAATTCAATGGAAAAAATTATGACTACTGGTCAATAACTATGAAAGCTTTATTTACCTCACAAGAGTTATGGGAATTAGTTGATGATGGCTTTGAAGAGCCAGCAAATGAAGCAGAGTTTTTTCTTTTAACTCAGGAAGAAAGGGAGTCACTGAAGAACAATAAGAAGAAAGATGCCAAGGCTCTTTTCTTCTTGTATCAAGCAGTGCATGAGAGTGTGTTTCCAAGGATAGCAGCAGCTAAGAAATCCAGTGAAGCATGGGAAACTCTCAAGAAAGCTTATCAGGGAATGGAGAAAGTGAAGACAACAAAACTTCAGTTGCTGAGGAGAGACTTTGAGACTCTCTCTATGAAGGAGTCAAACAATATTGACTCATTCTTCACTCATGTGATTGGAATGGTCACACAAATCAGATCTCATGGAGAGACTCTTTAAAACAAGAGGATTGTTGAAAAATTCTTGAGAAGCTTACCCTCAAGATTCGATGTGATTTTCACCACCATAGAAGAGACAAGGGATCTCACAAAGTTTTCAGTGGATGAGTTACATGCATCACTGATTACCCATGAACAGAGATTGAGTAGGGGTGAAAACTCATCTCTTGAGCAAGCCTTTAAGGCCCAGATGTCTTTCAGAAGAGGAAGAGGGCAAGGCAGAGGAAGAGGAAAAGGCAGAAGCCAAAACAGAGGTGGAAGGAACAGTCCAGCAAATGCTCAAGGAAGGGGCAGCAGTACAAATCAACATCAAGGCAGCAGAGCGTGTGGAGATGGTTATTATTGAGAATGATCAAAGACAAAGGTATGACAAATCCAATGTCCAATGTTACCATTGTAAAAAATATGGTCATTATGCTAATGAATGTAGACAGAAGCAACAAGATATGGCAAGTAGAACTAGTGCAAATTTCACTAAGGAAAATAGCAGCCAAAGTAATTTGTTTTTAGCTTGTAATATGGTTGAAGAAAAGAATGAGGTTGGGTTTCGAGCTAAGAATGTAGTAACCATATGACGAAGCTTGCCATGTTTCTGTTGAATGAGAATGTCTGGCTAGGTATTGAAGGATGATTAAGACAGCGAGATTTATGTTTTGAGGAAAAGAAGATACTAATGCCCAAAGGGCCCAACAATTAGGTACAAATCCATACTTAGAGATGTTTATTATGTTCCAGAGGAATGAAGTGTAATCTTAAGTATTGGGCAGAAAAACATCCCTTAAGGGGTATAATGTTTTCTTTGATAATGATGTTTGTACATCTATGGATAAACCACTTGACCAAACTATGTGTATTCTAGGGTAAAGATGATGAACGGGATGTTCCCTCTAGAATGAGCTTGAGACTTGAAGAATGATGAAGAAACGTGATTTGCAGAGCAAGCGAACCAAAAGATGATATTGGTTATGGCACTTGGCAATTTGGACTTTCTCAACTTTGGGTCTTAAAAGCTTAATTTGTTGAGCAATGAGAAAAGGAATGGTAAGTGGTTTACCATTGATAGAAAAACCGGACAGCCTTTGTGAAGGTTGTATTCTTGGGAAACAACACAGAGAAAGTTTTCCTTCCGGGAAAAGCATAAGGGCAAAAGCACCCTTAGAGATTGTCCACTCAGATGTGTGTGGACCGATGCAAACTCCATCACTTGCTAGTAGCCACTATGTCTTAACATTCATAGATGATTTTACAAGAAAAACTTGGGTTTACTTTTTGAAAAAGAAAAGTGAAGTGTTTGAAAAATTTCGCAATTTCAAAGCACTTGTTGAGAACCAGAGTGGGCTGCATATCAAAGTCTTAAGGACTGATAGAGGAGGTGAGTATATATCTAAAGATTTTCTACGGTTTTGTAGAGAAAATGGAATACATAAGCAGTTTACAGCTAGATATACTCCGCAGCAAAATGGAGTAGCCGAAAGGAAGAACCGAACCATAATGGACATGGCGAGGAGCATGTTAAAGGCAAAGAATTTGCTGAATGATTATTGGGCTGAAGCTGTACATTGTGCAGTGTATATTTTTAACAGGTGCCCTACAAAAGCAGTTATGAACAAAGTGTCGGAAGAGGCATGGAGTGGCGCAAAGCAAAGTGTCAGACATATGAAGGTTTTTGGATGTGTGGCTTATGCACACATTCCGGATCAGCTAAGAAAGAAGTTGGACAGCAAGGGGGAGAAATGTATTTTCATTGGATACAGTGAGGAATCCAAGGCATACAGGTTATATAACCCATCCAGCAAGAAGTTTCTTGTGAGAAGGGACGTACAGTTCATTGAAGAGGAAGCTTGGGATGGAAGCATAGAGAAAACAGTGAATGTTAAGCACTGTTTATCTCATGATGAAAATGATGATGAGTTGGCTGAAATACATCCCCAAACAACAACACCAACAAGAGAGCAGCAAAGTACACCCTTGAGGAGAAATGAAAGTGCTTCTCCAAGCACACCACAAGGAGGAAATTCAAGTGCTTCTTCAAGCACTTGTACACCTATTGAAAGAGGTAAGAAATTCAGAAGTTTGAAAGATATTTATGAACAAGATATAGCTAATGAAGGTATCAATTCTTTGTTTGCTTTATATTGTCATGTTGATGATCCTGTTCATTTCGAAGAAGCTATTAAGGATAAGAAATGGATAGAAGCTATGGATGAGGAGATTAATGCCATAGAAAGAAACAAGACATGGGATTTGGTTGAACTCTCAAAAGGTAAAGATGTCATTGGAGTTAAATGGGTCTACAAGACCAAGAGTAATGCAGAAAGAAAAATAGAGAGATACAAGGCAAGGCTTGTCGTCAAAGGGTATAAGCAAAAGCATGGGATAGATTATGAGGAAACTTTCGCACCGGTTGCAAGAATGGAAACTGTGAGAGCAGTGCTGTCCATAGCAGCACAAAACAAGTGGAAAGTTTACCAAATGGACGTGAAGTCAACATTCCTAAATGGAGTGTTAATGGAAGAGGTTTACATTGAACAACCTCTCGGCTATGAGAAGAAAGGCCAAGAGCATAAAGTATGCAAGTTGAAGAAAGCTCTTTATGGGCTAAAGCAAGCGCCAAGAGCGTGGTACAGTAGGATAGACTCATATCTACTGGAAAATGGTTTTGAGAAGTGTGAGGGAGAACCCACCCTCTACATCAAAGAACAAGATGGTAAAATTTTGATTGTAGTCTTGTATGTTGATGATGTTATTTTTACAGGTAATGATGATTGCCTTATTGAACATTTTAAAACAGTCATGAAAGAAGAATTTGAAATGACTGACATGGGTTTATTGAGATACTTCTTGGGAATAGAAGTAGAACAAGATGAAAGTGGGATTTTTATCTCACAGGCAAAGTATGTTAATGAGGTGCTTGAAAGATTTAACATGCAGGAAAGCAAAGCAGCAATCACTCCCACAGTGATGGGATTAAAACTCAGCAGAGAGGACAGCAGCAAGGATTTTGATCCTAGTTTATACAAGAGCATAGTTGGCAACCTTATGTATTTGACTGCAACTAGGCCGGACATAATGCATGTTGTTAGTTTGATTTCCAGATTCATGGAAAAGCCAAAGGATGCACATTGGCAAGCAGCAAAAAGGATTTTGAGGTATGTTAAAGGTACTAAAAGGTTTGGTATTTTTTATACTACTTCAGAAAAATCAGATTTAGTTGGATACACAGACAGTGATTGGGCTGGAAGTGTTGATGATCGGAAGAGCACTTCCGGTTATGTTTTTCACATGGGTTCAGGAGCCATTTCATGGGCTTCTAAGAAACAACCCATTGTAGCATTGTCTACAGCAGAAGCAGAATATGTGGCAGCTACAGCAGCAGCGTGTCAAGCAGTTTGGATGCAGAAAATGTTGAGAAGCTTATGTCAAGAACAGGTAAAAGGGACAGTGATATTTTGTGACAATAGCTCAGCTATTGCATTGTCTAAAAATTCTGTTTTTCATAAAAGAACAAAGCACATTGACACCAAGTTTCATTTCATACGGGAATTGGTTAGCAATGGCGAGATTGTTTTGCAGCATTGCAGAACAGAGGATCAATTTGCAGACATCCTCACAAAGCCACTACAACAGAAAAGCTTTGAATATTTCAGGAAGTGCCTGGGTATGCAGGAAAACCCAGCAGTTGAAATTAAGGGGGAGTGTTGGAATTAATTCCAACTGCCCAAGAGACAGGGCGGCAGAGCCAAGTCCGAGGGGGTCCAAGAGGCTGGGCAGGCAGATGGGTGAACCCCATCGGAATTGCTTACGTCAACAGCAATGGGGCCCACATACATATGCGTTCATAAAAGTTTTGGGTTTAATTTCTTTGCCCAGCGTATATGTTTTTGAAACAGTTTTAAATGTTTTTATGTTATTTGCTTTGTTTTTAATATATATGTGACATATATGTATTAAAAGGCCCGTGAGGCAGAGTAAATAAAAAAAAAGAAAAGACAGCAGAATGTTTACTACCCAGAAATGTAATCACAGCAGCGCTGAAGAAAACAAAAGAGATGTAATTTTTTATTACACAGGAACATGCACAGCAGTGCTGGAATAAAAATCAAAGTGCCAGCAAACAGAACTTGACTTCAATGCGTTTATAAGCGGTCCTGACAGAATTTATTGAAGCCATTAAGAATTATTCAAGCGGTGAATTTTTCTCGGTGTGTCAATTAATTGCATTAAACAGGGCTGAGATATTTTGTGTGTTTGTAATATGCAGAAACAGGGCCATAATTTTATTTTATGAGTAATATGCACATCAGTGCGTTTGTAATGTTTTTTGATACACAGCAGCGTATTTAAAAACAGAGAGACAGAGTTGTAATTTTTTAATTACACAGAATAGCAGAGTGTTTTAAAATTACAGAGCATACACAGCAGTGTTTGTTTTTATTTTAGAAACAGAGTATTTCTCTGTGTGAGACAGAGAAGAGTGATTTGGACACTGTGTGTGAAGTAGTTCCATATTTTTGTAATCTCCTAGCAGTGGAAAGTTATCAGATTGTAACAGCAATTTTTTTTATGAATAGAAATTTTTTTTCTGAGTTGAAAACTCTATCTGTGAGTGAATTTAGTATTTTTTTTTCTCTGTGTTAAGGAAGGCAGTTTTATTGTTTTGGAATTCTGAAAATTCCAACAGATATGACATCCTCCACAATTTTGCACACTCTTTTTTCTTACATAGATGACAGCATTATTATCAATACTTTGGCTTGAGTGTTGGATCTTATCTTTTTCTTACATATATGACGGTGTCGTAGATCAATGGTTTGACATGAATGTTAAATCTATATTTGAGAAAGAAGTTTGAAAATGGAAAGAAAGTGCTCTGCATGTGCAAAATGCACATAGACGGCATTTCGGAGATGTAAGTCCACTAAATTGGCAAGTTTTTAAAGCTATCACGTCAGAAAACTTATTGCATTCAACTTGTGTGTATCTCTACGTACTTAAAATGGAGAAAATCCGACTTCTCTTGCTGCAATTTTCAATTTGAAATGAAACAAAGGGATATAAGATAACGAAAGTACAAGAAACCATGGAGAATGGATTAATGGAAGATTTATGGATAAGGCATCCGAATATTTGCTGGATCAACACGATGGAAGATTTTACACAAGAAAATTTGCTAGATCAACATGTCACTATTTTCAAATAAGAGTTTTAATTTGAGATAAATTTGAACGATGAGTATATTAACAGCGACATGTTATGCTGCCAACTGGTGAAAGCATCGTATCAAAATTTGATTAATGATGAATCTATAAACAGTGAGACGTTACGCCGTCAAATAGTCAAACGATCATTGTATTCGGATGTTTCGTCAATCAACACGTACATTGAAGGATAGGATAACGGGAATTTCTGTTTTATTAAATGTAGGTTTTATTTTTATTTTAAATTGTTTTTTCTTTTTCTTTTTATTTTTATTTTTAATTATAATTATAATGTGCAATTGTTTTCTAAAATAATAATAAATATAATTATAATAGAGATAATAATGATAATTAACATTCACTAAAACTTAAAATTATTAATAATTACTTCCACTAAAACCTAACCGATATTAAGGAAAACATCACTGTTAATATAAAGCTATAAAGAAAGAGGTTAAAATGCATTATAAAGCGAGAGGTTAACCATTGTATCGTAGCTAGAGGTGTAGTTTCGAACATTTCCTTTTATACCTAAACGAGCCAAGGGTTATAGAATTTAAAAATAAAAATAAAAAGGGAAATTGATAAACAAAGTAACACTTATATATATATATATATATATATATATATATATATATATATATATACTTTCTTTATTAATCCTCTCTATTTCCACTTTGACGGTGACGTGAGGTGAGCGGAATTTAAGGAAAGTAATAAAAGTAATTGATAAGCTTTGATTATATTTGTATGGCACATGCTCCTATTTTCCAAATCCTACTTTCAGCGCGATTACGTAATGGAGTTAATCAGCTTATATTTCACCTGGAAACCAGCAAACAGATTCGACTTCCAAATGATTTCAAATTGTAATTTGCAAAACGTGAACCGATACGTACAATTCTTCACCCACCCGATAAGATAGGATTTGAGTGTCCCGTACCCTGACATGAGACCATATAAATTCAACAAACAATGATAAAAATTCCTATGGTGTTTTTTTTTTCATGTATAGAGTGCATTCAATATTATAAATTTATTCAATTTTAAAATTTTATATTTTAAGATAAATATTTTTTTTAATTATAATCTTAATAGGTTGAAGATTATGTGTTAAATTTTCTATTTTTTATTTTAATTATTTATAATAAAATTTTAAATAATTTTATGAAAAAATCATTTTTATTATATTTAAATATATAAATAATATGGTAAATTATTTTAAGAAAATATTCAACTTTAAATAATAAAAATATCTATTGTGTTTAATTGATTTTCAAAGATAAATCCCATAAATCCAAGTAATAATAGATAGTATACATCATTTAATAATTTAAATGTATATTGATACACTACATAAATAGAATGGATTTAATTTTTTTCATTCTATAATTTTAAAATTTTAATTATTATATTAAATAATAAATTAATATTTATTTTAAAATATTATATTATAATAAAATTTAATATTAAATAAGTTTAATTTTAAAATTATAATACATAAATTAATAAACTATTACATCATTCAAAGGTTCTCTTAGGTCACACCATATGCAGCTTGATAAAATTTGATATGTGCACAAAGTTTAAAGCTGTCCTCCACTAAACTTTATACATGACATTCTATATTTAAGAAGGAGTAAGGTGATACAAGGCTCTAATAATGATATATTCAATAATATATTAACAACTTTACGTAAATAATATGATATTATCACTAGCATTCGAACAGGATTAAGGCAGCTCAAAGGGACCCGGAAGCAACTATAAATTGCAAAATTTAAAGTAGCAAGTAATTCGATTTACCATTTGCTAACGAATGTAATTACGTTGAAATTTCAGTCAAGTACATCGCACCTTGAAGAAAAATGCGAAATGCATAGTTCAGCAATACTGTTCCGGTTTTCAAGCTAAATCCACTCCACCCAACAAGAATTCACAGTTTAATAACATTCAAATTTTAATCGTAGTACGTTGCACCATAAGCAATAAGAACTATCGCTACTTACACGTGCACAATATATACTTCGCTTCCCACCAAAAGATGCCTTCAAATGATCCATTGTCACTGTGCTGATTGGAAGTTGTTTATGTTATTTTTGGAGTAAATATTAACTAATACGTTACTGATTGGTTTGCTATTTTTCCATTTTTTTTATTAATACTATATTACTTTTAGCAAATAAAAAAAATTGTAAATGTAATAAAGAAATGATTATCATGATATCAAGGATTCACACAATGCCTGGCATAAACCACTGGTCTCATCTCGGCTTCCTTGAGAAGATTAATTTCACTGGCAGTGCGATTCATGTGTTCCCTCATAATTATTTGACTGCCAAAACAACCATTAAAAGAGATGGAAACGAAAAATCGAACAGAAAGAAACTTGTAGTCTATTATTAAAATCAAAATAGTTTACAAGTAATCACGTAGACTAAAAACCATAAAGTTTTAATGGAGTTTTCAAAATGACGGTAACGTCAACTCTTCCGTGTTGTCTATGCGAAAACCAAACCAAACCAAACACGACGCTGTTAAAGTCGCTATTATTATATACAAAGTGATTTAGGAATGGGCGGCCATGTCTAATCATATCATATTTAAATGCCGGTAAATCTGACTTCAAATACGAGATGACCCCACTCTCTTCCAATGAACCAAATCATATTACCATTTCCCACCGCCCCTTCCTCGGGGCTCTCCTATAAATACCAGACCTCTGAAAGCATCTCATACCAGCGCAGCAGCTCTATTCTGCAAAGATGGGCGTTCAACTCATTTGCAAGTTCTTTCTGGTCCTCATTGTTGGCTGCATTTGTGCAGTTAATCCCTCAGCTGCCACATACTATCAATCCCCACCTCCGAAACCATACCTTTACAAATCTCCTCCTCCTCCATCTCACATTCCATCTCCAATCCATTATAAGCCGCCCCCTGCACCCACACCGAAGCCCCCAGTAGTGGAGAAACCACCACCCGTGCATAGCAAACCTCCTCCCAAGGCGGTGCCAGTTTCTCCTCCATACAAGTACAAATCTCCACCTCCTCCCAAACCAACTCCTGCTCCATATGCGAAGCCTCCACCAGTTGAGAAGCCCCTTCCTCCTCCTCCTCATCCTTCACCACCAAAATCATGGCCAACTCCCGTTCCTCCCCACCATGAACACCACGAGCACCATAAACACCATAAACCTTCTCCAGTGACCAAACCGCCAAAAGCTGCTCCAACCCCACCAGAAAAACCATACGGATACAAATCTCCTCCTCCCCCAACCCATGTTGTAACTCCTACTCCCCCCAAAGCAGTACCTACCCTCCCTCCTCACCATCCCAACCAACCCGTCTATCCCTCACCACCTGCACATCACTACTCTTACAAGTCTCCTCCTCCTCCTCCGTATTAGTTTCTATGATGCAACTTCACAATTATATTTGGCTATTAAGGTAAGAAGCTTACTGGAAATGAAAATGCTAGCGGCAGTTTAATTTTGGGTTTGTCTTGTTTAAATGATTGGATCAGTTTCTTCAAAAATCTGTTTATGATATTTAATTATAGGGACCTTTGTCATCAATATTATGCTTGATCTAGTATCAATCTTGGGTTCCCTTTATTTGCAGTAAAGTACATCATTTGCATTGCTCTTTTCTATCAGGAAAACCAGTCCACTTACCAGGAATGTCCATATTGCAGGTCCGATGTATGCTCTTTAAAGTTGAAGACTTCTGGACGAGAAGAGGCAGGAAATAATGTTCTTCATATGTAGTAACGCGTAAGCTTGCTTAGTGCAAAAGTAATGGATAGACAGAATAATCAGACGATATAGATGTTCTGAATTCTTCTATGATTGTACTAGTTACATTATAATGATAATAATAAAGGCGAGTAATGTTGTGCTATTTCGTTTGTTGAGTAACCTGAAAACAATTATGTCATTTGCCTACGTAGCAGCTGCACCTACAAAACAATCTGTACTTGTCATCTCATATCCGAAATACGTTAATCAAATGGCATATAATTTGGCAGATCCGAGTTTTATTATGGAGGCAGAAAGTGTTTTTATTGAATCATAACTAAACGCATCTTACGCATCTATCCAAATATTTTCACATTGTTCCATTAGCTATGAGAATGGATTGATATATATATTTATATTTTTAATTTATCAACAGGTTAATGGTTGGGTTAAATGGATTGATATATATATTTTTTTAATTTATCAGGTTAATGGTTGTATATGTTTGAAGTCTTTGTTTTGTTTCTTTACCAACATGTATTTCAGTAATTTATGAAGTGTATTTTAATAATTTATGAGGTGAGTGTTAGAATTTAATTTTTCTTTTTTTGGTTTTTTTTTACTTCATAGTAAGATTATGGTTTTAGTTTTTATGTTTACCTGAATAGTGTCATTTCTGCTTATAAGAATTTGCAATTGGGTACTTTATCACATCTTGTTGCTAGAACTAAGTCTTTCTTTATGTTTACTTCGAAAGTTTCCCGTAATGGGTATGTTATTGTTCGTATTCTCTCATATTTATTTTCTTGATGTGCCAATTCTTGTGAGTTGTAAACTCATGTACATGGTTTCTAATTGTAATGATTATCTTTAGCTAACTCTAGGCCTCTTCATCCATATGCCACTATATTAGAGAAAAGTTCAACAACTATTAAAAATTTTCCACATTAACCTAAAGTTGAATTTTCCACACTAACCTAAAGTTGTGTAGTACAGGTGGAGAGAAGTTCATTGACATAAGTCTATGGTGTTATCTAACTATTCTATGTTTTATTATTTTAGTTGGAATTAACAATTCAATTCTTCACCAAATTATGAATTTTCATTGGTTACATTATGTTTTTGAATGCATATATGGATTCAATCTTATAATTCTTATGAAATAAATTCATCCCTAATATAACTTGTCTAAAAATTTTTATAAATAGATATTCTATTGCGAAATAGATTATATGATTTTTAACATAGATTAACCATAAATATTTATTTGTATAATTTTAAATATTTTATATATTATAATATATATTATATTGCAAAATAAATTATATGATTTCTAACATAGATTAACCATAAAAATCTATTTGTATAATTTTAAATATTTTATATATTATAATACTTTTCTATATTAGAGGTAATGTAATGATATAAATATTTGACTAAGTTTAAATAAAATTAAAATTATCAAATAAATAAATAATTATAATTATTAATAAAATATTTTGACTAACTCATATTATATAAATTAAAAACTATAAGTAATAATTAAATCAACTTAAATTTATTTTCACTTACCAATTATTAAAAAAAACAAAAAAATATAATATATATATATATATATATATATATATATATATATAAAATACTTCGCAACCCTTCTATAGTGATACATTCGAGTACACTCATCGGTCACATCACACGATGTGCACATGCAGATACAATATACGTGAAGTCCAATTTTCAACAAAAACACGACAAATCAATTAGGGTCCACTTATAAGAATGTATAAACGCGTACAAACATTTGGTCAAAGAATTCCACAAGATTTGAGTGGAGAAAATAGTGATAGGACATCTTTCAATTCCAGGAGAATTTAGAAGTGACAGGTAATCCAATGTGCCATTTACCAATAAATATAATTATTCTGAAACTGTGGTCTCTGTAAATATAATACGATATACTGGCCATCGACTCATCCATGCTTACTGTACATACTCTGCTTCCCATTCATCACTGCCTTCAGGTCTCCGGCTGCCAGATGTAGAATTGGTCTAAAATGTAGGAGTCAAAATCCTAATATTCACATGGCGGTGCCCACAGATTTCACTAAAACAAACATTGCGAATAGCGTCATAAACAGCTATGAACACCATGACGATCAGTGTATTACAACTTTGATTATATAGTTATATGGCACAAGCTCCTATTTTCGAAAGTCGCCATTATTTACGGCATAGTTAAGTAAATCATATTATAATTCATCTCCAGATCCAAATACTTTAAATATTTGGATAGATTCAACTCCGAAATTATTTCAAATTATAATTTGAAAAATATAAACCGATACATCAATGATTCTTCACCCACACGATTAGAGACGATTTGTGTGCCCCTAATCCCTCACTTTGTAACTAACTACATTAAAACTTTTAAATTCATCACAATGAAAAAAAAACATTTCCATTTTCTCGAAAAAAGTGTATATATATATATATATATATATATATATATATATATATATATATTTTATTAAAAATAATATTTTTTATTTTATTTTATTTTCAGTATATTTAAATATATAAATGATATAATTAATTACTTAATCTATTTTTTCATTATTTCATAGTATTTTTTTTAAAGAAAAAATTAGCAATTTTCTATTAATTATTAATGAAAGTTATATTTTGCACATGCATTTAAGCATTTCGAGATGCCCAAAGGGCCCGTGTGCCCAAGCACACTTGTCATTGTAGCGAGGCTACTCATTAAATTTACAAATTGCCAGCAGGGTTGGGCTTTTCACGCTTGCCTTTTCTCTTTTGAACTATCTGCCAAGTCCCTGAATGCAGGGAAGAAGGAACCAAGGCTAGTTCGTTGTCCCTCATGGATTTTTCTTTCTCGAAGTCTGAGCTTTCTGAAACATGTGAACTTTTGTTCACTCCAGAACTTAACACAAAAATGTCCCCAGTGGACGTAATGTTGCTTGTGGCTTGCGTCGGTTGAGGCGTCGCATTAGACACATTTGGGTCTTGTACATCTTGTTCTGGTGCCCCTGGATTGGATGCAGCCTGTGTGCCTTCATTCGGAATGGGAATGTCTCCTTCATCTTCTGTTTCTTGTTCTAGACACCCTGAGGGGAATTGCCATCCCTTGGATGCTTCCCCAACCTTCTTCTTTTCCTTATTCTCTCTTTTACCATCCAGGAAAGTATTTTGTAGATGGCCAGTTTTCCTACATATCCTGCACCTAAAAGCTGTGTTTTCATAGTCAAGGTGCTACTTCCATTTGTGTTGGTTATGAATCAGATGTATACTTTTTGGTAACCCTTTGCTGAGGTCCACTTCAACGCAGATTCATGAAAAAGTGAAAATTTTCTACTCCATCTTCTGGATATCTATTTTGATGTATCTTTCTAGAGTGTTCCCAATGCCTTCTAGAACTAGTTCATTCCAAAAATGAAGCAGGAAATTATACAACCGGACCCATACCGACATTCTAGTAATCTCCATAGAGGTTGCATCAAAATCAGAGAACCAAGGTGTCATGAAGAGCCTCATGGAACCCCAAAACCATGGTCTCGCCCTGAGGATGATATCTCTGGCTTCTGTAGAGGTAAAATTGACAATGAAATACCCCTTGGAACAAATATGGATGTCACAATCCATTGTCCAATAAGTGAAAATCCAATGGAAAAGCTCCATTGGTTTAGGCCAGAAGCAGTTAAACTTGCATATTACTTCCTATGATTCAAATGAAGAGCGATGTTCGTCGATCTCTGATGCCTTAATATTCTGTTCTGGCACGTTGTTCAATTGCTTCACAATGTATGGTTTGGGAGTGTTCTCAACTAGATCTGAAGTTGTTTGTGCTGCGTTTTTCCGTTGTAGAGTGTTCCTGTATGAGGGCCCATTTGAGGTGCTAGCTTTGGTTGTGTTGGCTCCCTTCATGGGACCTGTAGTTATGTTATGTTTGGTTATGGAAGATGTTTTTGTTCCTGGAGATACTCCTTTGAGTCTTAAGTTCAGGGCAATAGAAGAATTTCTTTGGAAGTGGTGATATTTTAGTTGGGCTTCTTCCTGTAGCACCTTCCCTGAATAGATCAGGCTTTGTTTCGTGGCCGGGATACCTGTTGCCTCTTGAATATTGTGTTTTAGATCTGTGACAGATTCCTCCTCCAGTATCCAAAGGGTTTTTGTTTTCCCATCTAAAATTTTCAAAAAAAATTGAAAGCTGGGTTGGGGGGTATAGCCCCCTACTCGACTGTGCGTTATGGGATTTTCCAGGCAGGCACTACAGTTTTGTCTCAAGGCTGTTTGGACGGAGAACACGGGATGCCCATAATCGGATGCACCTCGCCCTCAGCCCAATCTTTGTGCCTCGTAAAGAAGCTTTAGGTCTCAAACCCCATTGCTACCTTATCACTAAGCCAGGGGCTCCCTTGAGCTTTTAACCATCTGTAAATAATGAAGCCTAGAGAAATAAAGATAGAGAAAAAGCTTGGGGAGATTATTACCCATTGTTTTCGATCCAAGTGGAGCCAGTTGGGACAAGGCAATAGATCAGGGCCCCTATCGCCAAGAGCCCTTAACAAAGCGTCTCATCTAGTCCAAAAAAATTCTTTAATGCAGCGACAGAAGACTGGGCCATCGACCACTTGCCCTCTACAACAATGTCGTCTTCGAATCCTTGCATCGCTGCATCCACCCTCAGCTGTAAACCTGCAAGAGTAGTCTTCCCTTGGCCCTCCTCCTTGGTCAGGAGACAGCTGTCGACCTCTCGGTGCTGACGTTTTCCTATTGGGGCTAGATCTCTAGGCTGATGAACTGAAAATCAATTTCACTCCTGCGGCAATGCCATTGCAGGCATAGGAGATCCCCCGCTTTTCCTTTAGGACAAAAATCGTGTGGCCCTAACCTCCATTCCTGCCTGGGGCACGCCCTTGAGCAGTCGTTATTGCCCCACTATAGCACCCACGCTTGCAAACCCTAATTCCTCTGCCCTCCATCGCTCCGTTCTCCTTTTACAAATTGGGAAAATGATTGTATTTTTGTCCATTATTTCATAGTATTTGAATCTATAGAATATTAAATTTTTTTAATGATGAATATTTTTATTTTATTGGTTATATTTTCTATAATAAATTCTAGAAATTAAAGATAAGATACGTCACTTAATTATTTATGGATATGGGATAACATGAATGAATAGAATGATTTTTTATCTCAGGTTTTATGATCTATATTTATTTTTAAAGATTACTTTATGATAAATCACATGGGTAATGTTTGATGGTAGGAGTTTCGAACCTACTAATGAGGTTCATTAGTAGGTTCGAAACGAGCATCAAACATTGTCGATGTGATTTATCTCAATGAAATCTTCAAAAATAGAATGATTCTTTTCATTTATTATATAATTATTTCTCTCCATTAAAAAAATCTTTAATTTTTATTAATGTAAATAAAAATTAGATTTTGTAAACACATTGTTGTGTATATGTAAGGAAGTTCGTTCATCACAAATAACAACCAAACATGTCAAGTAATATATTTAGTCCATCACCAAAAACAAACTACCAAATCATAATGGGGTAAAAAAAAGTAGATCTCCACAAAAATATTAAAAGCACAATATGTACAAGTGAACAGACAAGAAAAAGTCAACAAACATCAACGAGACTTTTTCCCTTTCTTTTTTTGCACATTGTTCCAACCATTTGACGATGGTTCAATCGAAACCAATGCCAACGATCTATTAGCCTCCATCAGGGAGGCCTCTTTATCAGAGTCAGAACTCTTTAAAACATGAAATACTTTACATCCTCCTAATCCATTAGAGATTTTCATTCCCATAGGGGTAGAACCTTGCTAAATCTAGATAGTCGACCATGTTTGGGGAGGAGAGATCTCAACTGGTTGTTCCAAGTCTGTGTCATGTTCTCGTATTTCCCTTATTCTTAAACATTATTTGTGGCTTCTTCATCATCATCGTCGAAAGGAGGAGTTTCAATAATTTGAGATCATTTTGGATTATTGAGCTACTTCCTTTTCTTTTTTGGGTTTGTCTTTGCCAAAGGAAAAGATCTATAAAGGTGGCATGTTTTAAAACATTCATGACATCTGAATGTCTTGTTTCCATAGTCCAATACTTGGGACCACTAAAAATTATTGTGCATAAATGTAATATGATATCGGAGTCCGTTGCTCAGATCTATTTCCACACATATTCTAACAAAGGTGAAGAGGCATTTTTTTGTTCTTTCCATATCTCTTTTTTCAAATTTACTCAATGTATTACCAATGTCTTCTAGAATTTGATGGTGCCAAAAGGGGAGGGGCAGATTTGGCAGCCTCACCAACATCAGCATGGAAGTAATCACCATTTATGTGGCATCAAACTCTGGGAACCATGAAGAAATAAACAACCCTGCATTACCCCAGAACCATGGCCCTTCTTGTAGAAAAAAATCTAGGTCCTTCTCAATATCAAATTCGAGTATGAAAAAACCTTATGAAATTTTTTCTTGAGTATAAAAATATGTCATAGTTTGGTGTCCAAGACGAAAAAATCCATTGATTTAAGGACTCTGGTTTTGGCCAAAAACTGTTAAATATGTAAATGATTGCCTTTTTTTGGAGTGGTGAAAAGAGAGAGGAGACCTCTAAATTCTTAGCCTCCAAAGTAGGGGACTATTCCTTTTGGTAAAAAATATAAGGACTGGAATATTTTGGATTTGTTCTTGTGAGCGAGAAACTTGAGGCTAAGCTACTGATTTTGTTCCCTTCTTTTGAGCAGTTGCATCCTTATATGAGACTTGTGATTTATTTTTTGATTTTGTAGCACAAGCTCCCCTATGGAGTCTAATTCAATATGATGGTTGAATTTATTGAAATATTATAGTCTTATAGTTGTTGAGAATATATTAAAACCTTCCCTTTGAATTGAAGACTTTGAGAACAATATGGTATGTCAAATACAACTTCAATAGACTAATTAATATAGCATACATTTGGAGAGTTTTTAAACCATATAGTTTTTGTTTTTGCACAAATATTTTTAATAAAAATATGGAACAAGGGGTTCATTTAATACTCTTTAAATGATGAAACATTCTTAAAAAAAAAATTAATTAAGGGTTTCTCGCAGCAGGAGACCATCAAAGGATGATCACGGAAAAAATATTCTCTAGCGTAGGGATAAAAAAGGGCCAAAACTAACGCAGGATAATAAGGGGGGGCATTGACAATATCGCTCTTCCACGGAAACAAAACCACCATGCCAAAATAATAATAACTATATATGATTGTGACTGGAAATACATCAAATAAATAGATAGGATTGTAGAATAATACCGGCAAAGACTTAATTCTACAATACCAAAGAAATAGAACATTACTTTTTAGGATTGTATAATTAGTTGGTTTCCAACCAGTTCTCTTTCTTCCATTTCGTTAGGGTCTACCCTCCTTCCTCTGCTATAAGGAGACAACTTAAATAGAGAGATTGGGGATCAGGGTGAAAACCCTCGATCTGAGCTATTGTCACGGTGCCTTACATTCTGTGCAACAACACTTTGTAATGTTCTTTTTTCTATTTAAAAAATAGATAAATTTAAATGTCAAACTAGGTAAAAAATCGAAATCAAAATCCTAAAAAATTTAATTGAAATAAAAGTTTAAAAGGATATGATGTGTGAATGTGTTAATTTATGCAGATTAAAGGAAGCAGGCAGTGTGAAGAGCTAGCAAAGGAAAACGATAAGGGAATATTTGAGGCTCAACGGCTTGCAAGGATGCGGGAGAATGAATGATGCACGCAATGATGGTAGCGGCAAGAGGGAGTGATGGAGAGGCGTAGACAGGTCAGCGTGAGAAGAAATTGAGGTAAACAAATTGGAGAATGGCAGAGGCAACGTGGGATGGAGCAAATGCCACAGGGAGGGCTGACACAAGTTGTAGTTTAGACAACGGATGACAAGGAGAAAGGGGAATGCAAGGAGAGAAGGGAAAGAGTGCGGGAGATGCAGATGGACTATGACAAACACTAGGGGCAGAGGAAGTGTGGCTAAAAGAGAAAAGGCAATGTGAGAAACGCATAAAGAAATCTAGGGAGCAGATCGAAATTATGCACAGGCATCACACCAATTTCGAAAATTTTCTTCTTTTTTACCCAGCAGAATCAGATTTTTCTCAAAATAAAAAAAAAATGAATGCACTTGCAATTATTTAAACTTTGAAGCAAGATCTAGCCCAGATCTGCGAAAAAATTCGATCCTGAGACCAGATCTTACCCTCCAGGGCCTAGATCTTGCTTAGATCTAAAACTTTTCTCTGAAAATATCCCAGTGTAACCTGCAAAAAACCAGAAACAAGGAACCCAAACTCAAATATATGCACAAAAAATAAAAACTCTCAAACTCCAATGAGTTAGAAATAATGATATTTGCAAATTTACAATGTTATTCTACAAATCAAAAGCGCTCATGGCCATATTTAAAACCATTTTTTTAAATTTAGAAAAAATAGAAATTAAGAGAGACACAAGCCCAAGAAGACCCTGCAAAAAAAATTATTCCGTAAGATAACTTCAGAAATTAAGAGACAATGGGATTTTTCAGATCTTTTGAAATCTGAGAGTCGACTGATCTAGCTGAAGATTTCCCCAAATGCCCAAATCCTAAATAATGACGTCTGCACACTTAGATCTAAATTTTAGATTAATAGTTATTTAAAAAATAGCCATAAGATCATTTAGAAATATAGATATTTGATATTTCTGTCAAATAAAAATGAAATTTAAGAAAACCCAGAAATCTGCATAAGATACCTGTATGCAGAACAATCCACAAAGGATATCAACCATCAAATGCCAGTAAAAGTAGCATATTTTTTGGGAACAATATCATCACATGGGTCTAGAAAAGGAACACCAAAGTATCTAACCCCAAAGTCTTTCTATTTTATTGATCAGCAAAAAATTACAAGGTCTTCTCAAAACAAGTGCACAATTCAAAGATTGGATGCAAATGACAGACAAGGACCTCTAATTTATAAGATAAAATCTCCAACGGCTAGTCCAATTGATCCATGATCAGATTTGGATCAAGGACCTAAGTGAGAGATCAAAATTCAAAGTGTTTGGAAGTGTGCAAAACCTAAGTGACCAGATAGATCTCATCTTCCTAATTCTAGTGTTGTGAATGGTTCAAAAAACTGACACTGTATGAAGAAGTTATTGCGATTTGAAAAGTCCAGTAAACTGTAATTTCTGGCTTTTGACCAAGTTTGACTGGATTTTGGGAAATTCAAAAAGAGAATATTCCTAGAATATTCCTCAAAATATTCCCCAGAATATTCCCTTTGGGCCAGTAATATTTTGACAAGTGGCGCTATCCTATTGCTGCATGGATTGTAGGATGGATTTTCGGCCAATGACAGGGCAACACATGACCAATGCTGAGGCTACCACGTGTCCTCAAGACTGTGTAGTAATTTTTTTTTGGGAGCCGACCAGAGTCGACCCTGTGACCTCCGAGCACGTGTACAGAGTTCTTAACCATCTTCGCTATGGTTTGTAACTTAACCATATAAGGCTTGCGGTTTTATTTAAAGTTTAATGGTTTTCGAATTGGGGGTTAGAGGGGCCAGCCCCTCCCCACACGACCGCGGCTCGTGACCAGACCTAAGGCCATAACCACCGATGGTTTCGATGATAGATATCACATGTCATAGTTACAGTTAGTCTGTCGTTTGCGTAACCTCCATCCTGTATCCATCGTTTACACTAGTCACATGGCATGTTTGCGATAACCTCTAAATGCCACGGTTAGCAGCGTCCGCTGATAGTTTCAGTCATGGTTTTGAAGACCGCGGGGTTAGGACATGTGTCCAACCCCCTAACCCAACATTTATCACTATGGTTAACCTGGCAGTATTTCTGGTGGGCACACCAAATTTTCAGAACTTTCCAAACTTAACAACAGATAACTTCACTTCCTCCACTTTTAGTGGAGCTTTTTAGGGGTCATTGGACAAAATGAGTTTGGGCTCTATCTTGAGCTAGATTTGACCAATTTTGGAGTGCCAATAGCAAATTTCGACTATCTTAGAAATTCCAGACTCATTGGTGAGGGTTACAGGGCCATCAGATGACTTTTGAACAGTTTTTTGCTTCAGAGAAGTTCTAGGGGCCACTAGGCCAACAACAGTTTCAGGCCTAACCAGGGCATCTAGAGGCCTTATTCAGAAATCCAATAGTCAATTTTCGATGTTTAAAACATTTTGGAACTAATGGTGTGGTTTTCAAAGCCTGTAGAGTAATTTTGAAGGTCGAGATGCTTCAGAGAAGTTCCAGGGGCCACTAGGGCCTGCAAGTGCCAGCAGCAGTTTGAGGCCTAGCCAGGGTAGCTAGATGCCTTATTCAACAAACCAATAGTCATTTCTGACTGTTTTAATACTTCTGAATCCAATGAAGGATTTTTATGAAGCTTTTTACAACTTCTAGAGGTTTAAAACCTATAGGGAACTTTTGGGCACCCTAGGTCCATCAATGGATGGATGCCTAGATTGGGGAGCCAATGCTCTTTTGGAGAAAATGATCAGTCCATTTTGGAGGTATGATATGTGATGGAGACAATATGTGAGTTTTCAGGGATAAAAAATGAATTATGAGGGATTTAGTGCCACAGAGAAGCTGAGGGAAGCTTAAGGGCACAGACAGAAGGAATCAAGTCTAAGGGGACCTAGATATGTTTTCAGAGTGATGAGAACCATGACAGGGGTATGATGGTATTATAAACCTATTAGTTCATTTCAAGTAACCATTGGAGTTGATTTTGTAACTTGTAAAAGAATCTTTTCATCATAATCCCAAAGAGCCAAGTCAAGATGACAAGAGCTCAAGTAGACGTAGCCCACGATATTCGGGTGAACTCCTAGATTAAATTTGTTGTTATGTGTTGATGTGTATTTTCTGCATTATATTTTTGTTGCACATGTTTAATATTAGCAAAAACAAATGGAATTAAAGCACTTAAATAGCTAAAAAAACATACAAATGTTTCGAGTATAAAATTATGCAAAAGTCAAGTATAAGCTAGATATTTTATTTGTTTAACTGAGTGGGAGGTTCTTGAAAGCATAACAAGTTAACCAACCCATTTACAGATCAATCCCTTTCAAAGTAATCTCGTCTGTTTAAAATATTTAATCATCTTTTAATCTCGTCTGTCAAAATTATAATTTTTTTAGATTTAACTCCATTTTAATTACCTCAAAAATAATATTTTTTACTTGATTACCTCAAAAATTTGACTTTGACTTAACCACCAAGGCCCAAGGGTCCAAAATTTCTCAAAATTCTCAATATTCCCTTGGCCTGGGACCTTTAAAAATTTATTTTTTAGGGACCCATGAATTTTTCCTTAGAAGAATTTAATTTACCTAGGACCTAAAATTAATTAAATTTCTGGCTTAGGATTTTGAATTTAATTTGGCGAGAAAATTTAATTAATTGAATAATGAGGGGAATAATTATTTTTCCAACCCTCTTTACATAAGATAAATACATTTTGACACATGAAGGGGTAAAACCCATTCGTGATAGACCCTCAAATAGCTACCCAATTCTATGACTCAAAACATGATCTAGTAGACCAAGTAGTTTGTATTAAAATAATCTAGCCAATTAGTTAGGATTATTCCCAAACTACGTCTACAAAGGCTCGATAGAAAGCACTAGGACTGTCTTAGTATCTTGACGGAAAAATCCATCCTAGCTATGGGGTGAGGTTGGAGGGGAAAACTTTGTCGATCATTTTTGTTGAGAAACACAAATGAATCAATGAGACAAAAAATCTTTTAGGATAGAAATCGTCACCAAAATACTAGGCTTACCTAGGTTGTTACATACATGATGTTCTTACTTAGATAATTTACATTATACACATGCAGAATGTGTTTACATCGTTTAGACTAATGATGGAATCTGAATGCTGTGAACACCTTGAACATGATTAATCCTATTTTCAAAAATGGGGGTGTACTACTATGGTGTTGTTGAAACATAGTGGTAAACATCTGGCTCCACTTGGGGACATGTTGCTTCATTGAAGGAATGTGAGAATCCAAAATCTGCATCGACACACAAAATTACATAAGTAGCATCCATCAAAATATCATCATATAACGTTAAGCACATGAAAAATAGAAGCCATTCTATCATTTATTATTCTACTTAACATGAAAAGTAAATTTAATCTAACAAAAAAATGAAATGCTGAAAGGACAAGGTATAAGGTTAGAAATAAAATACAAAGGATGCCTAATGACATTAGATGTCACCTCTAAAGAAAAACTTGAGCATTTTTCCATTCACGGGTAAGTGAAGTGGTTTTCCTTCCCACATGCTCAAGTGGAATGACTTTGGTCCTGCAATGCCTTGAATAATGTAGGTCCCATCCACAAACTGTCGAATTTCTTATGTTTTCCCAGATTTTCATTCTTTCGATCCCAAAGTAATACCATGTCTCCAACCTGTAAAGATATAGATCAAGATGATTAATCAAATCTTTTCTTAATGTTAGATTTATTATTGCACATATTATCAAAATGATTCCTACGAGTTTCATCCAACTCCACAATCTGATCAATTCAATTTTGAACAACATCTTTATCAGTGGAAAAATGTTGAAGGAGTTGGTAAGCTGGTAATTAAGTTGCACAGGCAAAGTTATATCCAAGTCATAAACTAATTCAAAATTAATTTTACCGGTAACCTTCTTTTTAGTAATTCTATCTGCCCACAAAACATATTTGACTTTATTGTCCTAAGTTCGCTGATAATCTCCTAATATCTTCTTGATAATGGTTACAATATTTTTATTACTTGACTCAGCTAGGTCATTACCCTAAGGATATCATTTAGATGAATGAGATAATGCAATTCCATACTTGAAACAAAAAGATGAAAATTCAAACGAACTAAAAGCCTTGGCATTGTTGGTAGTGATCTTGGCAAGGACACCAAATCTAGTAATGATTTGATTTTCAATAAAGTCCATAATGACCTTTTTATTAGCATTCTTAGCAGGAATGACTTCAACCCATTTCGTAAAATAATCAGTTGCAGTTAAGATCCATGAGTAGCCATTGCTATAATTTTCATGAAATTTCGCGATGAAATCCAAAGCCCAATGTTGAAAAGGTGCCTCAAAAACCACAAGTTGTAGGTGCAGGCTAGCTAGCTTCTGCTTCTGAGGGAACAATTGACAGGCTTGGAAAATTCTGAAAATTTTATGCACATTTGAAAAAATCGAAGACTAATAATAACCATCTCTCAAAATTTTATTGGAGGTAGTTCTAGCAGCATAATGACCACCACAAAATCCTCAATGAAACTCAGAAATCAACTTATTGGACTCAACTTCATCAACACAACTAAGTATTATGCCCTCATTATTTCTCCATCCAAGGCCATCCTTCATGAGGAAATAATTAGTGGCTTTTAATCCAAGAGCCCTTCTTCTATGAAAAAGTAAATGGTTAGGACATGTAAGATTTAACAAATAATAAATAATGTCCTTGTACCATTCATGTTCTCCTAATATTTACAGCTCAGAGGAAGATGCATCATTAAGACAAATCAAACCAAGAGCTTTCTCATTACCTTCGGTCATCATTTCAGCCAAGCCTTGAACCTTGACTAACTTGGTGGGTCTAATCTCTAAATCATACTATTGAATTTTAGTAACCCACCTAGCACGAGTCCCTAAGCAATCCGTTTGAGTTAAAATATCTTTAATTGAAAAATGTGGGACAAAAGCAATGATTTTAGAATAACCCACATAAGTCCTAAAATTCTTAAGAGACTTAACCAAGGCATATGCTTTCTTTTCCATAGTAGTATAATTCAATTCAGAATTTTATAGCACTCTACTCATCAAAGAAATAGGATGTTCGTGACCTTACTTGTTCTTTT
This sequence comes from Pinus albicaulis, assembly GCA_034641835.2. Taxonomy (NCBI): domain Eukaryota; kingdom Viridiplantae; phylum Streptophyta; class Pinopsida; order Pinales; family Pinaceae; genus Pinus; species Pinus albicaulis. The sequence continues at coordinate 60,979 of JAXQQM020080723.1, read as the reverse complement.
GTAATAAGACACCAATAATGGTATCTTCATAAGCGAAAGAGAAAATCATGATATCCTTTGAATAATCAGGACTTGCCAAAACATGAGCTTTGGTAATAACACCCTTAATTCCCTAAAATTCCCTTTTGCCATCTTCTTTCCATAAAAATTTTATATCCTTTTTCAGAAGACTTTGAATAGGCTTAGCTATTTCTGCGTAATTTGGAATAAATATTCTAAGAAAATTAGTTTTTCCTAGAAAATACTGGAGGAATTTAAGATTATGAGGGAGGGAAATATTTTGGATTTCCTCAACTCTTTCAGGATCAATCTTGATCCAATCTTTGGAAATTATGTGACCAAGTAATTTCCCTTCAATTATTGCAAAAACAGACTTATATGGATTCAAGGAAATTTCAAATTCTCTACACTTGTAAAAAAATTTCTTAAGATGACCTATGTGACTAATACCATCTTTGGAAAAAACAGTAAGATCATCTTGATAAATTTCAATAAATTTTTTAATTAAACTTTTAAAAGCATAATCCATATCCCTTTGAAAAGTGGCCCCAACATTAGTCAAACCAAAAGGCATTCTAATGTATTCGAAAGTACCCCATGGTGTGGTGAATGTACTTTTGTGACGATCTTCCTTCTTAACTCAAACTTATCCTTTAAGGAAACTAGAATTGATTCAAAAGTATCAAATTAATTATTAGGCTTTTCAGTAAACCATTCCATAGCATATTGCTCAAAAGTAAGAATAAAAAGCTTCATCTTTACATCCTCAAAATCATTATTTATAGCCCCCTAGTTATTCCACCAACCAAAAAAAGAAAACAAGTGAGCTTTGACACTAACCACATCATTTCCCTGAAAAGTAGTTAACCTATCAATACCATGTTCATGGAAATCATTGGGATAACCCTGAACATTAGCAAAGTTACATAGGGAAAAAATATCCATGATATATTGTTGAACAGGATAAAAAAAAAGAGAATGGATATCAGAGAGAGCTTCCTACCCGAGATTAACAAGAACTGTACGAGAAGAGAGCTTGTGTAATCGGACTTTGAGAACCTTTTTAGGATCTGGAGTGGGATTAACCAAGCTACTTGGATGTCTTCTAATACCAATTCCTATAGAAAATTATGGAAATCGAGTTGGCTCCAGGACATAAAACTAACTCAAATACTTGAGATGAAAGATTAAGAAAGAGATGAATGCCGTAAATCCAAAGTCCACTAAATTGGTCCCCGATAACGATGCCAAAAAAATTTGTCGCACAGAATGTCTAGGCACCATGACAACGGCTCAGGTCGGAGCCTGTCACCCTGATCCCCAATCTCTCTGTTTAAGTTGTCTCCTTATAGCAGACTAAAAGGGGTAGACCCTAACGAAATGGAAGAAAGAGAACTGGTTGGAAACCAACCAATTCAGGAGACACAATCAAACGACAAAGTACTTATTAAGAGTTAACAAGATTTTACATATTCAATTAGATTAAAATTTTGAAACCAATGCCTTATGGATTCAATTATCCGGTTACGAAATTAAGATCAAGTAGCTGATAGATAACTGCTACTAAAATGGACAACTATCCTCCTATGAAAATACCAATTCACCACCACAATATCAATTCTTCAATTAAATGCTCAATCTATCAAAATGGAAGATAATATTTTTTCAACAATGCGATTTAACTTTCGATTAAACATAAGCCCATAATTCCAATGCAATTCTAGCTCAAAGAGAACAAAACGTTTTCATAATATTTCAATATCATGCATTGAAGATATTCGATCTAGGAAAGTAAGACATGCAATTTATTATCACTTGAAGAGCTTTCAAACTTAATATGCACTTAATATCAATTCAAGTAATTAAAACCACAGTTAGCACCAATTTAAATGACGATCAATCCCAATAGATGTTAAGCATGAAAAATCACTTTGAACCCAGATGCGAGATTAAATTCCGAAAGAGATTATCATGAAAAGACCATCGAATTCAAATGCTAAACATTTCAAACAATTCCGAATTAATATGATCTTCTTCGTAATTCCAATCCAGAAATTTAAATTTATTCTATAGTCAAACTTTAGATATTATAATTAAAATTTCACCTTTGACTATGGATAATTTATATTTTTCCTTTCTTTAATTAATTACGAGCGTCGTTTCCGCCCCTTTTAAGGTACAGGGGTCCAATGTTGTGATACAAAGTAAACAAGGTAATCAGGCTCCACACCCAACACAAAGTTCATCAAAATTTCATCAATGTAAAGGAGAAGAATTATGACCATAATAATGAGAGTGGGACCAAAAAAACGTGCATCTTCCAGCCAACCCTCACTAGTCCTAAGCTTGGAAATAACATTCTCTCATAGCCTTGTCACAGCAAGGCCCAACTAGAAAGGAACCATTATCTCTTCTAGCCTCTTTCATATCTATGCTCTAGGAAATATGTCAAAAGTTTTTTTAAGGTTAAAAAAACCACAAAATAAATTGGTTTTTTATTGAGGCATTCCTCTACAATGATTCCAAGGTTGAATGATATCCCTTAAACCCAACTTGGCCTTTAGCTATTTTATGCTTTCAATAAAAGGTGAAGTCCTCATTTTTCCATATATTTTTATTTTATTCATGATAATGTTAAACCTTCCTTTGAATTAAATTTGATATTTGAAATATTTAAAAATGTAAAAAACCATTTAATTCACTTTATAAATTAAAAATAAAATAAGAAAACTTTTTGAAGTCGACATTCCTATTTTAACCACCATGATTCAAGAGCATGCCACGTCAACCCTAATTATTCATGAAAAATAGCCTAGCCACATGATCATGATGAAGATGCTCTATAAGAGTCAATATTTTAACTCTAGTTAGGAGTTAAAGGAGTCAAATGTAACCACTAGAAGGCTATCGGGTTGTGTTAGAACCAATCCACTATGAGGAAAGGGTTTCCATTCTATTCAAGTGAATTATGTTCCATATATGAGAGGAGTAGCTGAGAGTGGATTAGGAGAGAGAAAACAAATAATGTTGGTGCATTGTAGCTTCCCATGGGACACAAGTCTCAATTATTTGTACTTACATATATTTCTATTAAAAGTAAGACAGAGCAAAGAAGCCTCACCTCCCAACTGGGTTTTCTCCCAAAAGGGTTTATCGGGTCATACCTTGTGTTATATGGTTGTGAATGATTGCATTTTTTGTGCTCTCTATTTTCTACATTTTCAATATCACATGCATAAAAATAATAACTTAGGAAATCTAGAATTCTGGCGAAAATCAATCTCATAATAAAGATTTCATATTTTTAGAATAAGTTTAGAAAATATATTGTGATGAAATATATAATGGAAAATCCAAAACAATTTATAGATCATATTGGTATTATAGCAAGTTTTTTTGGGTATATTATGGAGAGTTTCAAGGAATCTAGACAGGTTAAGTTGAAAGTCATAAAACCTGAGCCATGCTTAATGAATCTATTCATAACCCTCAAGACCCTACAAAGGAAAGGTATTTTCCATTGGAAGCACAAGTCACATACATAAACTATAATTTGGAAATCTTCATGGAAGCCATAACCATTGAGCTTAGGATATTTGGACAATATGGAGGTTCTAACACAATAAAAAAATAAAAGAGAAATTGATAGACCAGAAAAAAAAATTGAGGGAATCTAAGAAATGATGATGTTTACAGGTTGGGAAGTACTTCTGCATAGGTATAAATGTAAAGGCATGTGTAATTTTCCTATGATCTCCTTATAACACTTTCTCTAGTGTGGGAAATTTGTTATTGTAACTTAACCTAAGTATAACTTAGGAAAAGAACATAATTATTATTTTGGTTTATTGAACTAAAGTAATGTTGGGAAAAGCGAATAATTTACTTTAGTTATTATGTTTTAATCTCAGTCCTTTGTCTCAACTAAGGCGAGATCTAATATTGGTTGTCAATCAATTTGGAGATTAGGGTTATGGATTTAGCTCAATCTAAATTTATAAAAGACAGGATAAGGAGAAGGAGAAGACACATTACACTAGCACGGGATAGAGAGATTATTCTTAGTGAGTGTGGTTGGTTTGAGGAAAGGGAAGAAAAGAGATCTAAATCAACAAAAGAGGGTTGATTAACTGGATTAGATCTAGTGTTGTACGCAATTCCTTGGATTTGGCATTTTCTCAAGAAGGAAACACGAGTAATTTTAGAGTTTAATGGAGAACTCATCTTGAGTAGAATGTGTATGTCATTTCCGTGATTGAGATTCCTATTGTTTTATTTCCACTAAATTTTTCTGTTAGGAACGTAGTTGTGCATTTAAATTAGTATATGAATTTTTCTACTTGGAATTTAAGTGTTAAGTGCTAGGCTTGTAGAAATATAACAAGGTATTAAAACATAATCTCTGAGAAAATAAATCTCAAAATCATAGGAAGTAAGGTTTGTATATGATCTTCGGGCTAGGTTAAACTGCAATCACACAAAGTTGGATTTTTTTTTCAAGGGATGAAATTATGTCAAACATCATTTAACGATTAAAGATGCAATTTTTTACTTTGCCCAACAAAAATCATAGCAAAGATTGAAGAAAATAAAAAAAATCATAGTGAAGCGAGGCTAATTTAAATAAAATAAAATAAAAGGGAATGTTATTTGATGGCTGGTGTCCAATAGTTTCCCGTTAGTGGCAACATTAGGGAGCTGCACTATTATGAAAACCAACCAAAAAAATCAAGCTAGTGATAGGATCGAAAGTGGCATAAATATAGAGATAGTTCACAAATTCATACATGTGCATAAAACGACTTGATGACTACGACAGTGCATGAATAAGCTGATTAGATGAAGCGGAGTGGAAAATTTAAGTCTATATGCAAGGAAAATAGTAGATGTATGTAGTTGGAAGCCAAGGGCCACATAAGAGAAGATTACCACTGATTACAAAAGGTTCAATACATTAGCCATCAACAATGATTTCAAATTAAGGTAAACAAAGTCATGAATCACCAACCATGAGATATGTTTTTAGGTTGGCACCCACTCAACCACCAAAAATAGAAAAATATAGTGTGTGATAGGGTGGAGGGGGGCCAAAACTAGCCATAGAAATGCATTATAATTGGTCCAGTGGTAATAAAAAACACCCATACTGACAAGAACAACATGAAATAAAGGAACAGAAGTCGATGGGATGGAATAAAAAATACAAACGTGGGAGGAGAAAAGGTACAAATCCCTAAAGAAATTGATTCACGATTAAGGCACAGATAAGACATTCCCATCAACAAGTCTTGGGTTGACAGTTGGTTGTAATATTGCAACAGAACTAGGTGTGAATATCGTTGGTAGTGGAGACACTAGCTACAACTAGTAGTAGGAAAAACAATAGCATGGGCGGTACAACAACCGCTAAGGGACAAAAACTAGGGAACACATACAATATGTCAATTATAAGGAGTTGAGAACATTTTGTAGGTTCAGGTGTGTCAGGGGTAGTGTTGAGAATGAGTGATATTGTTTTTAGAGAAGTAGATTCTAGTAGTAGGCCAAAGTCATTTTTGAGGTTGGAAAGAGTTTAATAATGATGTTGGGATTGGAATAGGTCAACCCTTAGAGGGAGAGAGGGAGATCATACCAATCAAGGTGTGACAAAAGTATTCACTGCTTTTTTTATGGCATCAAGTGGTCTAAGGTTCAAGGAAAATTTAGATATGGCATAAAAATTCATTACATGGAAGAATGGGATAGTGTTAGTTCTCGAGGAAAATTTTCCTATGGAGTTTGCAACCATTATGATTATATCTCTTTCACATGCTACAACTCTTGAAACTCACAAATTGAAAGAAGTGAAGGAAAAAATTATAATCATGGATGTTGTGAAGGATCATGTGGTCCCTCACATATCAAGGAAGCATGGTGCCTATGGGATGTGGATCACTTTGAAAATATTATATCAAAGTGATAAGCAAAACTGAGAATTTGTGTTGAGGGAGAAACTCTAAAAAACAAAGATGACTGAATTAGACACTGGGAATTCATACCCCACAAGGGTGGAGAAAGTTTGATAGGAGCTTAGAGATATTTAGGTAGCCTTACCATGGGATGAGCTTCTAGAACAAACCTAATTGGGTTCTCAAAACACTGAGCTACTTTTGTAATAGGTTTTCTAGTGAGAGAACATCTACCATATTGGAACAGATTATGCAATGACTTCACCTAGAAGGAGCTCTAGGATAAATCCTTGTTTGGATGAAAAAAAAAGAAAAGATTGAGGATGATGAGAACCTTTATATTTCTATTCAGGTAATAAGGAGAAAATATTCGAGTAGTAGGGGTGACGAGTCAATGTCACAATCAAAGAATAAGAACCTTATTAAGGTTAAGTTCTTCGCTTGTCATAAGATAGACACTATGCTTTACAATCTCCATAGAAGAAGAAAGGGGAAAAGGGCACACATCTATTTGTAGCTACATCAACATAATCTTAAGAGGAGTTTTATGGAAACATGGAGGTGTAATTCATGCTTGTTTCCTGGCCTACCTCAATTTCATTTCCATTGTGTGTGTAGTTTCTAGATAGTAGAGGCATAAGGCATATGATAAGAGCACAAGATCATTTCTAAAACCTCACTAAGTGGGACTCAGAACTACATATGAAATATGGTGAAGATGACAAAAATGTTATTAAAGGAGTTGGGACGATGATATTCCAACTTAACTTGGGGGGGAAGATGGAAGATAAAGACACAATGTGGGTGTTGGAACTTAGCTAGAGTTTGATCTCAATCTCCATGATTGATAAGAAGGCTTTCTAGGATGGGAAGGTAATGATATGACCTAGTAAATATAGCTCTGATGAGGGACATGCTTTAGGAGTTAGAGAGAGAAATATGTATAGGATGAAGGGCCAAACTATTCGAGTGAAGGCATAAAGCATAAAAGTGACATAGAATAAGGATCATGAGGCTACAAAGGTTGACTACCTTAAAGGGATTTGATATTTAGGTTTAGTAGGGGAGGATAAATCAACAAATTATCCCAAATATGTCAAGGTCTCTTGTTATGAGATGACCTTATAGGATATTGAGGAATAGGATACTCTAGTAACCACACCAAGGACTATTATATTTTGAGGATGTTTCTAGGTCAACGGTACGAAACACTTCCATTTTAGAGGGAGAAACAAGGGTAGCAAATGTAGGATCAAAGTCAGATCTATGTGAAAAAAGTACGTCCATCACTAAGAAGTAGTTTTGATTCTTGTAGATTTGGTAGGTACTTTTACATAGGCCTAGGTGTACAAGCATGAAGAAGTCGCCCAAGATTTCCTTAGAATACTTACTCAAGTGCAAGAAATTTGCTATTGTAACTTATCCTAGTTCTAACTTAGGAAAAACACATGATTTTTATGTTACCTTATTGATTTAAAGTAAAATTTAAAAAGTAAATAATTTATATAGTTATTTTGTTTTAGTCACAGACCTTAATCTTAACTGAGGTGAGATATAATCTTGGTCATCATTCACTTTGGATATTAGGGTTAGGCTTTAGCTCGACGTAAATCTATCAATGCAAGGCTAGGGATAAGGAGAAGACACAATACATCAATACAAGATTGAGATAGACTTATGTATGAGTGTGTTGGGTTTGAGGAAGGGGTATCAAGGATATCCAGATTATCCAAGGAGGGTTTACGAGTTGTATCAGATTCAATGTTGTATGTAATTGCTTAGTTGGGCAACTTTCATAGGAAGGGACCCCAAGCAAGTTGAAAGTTTAATGAAGAAATAGGATTGAGAAGAATTTGTGTGTCACCATTAGGGAAATTTTGAGGTCTAAAATGGGCCTCCTAAGTAAATTATAAAATATTATTGGAAATAATAAAATAATATTAGATTACATCATCGAATTTTAGAGGGAAAAAATAAAAAACTACTTTTTCAACTCTTATTTTCAACTCATATCCCTATGGGTTTACTCAATTTTTTACTAATAATAGTCGTTGGACGCATATTTTAATTACTCATCCAAGGATTACCCATGTTTCATACTTTCAATGGAGCCAGCTACACAAAAAATGACAAATACATGAAAAAATGTGATTACAATCACATTTTTTCATGTATTTCTCATTTTTCGTGTAGCAATGTCCATCGAAAGTACGCAACATGGATGCTCCTTGGATGAGGAATTAAATTTTTCATCAGAAAAGTACTCCCACTCGAAATTTGAGTGAAACCTTAGGGAGATAAGTTGAAAATACAAGTTGACAAAGTAGTTTTTATCATTCTACTATTTTTTAATCTTTTTACTTTTTTACCCCAAAAATGGTGAATCATCCCCCATGGGTGACATCATCATCTTCAATCCTTAGATTGGTTATATAAATTTTATTTTGGTTCTAAATTTTTCTTATGAGGCCCATTTTAGACCTCAAGAGTTCTCTAATGTGTCATGATTGAGACTAGTACTATTTTCTTCACATTGAACTTTTGCGTTAGGAACCTAACTGTGCATTTAAATTAGTAGATCAATTTTTTTGGTAGGGATATTAAGTGTCAGGTGTTAGATTTTCTAAAATATGACAATAAATAACCTAAAAAGGAATTACCTAGTTTAAGTTTTTTGAACCATTAATAGTCCATACTTAAAATGGAAGAAAAGGTCCACACCAATCCCTATCAAGGTGAAATTTACATGATGAAGTTAAATCACTAATTACAACAATTAGAAGTTTATTTTAGTGTTCATTATATAGAGGAAAAATAGAGTATTTTATTTAATTAGCTAAATTATAGGGCCATGCCCTAATCTCATGCAAAATCCACATGGAGACCCTCAAGTTGGAGGGAGATCCTCTAGTGACTAAGTGGGAGGTTTTCAAAACTCTCATAAAGTCATAATTTTACTTTATTGGGTATGTAGAGGACTAGTGGATCTGATGGTATTTTTTTAAGAAGAGAGAGTGGAAAAGTGTACAGGAGTACACCACATAATTTAGAAAGATGGAGATAACGTTGGAAATATCCCCAAAGAACCTAGATGTACTCCGCAAGTATTTTGGGGTGGGGGATATAAAACCATATGTGTAAGAAATTTATGTTATTCAAATCTATAATTGTGGAGGAGGCTTCTGTATAGTAGTAGTACCAAGATAACATAGACTAGAAGAAAGAGAAATTAAGTGGGTGAAAGTAGAAGGAGCACCAAGAAGCTTCCAAGGAGGGGAAGAAGAAGTAGAAATGGGGAAAAGATAAAAATACAACATCCACAACACACTAGTGAAAATATCACTATTATCACTACAACCAATAACATTGATGATACCATAGAGGATAAGTGTTAGAAGTTGCATCTAGATCTCAACCCAAGGAATAGAAATAAAGAAGCTAAAAGAAAAATCTAATGGAAACAGATTTGGAAATTAAGTGGAAATTAGGTCGAATGTGGAAGAGAAGACTGTTCGTACATTAATGGAGAATCTAGTGAATATAATTAAGCTTTAGAAATAATAAGAGAAGAAAATTACCAAAATATTCCATTTAAATATAAAGGTCAAGAAGACAAACATTGATGCTCTATTCAACTCAGGATCAAAAGAATTTCCATAGCAGTATATCTAGTCAAGAAACTAGAACTAGAGAATCATGACCATCCTAGCCCAAATCCATTAGGATGGATCAATAAGTAGGAAAATATAAAGGTAACCATACAATGTAGAATCAAATTTTCTACCAGTGCTAACTATGTTGATGGAGTAGAATTAGACGTAGTTTCATTAGATGTATGTGGTGTTATGTTTGGAAGCCCCCATATATACATGTAGGATGCCATATTCATGTGGAGATGCAACCAATACCTCCTCATTAAGGATGGAAAATACTTCATCATCAACACACACAAGAGAAAGTCGAAGATCCCACCACTAAGTGCCCACTAGGCCAAAAATTCGATCAATTTTAGCAAGAGATATGTTTTATTTATTTTACTATAAAATCAATATGCACAAGGGTTTGTGAGAGCTAAGTAATCCCTACAGGGGTGTACTAAGGAACAAAAATAGTAATTAGAATATGTTTCATAAGTGTGCTTTGTTTTGTTCTAGGAGCTTATGCAATGCACCAACTATGTGTATGAGGTTAAAGAGTGATATATAGTGCCCTTCTATAGACTAATTTGTTATTGTTTATTTTGATGATACACTGCACACAATGCTACCTAGAAGGATCACATCTTACACATGATACAAATGCTAGAGACATTAAAGAATCACAAACTGCTAGAAACTATCAAGAAGTGAATGTTTGCACAACAGTATTTGGTGTATCTAGGATATTTAATTGGGGCATAAAATTTGAAGATATATATTGACAATATAAAGGCCATCATGAAGTGTTTAGTGCGTAATAATTTTTTTGAGGTCTATAATTTCATTGGGATATCACAATACCTTAGGAAATTCATAGCCTCATTTTCAACAATAACAACACCAGTCCACACCATACTAGTAAGTGGCACGAGTTTCTAGTGGGGAAATGGTAAAAAAATGGCCTTTAAGGAGTTAAAGAAGAAGGTTATTGAAACACAAGTTATAACATTACTAAACTTGCAATAGCCTTTTAAAGTGGATATATATGCAAGTGCCATATGTTATGGGAGTACTCTTTATGCAAGGAAGAATGCCCATATGCTACCATTTTTAACTATTTCATTGGGTCGTTCTCAAATACCCTACATATGACAAGGAGCTATATGCCGTTGTGCAAGATATGAAGAAGTGGAAACACTATTATGATAAATGAGACAATAATTCACATATATCTCCAACAAATACTGTACTTACAAGCCAAAAATAAGCTGTGGTAGACAAGGAATTAGAAGTGGATAGGATTTATATTGTAGTTTCATTTAGTGATAAAGTACAAGAAGGGTGACACAAAAAAGTTGGATAACATGATTTCAAGGCCAACCACATCAAATACTATAGCTTTTGAAACTCTTACGGACATGGATCCTTTCACCCATGATACATATATAGGGGCATATGTAGACCATGAGGACTTCAAGGCGGTGTCTGAGTAGCTGCAAAGCCATATTCATATGCACGATGATGAATTTTTTTTTGAATATTGTCTCCATAATGGGTTACTCTCTAGGTTATATAAGTTATTTGTTCCTAAAGGTAAGCGCCGAAAAGTAATTAGAGAGACTCACACATCCATGGTTGCAGGAAAATTTGGTGTAAGGAAGATAGTGGCCAACTTGTAAACGTATGTGCATTGGCCCTATATGCAAGAAGAGGCTGCTAGGTTCATAAGGATATGTACGCTTTGTTGTACCAAAAATCCTAGTAATATAAAATAAAGTCTATACCATCCCTTACCTATACCCACTCATCCTTGGGAAAGCATTTCCACTGACTTTGTGGGAGGTTTACCAAAATCCATGAAGGGACATGACTACCTAGTCATGTTAGTTTATAGGTTTAGAAATATGTGTGTTATAATGTATTATAAAAGGAGAATTACAAGGAAGGAAGCAACGGACTTGTTTTTTGGACAAGTTTGGGTGAATTTTGAGATACCATGGATCATCATTTTGGAGAGGGAGACAAAATTTCTCAATGCATTTTGGGCAACATTGTGGGAGAATATGGACATGAATTCAAAGATAACTACAACATTCCATCCAAAGGGTACTATGAAATAATTAGATATCTAAAGCTTATTAGCCCTAAACATGACATCAAAATATAACACGGGCCGTTTTAAGGTGAACCTTGGCCTCCATGTAAAAATTTAGTACCATTATGAGGTTTTTGTTGGGTGATTAATCTTATGGTACTAGCCATGCTCAAATGAGTAAAACAACATACCTATGCCAAATATGGAAATGTTTGGGTTCCAAGGCCATAAGCAATGCTACAAATGGGTAACTTGTCTAATATGGTGGATAATTATCCTTTAATTGAGATGGTTTGAGCACCAAGGATGTGCCTTGAGCCCTTAGATAATTGTGGAAGAAATATACGAAGAAGGATATGTTCCCATATCCTTCTCAATATATGGTCAATAAAGAAAAACAAGGGATGTGGATCTAAATTAGTCTTTTACTGCTCATAATCCATTGATGAAACTTTTAACACCCCAAAAACCCTCTAAATGGAATGTTTGGCCTTCAAGTGAGATATGGGAAGTATTAGAAAGTATTGTATATGTCCTAAAATATTAACCAAATTCATGGGATAAAATAAATGTTTTGAAGATCTAAATAATGTAAGCCTCATGATCTATGAACAAGTCATTCAACTACTATCCATTCCATTTAAAGACCTCATGATTGTTAATGTCTCAAGACCCATCCATTATGTATGAAACATTCTAATAGTGACCATGTCTCATTTGGAAGCCAAATATTAATCTTCTTAATGTTTTGTGTGGCTGCTTAAGTTGTCAATGCTGGATTATAAGCCCTAGAATTACAATTTAGATCTAAAATGCCTTGCTTTTCTTCATCAACTATGGTTAAGGCCCATGGCTTGTCTGAAAAGTATCTTAATGTTTCCCATATACCACTAAGACCTTAATGGTTCAAGTATGTTTGGTGTTTTAAGGCCTAGTTTATGGATCAATGTTAGAAGAATCGTTTTAGGAAAATTTCTTGGGATCCATCTCTTATGTGTAAAACTTCCTAATGGTGTCTATATCCCATTCAAGGAAAACTTTACTTTCTAGAAGTTTTATTGTGGTTTTTTTGGAAATCCTTCAAGTACCATATAACCTATAATATTCATTCTAGGTTTAACAACCTTATTTTCCTCCCCAAATCATGGTTGAGGTCATAATACCCAACCCTTCTATATAAGAATCCTAATGGAAACTATATCCACTAATCTAAAAATAACATTGTAAGAAGGTTCATGTTATATTTTAAGTCCTTGATCATTACTCATTATCCCAATAATCATCATCAAGTGTCTAATTACATGGTTTTCTACCATAACTGTGGTTAAGTCCTCAACACATATCCTTAATGAATAAAATGTTGTAATTTGATCCATATATTAGTTGGATAATAAAGATCCCCTATAGAGGACATGTTATGTGGTTGTTATTGTCATTTATGGCCCTTGATCCCCAGATGTTTCGTTTAGGGATAAGTTAGATTATATTCCTCCCTCAATCATGGTCAACAATTTAAGACCCATCCCTCGCATGAAATACCTCATAATGGTATTCATATTATACATGGAGGGAAAATATCAATTCTAAAGAAACTATACTATGGTTTGAGTCATCATAAAGTGCTTATTGTCCTCATTTTATTATGGTATAGGCCTTGACAACCATCCATATTATGCAAAAACTCTTGATAACATTTCTGTCTCACTTTTATCCCAAAGATCCAATTTAAAGGATATATGTTGTGGACCAAGGCCTTAATCATGACCCATTAGCTCAATAATCTTAATTTAAAGAATAAATGCCTGAATTTCTCCCTTATCCATGATCTAATACCCATCCCTCATGAACAAAACATCACATTATTATTGATATCCCAATCTGATGGCACAAATCTCCTATATAGGGCACTTTGTATGGTTTATGGTTTGTTCATAGATCCCGATCCATTTTAGCTATCTAAAATTAAATATTACATAATGAAATTCAATTTTATTGAGATTCACTTTGTTCTCTCAAAATAGTAAAACTTCTCATAACTTCCCTATCAACTAATAATGAGATGAATAACAGATTAGCGTAATCATATATTCAAATTAAATAATTTTCATTTTTTAACTAGTTTTTCAATTTGTGAAGTCTTAAAAAACTCCTTATATTTATGTATTATTTTATTATAAATTTTATGATAATTTGTTGTTCGAATGGGGCAACATTTAAATTTATTTTAATATTTTAACTTATAATTTATAGTTTTTTAAAAATTATAATTAGTTTTATTTTAATTTTTTATTTTCATTATTTTTTTAATTATAATAATATTTATATGGGGATGTGTATTTTGTCTATTTTAAAAAATTACTTTTATTAAATTGTAAAATAATAATAATAATAATAATAGGGCCACTTTAATTAGAAATTGCTATGAAAATGAAGTATTTTACACAAATAGGTTTGAGATTCAAAACCCTCATATTTACTCGTGTCTACTAGAGGGGCATGCATATGTGTATGCATCAAGAGTTTATAGTGATAGCAGTGGAAATTGACCTCGTGTTAAACCAAGAGGTTATATTGGTAGCCGCCAAAATACACCATGTGTTTCCACTCCTTGTCATGCGAGTACGAAACTGAGTTGCACATTCCTTTACTCACAAAAATGTAACGCCTATTAATTTCCTAATAATGAAAATAATAATTAAAAAACTATATCAAAATAAAAAATATAATAATATAAATTACAATACATTATACTTGGACAAGATCAGTAAATAACTTCTCTATAAAATGAAGTACACATATTCTCCATAGTGATCTGTGAGTCTATCCTTATGTTAGCCACCTATAATAATTTGACAAAGCAAAAAGGTGGCTAAATTTGTGACCTAGCCTTCAAGTGGATCTTTTCTTTGAAAATCTTTCATTCTTGAAATCCCATGTGTCTTTATCCTTCACAAATCTTCACTGTTGTTTCCATTTATAGACCCTGCCACCCTGAAGAAAGCTGCTTCCAAAAGGCTTCCATATCCCTCACTTCCCTTATGTTCAGCCCTTCATTTTCCCCCATAATCCCCTTTAAACCTCATAAATTCTCTTGTACAAGGTTTAAAAGCCCCTCCTTTACATTATCGGAACACCAAAAACCCTCTAAAACCCTATTCTTGGCCTAAAAATAGTCATCTGAGCATTTTGGGCCTTAAGCCCATTTCGGCCTAACCTCAGCCCTTTTTCCACATATGACCTGCGCTACGGCCAAGTGCTTAAGGTTTCATCTCTTTTCCAAACCTCCCTGATGCAATCCCAGCCGTCCACCCAGCAAATCTGACGGCTCATGCTTAACCTGACTGCTACCCCACCGTCTGCTCCAAGACAAAAAGGTTACGTCACCCACCTGGCCCACGACTCGTTCCGCTCACACACCTTGCTGCTTGTCGCGCTCACTCTGCACCATCGGATCTGGCACCCCAGATCCAACAGTCACTATCCAATATCGCAAAATTTTTGTGCCCGAGGTTTAACGTTTCAAAATTTTACAAAATGGGAGGTATTGAAGATCCACATGTCGACCATTGTATGGAATGGCACTCCATCCACCCAAAACTACTTACTGCCTTTTTGCAATGCGAAAACTGCCAGTGGTTTTCCAAAACCATTCTTCCTCGCTTTTGCGCCCCATTTCATATTTGAACCTAGTTTTCGCCCTCTGCCATGGTTTTGACCCTTTGGCCACTGCATTCAGAATCTCCACACTGCTCCTTCACCATCCCGAGCCTCTGTTGCAGTCATATCCCGCATGCAGGTTTTATTTAATTGGTTTATCTTATGTTTTCAAGTTTAATGGTGTTCGTTGTCAGTTTCCCACAGTCACAGATAGGTGACAGAGAAGGTTCAGGGTGACGATCTTGCGGCCTGAAATCGATGCAATGGAGAGAGAGGGGGGATGAATTACATTTCTTGGCCTTGTATCATGAGCACTGGCCGAATGAAAAAACCCTCTGACACCAAAGCCACATGTACAGTCAGCAGTGCGGAAGAAACAACAAGAGTATCAACAAAGACTAAAGTTTAATGCACAATACTGAAGATTTTACACTCAATCTAAAGATTAAATGTAGACTAACAGTGATCAAAATAACAAAGGAAACCTATCAACCAGAACGTCCTTTCCTAAGAAGGAAAAACTCCCTCAGCCTAGTTCATTCTTCATCAAGCCTCAAAATAGTTATTACTCTAACAGAAATTCCTAGAGTGTTAGTACATTGGTTGCACAGCATGAAGACCTGAAAGCTAGATTATCTACCTTACTTGTCACAGAGGATTAAAAAGAGTACTAAAGCCAGAAAATTATTTCAAAGAACATACCCTAGGAGTTATGGTCAAACTGACAAAGACTCCTAATTCATCTAAAGGGTACCAGCAGTTAATGTAAAACCATTAAGCAGAATGGGCATTCGAATACTTCTTCCCCTCTGTCTTAATGGATCATTTAAGTCCTATCTACCACTACTATCACTCATTCACCTATAAGAGCTCATCGAAAATACGTTGTTGGTTGTTGGAAATTAACTGATTGTAAGTTATTTATTGAGTTAGAGTTCCCTGAGTAGTAGTTGTAAATAGGTTGGGAGATGATTTCTGGATTGTATCGAGTTGTTGGACAAGAATGTATGTGACTGGTTTTGCTCTACTAATATGACAAGCATGTTCATCAGACCCTGATCTAAGTCATTGGTGATGTGTCTCTTCTCTATTATTGTTTTCCCTATGTGTTACATTATGTTCATTTTCTATGATAAGAAACAGTAATTTTGGCTTAGGATATACTGCTGTAGGTACCCTAATGCTTCCTGCACATTCTTATCTTTATTTTTTCTGCTATTTGTGTATCTCAGAACAAATTCAATATAATTTAACTAGTTAAAGAGTTGGTTTTCCCATGCTTACTGATGTATGAATTTAGAGTTTGTTTCTTAGATGTTCTTGTCTGTCTCAGCTAAAATAATACAAAAATGTGGAGATTAAGTGATTAGCCATGTCCCCTAAGTTTCCCTTTCCAACAGTTAACTTTCTAAGATCCCTTGGAGTTGAATGCCAAAAGCAGAGAAGGTTAAAATTCTTTCTTTGATCTTAGGTTACACTCTATGTTTGAACTTAAGTGTTTTCCATTGTCTGAAAGTAGTCAGGAGGACTGCTGGATTGTTGTCTTCAGAGTTAGCCTCATCAGGAGTATTGATCATAGAGGTACAAGGTATGCCCTGTCCCTTGAATTAATCTAAAGTGGTCACCTTGGAAGGTTTTCCTTGTTATTCCCATTCATTTCCTTATTGTTTCATCTCATACAATCATCTTAAGGGATCTTCTATTTTAGATGACTAGCCCTTTGAAAGCCTTGGATATTTGAATTGCAGGTAAACCCTTTTATGACCCCATTGCCCAATGGACTTGTATTCTCTTTGAATTATCTCCCCATTTCCAAAAATCCTTCTCTACTCATTTCCTTTACCTCACACTAAACCCTTCTGTCAATGTTTCCCAACCAAATAAACAAATCAAAAAACCTTGTGCTCCATAACTAGCCTAATACCTTGAATTGAACTTCGAAGATATACTATTCTTTACCTTTATAGAGAGATCCCTCTCTGGATTCAGGAGGGCTAGATCCTGAGATCCCAAAGCGGTTCTGATGTTTCCTGGTCATTTCGTATGCCAGTAGACTAAATCACTAGGACCACAACATAAGGGCGACTCCATTGGGGAATACTCTGAGTAGACTGCTATCTTAGACATCCTTAAGAACTCAGAGAACCCACAAGCCACATATTGGTATTTAATTACTGTGGTCGACAGTAAATCTTCTTGAACATTTGAAATCATTCACCTGGAGACTCCACAACTCCTAAAAGATCAAAAGACTCCACTGGTGATCAGTAGGCCTGCTGAGTATTCCTGGTTTCACAAAGACCCCACTGGGGCAGCCCACACTACCACAATAACGTTATTTACACCCATGATTAGGAAAATCTGAGGATTAAGTCTCTTTGTAAAAGACTAGTTTGCCTCTTAAATATTTGTTATATTTGGCTAACTTTCTTCTTGTTGAATATGAAAACTTAACATACTAGCTTCAAGAAGAATCCATACCAGAGCTTATCCTGATCCAAATCCTTCTGAAATATTTGATAATCCAGAAATAATTCTTTGGAAGTCTCTCACATCCAGGGATCCAACTATTTTCATACCCATTCATAGAGCTAACTCAGTGCCTGAAAACCTTGCAGCTCTATTAGATACTCAAGTTGACTTAGATTTACCAAGTAATTTACCAAGAACTAAGTCATTCAGTGGTATAGATCAGATAGAATTTGAGCTTCCAAGTTCACCACCACATAGTAGTCAACATATTAGTGATAGAGAAACCCATCCATCAACACCTGCTGATATCCATCTCATTCATAACTTGGGTCTCTCTCACCCTAAATCTTCTCAGCAGTCTGTTGTTGGTCCAAGCAGTTCTGCCATCCATATACTTTTTGCTCAAGCCACTCCTTTACTCTCACAAAACACTATCATGGCAGCATGGTATTCTCCCTTAGTGTTACCACAGCCTCTGGTTCCTTTACCCAGTGAATATCAGTCCAAAATTCCCCATTTCACTGGAAGTGAATCCACTACTCCTCAACAACACGTGGACAAGATGAATGATGCCTTCAATTATATGGAAATAGAGGATGAGACCATTAAGATGAGAATATTTTCCCAAAGCTTAGGAGAGGAGGACAAAAAATGGTTTAAGATTTTAGCCCCTCACAGTATCAATGATATCCCTTCTTTACATCAAACATTCATGAACAAATGGGAAATTAGGAAGAATCCACTCCAAATACTTTCAGATTACAATAACTTGAAGAGAAGCCCTGGGGAGAGTGTTCAAAATTACTGCATCAGATTTAATAGTGTGTATAATGCACTATCCCCAGACTTGAAACCTCCACAAGGATCAGCCTTGGCCAAATTTCCTGAAGGATTTGATCCTGAAATGGCCTATCAGCTTAGAGAAAGGGATCCCTTAACTTTAGAAGACATGTAGAAGGGAGCTCTTAGTGTGAAAGCTAATCTTATTGAGAAAAGAGCTAGGATGAGGGCTAAGAATAAAGTAACCTACAGGGAGGACACTACACCTTCTACATCTGACTCAAAATTAGACCATCTAGCCAAGAACATGGATAGGTTATAAAAAATGATGGAGAGGTTAGTTGTCAAAGCAAGTGCCCAAAACAGGAACCAGACTCAAAATCAGAACCATAACTTTAGGAGAAACCCCCCTCAGATGAAACAAATATATTCTGATCAACAATTCAGAGCTCCATTTCAAGAAAAATATGTTGATGAAGAGGAGGGAATGATATAAGAGTCAGAGGGAACTATCATAAACATGTTGGGAGTGGACAACCAAGGTCACACCTTTTTCACAAAAGACAACCAAACCTCATACACACATTCTGATGAGCAAGGGTTATAATCTGAAGACTATAGGTTAGGATTTGAGGATGCCATCATGTAGGTCCATGAACAATATGATCTCAAAAGAAAAAAGAACCCAGAAACTCCCAAACCGAAAAACTCTGAACTTACTATTAAGAAAAGACCTGAAAAGACTCCTAAAGGGACTACTAAAAAAAAAAAAATAGCAGCTGAAATTTCTGGCAAAAACAAGGAAAAAGACATCCAAACCATCGATAAACCAAGTCAGGAAACTAGTAGCACTAGCATTGCAGCTAGTACTCCTGAAAAAACAGTTTCAACCAATGTACATAGTGAAAATCAGTAAGTTGATTTTACCAATAAAACAGTGACCAACAAAACATAATTGAACCTTTCAAAGAACTAGTTTCCTTTCAACTTGGAAAGTGAAATTTCCAAAATCAAAATTTTTGTTCCTCTCACTGAGTTAGCCACCCAAGATGTATATAAATGTCAAATATTGAAAGCTTTAAACTTAGGAGAAAATAGTGACTCTGTCAACTTAAATGATGATCAACCAGCTCTCTTGTTTGGCCCAAAAATTGAAGGTAAATTCCAGGAAAGAGTAGTGCCTCCTTTCTATGTCAGTTTAAATATCCATGAAAAAATCCTACATAATGCTATGCATGACTCAGGGCATCACATAACCTCATGCCAAAAGTGATCATGGAAAGATTAGGCCTAGAGATAACCAGACCATATAAGGATTTATATTCCTTTGACTCTAGCAGAGTGAAGTGTTTGGGCCTGATCAAAGATCTCTATGTGAATTTGACCCAAATCCCTACCAAGTGCATAGTAATGGATGTTGTGGTGGCTGATGTACCTCCAAAATATGGCATGTTGCTATCGAGATACTGGGGTGCTAAGCTGCAGGGTACAATGCAAATGGACATGACATATGCCACTATCCCTGTTTTTAGCCAACTTAGAAGACTCTATAGGGAATCACACATGAAATTCATGGTGAGCAGCCTAGAGAAACTAGAGAATGCCCCTCTTTATTCTGTCCATACATACCTAGACCTTTTTATCCTATACAATGATGAATTCACTAATGAGAAAGAACTAGAGGATAAAAATTTAACCAGCAAAGTAGGGGTCACAAGTCTGAACATGACTGCAACTCTAGAAATAGAGGAAAACAAGGGGGAAGTACTTGAACAGTTTGTTGAATCAGAAAACCAGAGTGGACAGATCCAAGACTGTAAACAACAGATTATCCATCAACCTAAACTCCATGAAAATCCTGAGGAACAAAACCAAACACAATATAGTGCTGACCTTAGAGAACAACATAATGGTGAACATGACATTAGGGTTGAAACTGATAACAAAATTGCAAACAGCCCCTTATGGAGCATGAGCTTTGATGGGTCTTGTACGAAAAGGAGTGCAGGAGCAGGAGTATGGTTGCACAACACTGAAAATAGTTATGTTGAAAGCCATGCTTTCAAGTTAAACTTTAAATGAACCAACAACATAGCAGAGTATGAAGCTCTCCTCTTAGGACTACATCTATTGAAAAGACTAGGAGCCGAGAGGATAGTTGTTCATAGAGACTTAGAACCGGTCATCAAACAAATAAATGGAGAGTACACTTCCAAACATCTAGATTAAGGGCATATAGAAATGATGTCATGGATCTTTTGAAAACATTTGTAGAATATGAGCTTGTGTTTGTCCCTAGAAGTCAAAACATACTTGTAAATGGATTGGCTTGTGCTACTAGTTCATGTCAAAGACCACATAATGACAAACATTTCGTTGTTCAGATGAAATACAGACCGGCAGTGCTAGATAATGAAAAATATTGGTAGGTCATTGAGGGTGATAAAAAGATAGAGGATTTCCTCCTCTCCAGGAATGAGTTTGAATTGCCTAGTTCAAACTCTAAGTCCCAGGAAGACTGTTTGGATAAAAATCCCCTTCATGAAGAAAAATCATTCCCTATTGCAGAAATAAACATGTTGACCAGAGAATTCGAAAGCCAAATAGAAGAATACATAAACGCAGATAAGAAAGACATAGAGGTACTATAGTCCAAAGACAAAGGTATACCCCGGGGACTGGCTCCTCTAGAAGACCTCTTCGATTTTAATGATGTGGCAAAGAAGAAAACAATAGAACCCACTGAATCTGATATTGAAGAATGCAATATAGGCAACAAGGACGAGCCTAAGATGATCAAATTATCTAAAACATTTCCAGCACATATCAAACTGAAATACATTGATTTATTTAAAGAGTTTGTTGACGTTTTTTCTTGGAGCTATGAAGATTTGAAGGCCTATGACACAGATATCATCCAGCATAAGATTCCATTGAAAGAAAACTAGAAACCTTTTAGGCAAAATATGTGCAGAATAAACCCTGTACAGTTACCTCTGGTAGAAAAAGAAATCAAGAAAATGCATGAAGCTAGAATCATAGTCCCTGTGAGGTTTTCAGACTGGGTATCTAACCTTGTGGTTGTAAGGAAAAAGACAGGAGAAATTAGGCTATGTATCGATTTCAGAAAATTAAACAGAGCCTCACCAAAAGACAATTACCCCTTGCCCAAAATGGAACACATCCTACAGAGGGTAGTTGGTTCTAAGAGGATTTCACTGCTAGATGGCTTTTCAGGATACAACTAGGTTTTGGTACTCCCAGAAGATCAACTCAAAACAACCTTCACAACTCCTTGGGGCACTTTCATGTATGTGAAAATGCCTTTTGGATTAATGAATGCTGGTGCCACCTTTCAAAGAGCCATGGACATTGCATTCTCAGAAGAAATAGGGTACTTCATTGTAATTTACCTTGATGACATTACAGTTTATTCCAAAACTGATGAAGAACACCTTAAATATTTGAGAAAATTATTTGAGAAATTCAGAAGGTATGGGCTAACTTTAAATCCCAAAAAGACATTGTTCGGTCTCTAAGAAGGTAAACTCCTTGGTCACATCATATCTGAAAAGGGGATTAAAATAGACCCAAAAAGGGTTGAGGGCATATTGCAAATTAGTCACCCTAGAAGCATCAAGGAATTGCAATCTTTCATTGGGAAGATTAATTTCTTGAGGAGGTTCATACCCAACCTTGCAGAACTCCTTAGAAACATGACTAATATGCTTAAAAAGGAGGTGGGAGTTAAATGGACTCTAGAAGCCAAGAAGTCCTTTGAACTGGTAAAACATGCACTCACTCGAGCACCAATTCTCATCAGCCCTGATTTTACTAAGGATTTCCTCATCTTCTCATTTGCATCAGAACATATTGTTGATGCTGTCCTGTTATAGAAAAATCCAGAAGGGCAAGAGCAGCCAATTGCATTTCTCGGCAAGGCATTAAGAGATGCACCTCTGAAATATAATATCCTAGAAAAGCAGGCCTGTGCCTTGGTAAAGGCCTTCAAATATTTCAGTGTTTATATTTTACAAATTCTCATATTATTGCCTATGTGCCTAACATAGTGGTAAAAGACATTTTGTCACAAGATCCAGATGGAAAAAGAGGCAAGTGGATTGTTGTGATACTAGAATATGATTTTGAAATCAAACCCACTAAACTCACCAAGGGTCAAGGCTTAGCACAATTGATGGTTTAATCTAACTTACAAGCCCTTGACATAAATATGGTAGATGCATTGGACGAACATGAAGGATTACCAGCTCCCATTATGGAAGAAAAATTCCAAAACTCACCTTGGTATGCTGATATTTTGTATGTACTTACCAATCTAAATGCTCCTCCTGATTTATCTAAGACTAAGGTGATGTTTTTAAAGTTGAAAGCTAGAAATTATTGCATTTTAAATGAATGTTTGTATTGGAGAAATGCCAATGGTTTATTGCTTAAATGTTTTCCTGAAGTTGATGCAGATAGGATCAAGCATGAGTTTCATGAAGGGGAATGCGGAAGCCATCTCTACTGGAAACTCAATGCCAATAAAATCCTTAGAGCTGGCTATTACTGGCCCACCCTCTTCCAAGATGTCCACAAAATGATAATTGTCTACCATAAATGTAAAATCTTCGAGGGAAACAGAAAACTCCTTCCTCTACCTTTACAACCAGTCACTGTTGAAGCTCCTTTTCAACAGTGGGGCCTAGATTTCATTGGGGGAATCCACCCTTCTTCATCTGCCCAACATAGATGGATACTCACAGCCACTGATTATTTCACAAAATGGATAGAGCCATCCCTTCTAGGAATGCCACAGACTCAGTTATCATAAAATTCCTTGAAGACCATATCCTATCTAGATTTGGCTGCCCTAGGAAAATTATCACTGACAATGTTGTTGCATTTGGTTCCAAAAAGATGATTGATTTTTGTCACAAGTATCAAATTGTACTTGGTCACTCCACTGCTTATTACCCTCAAGGTAATGGGCTGGCAGAATCATCAAATAAAAGTTTGGTGAACATCATGAAGAAGCTTCTAGAAGAAAATAAAAAGTCATGGCATAGTAAGCTATTGCATGCTTTATGGGCAGACAGATTGACAACAAAGAAATCCATTGGAATGTCTCCCTATTGGTTAGTCTATGGAGCAGATGCAGTATTGCCTACCAGTTTGGGAGTGCCATTGATAAAATTGGTCCAAGAAATACAATCAGAGGAAGATAGCATGGTGAGGAGGATCAATCAGACCATACATCTCCAGCAAACAAGGGAGGAAGTCTAAAAGAGAGCTCAGAAAGTACAAGAGAATATCAAAACGTTGTTTGATAAAAGGACAAAGGCCCGTGATTTCAAAATTGGATGCAAGGTACTCAAATGGGACTCTAAGAGGGAAGATAAGGGTAAGCATTGCAAATTTGACAATTTATGACAAGGCCCTTACGTCATTCAATCTGCCATTGGTCCCAATGCATTTTTTCTGCAAGAAATGGATGGTACAGACCTGTTTGGAGGTCTTGTCAATGGCAGGATGCTCAAGCATTATTTCTGCTAAAACCCAGTTTAAAGTTTTCACTTTCACTGTAAATACCATTTCTTTGTTTTGTTTTGAAAGGAAAAATAAAAATATACAAAAATATAAAGAGAAAGGTTCAGACAAGCTCAAATATTGAACCTATGGAGTTCTAAAAAGAATGGCTCAAATTAGATGAAAACCTGAGCCAGAGAAAAAGGAAGAGGACTGGTTCTAGCATGCTCAAAACTTGAACCAGCAAAGAAGAAGAAAACAACTCTAACAAGATCAAAACCAGAGCTGAAATGAAAAAGAAAGGTGAATCTAAAAAGCTCAAAATCTGAGTCATAGCAAGAAGGAAAAATGTTTTGAATTTCAAATCTTTAGCCTTCAAAATTTTGGTTTTTGAAGTTCTGCAAGTTTCAGTTCATGTGCAGCTTGTCTTTATGCCATAGACCCACAACAAATCAAACAGTCTAATCTTGGTTTGGCTTAGTTTTCAATTTATGTTTTAGAATATAGAGAATGAAAATCTGTCAGATTGTTTAATCTTGAGAGATATTATATTAGGTAGAGAAGCTATGAGTCCAACTGTTTAATCTGGTCTCATGGAGGAATAAGATTAGGCTTAGATTAGTTTCCTGCTTTCAATAAATAATGATAATGAGAAAGGTCTGCAAGTCTAAATGTACCTTGAAGAAAAAATGTTGGGATAGTAGGATGGGTAGGTAGTTGTTGGGAAAAGAATTTTTGCTGATTTAATGCTCATCATGTCTGTAACATCTGAATCAGAGAAAGAAAAGATGGTCAGGTACAAGGCTCTGGCCTGTTTCCAAAGATTTTATCTAAGATTCTTGACACCTTCAAGAAGATGCCATCCCCATGTGGAGCCACTGTTAGCCACCTAAAATAATTTGATAAATAAAAAAGGTGGCTAAATTTGTGACCTAGCCTTCAAGTGAATCTTTTCTTTGAAAATCTGTCATTATTGAAGTCTCATGTGTCTTTATCCTTCAGAAATCTTCACTGCTATTTCCATTTATAGACCCTGCCACCCTGAAGAAATATTCTTCCAAAAGGCCTCCATATCCCTAACTTCCCTTATGTTCAGCCCTTCATTTTCCCCCATAATCCCCTTTAAACCTCATAAATTCTCTTGTACAAGGTTTAAAAGCCCCTCCTTTACATTATCGGAACACAAAAACCCCTCTAAAACCCTGTTCTTGGCCTAAAAACAGTCATTTCAGCGTTTTGGGCCTTAAACCCCTTTCGACCTAGCCTCAGCTCTTTTTCCGCATATAACCCACGCTACGGCCAAGCGCTTAAGGTTTCATCACTTTTCCAAAACTCCCTTCATCTTTTTCCCTGATGCGATCCCAACTGTCCACCCAGCAGATCTGACGGCTCATGCTTAACCCGACCGCTACCCCATAGTCCTCTCCACAACAAAAAGGTTACGTCACCCACCTGGCCCACGACTCGTTCTGCCAGCACACCTTGCCGCTTGTCGCGCTCACTCCGCACCGTCGGATTTGGCACCCCAGATCCAACGGTCACTATCCAATATCGCAAAATTTTTGTGCCTGAGGTTTAACATTTCAAAATTTTGTGAAATGGGTGGTATTGAATATCCACGTGTCGACCATTGTATGGAATCACACTCCATCCGCCCAAAACCACTTACTGCCTTTTTGCAATGCGAAAACCGCCAGTGGTTTTCCAAAACCATTCTTCCTCGCTTTCGTGCCCCATTTCATATTTGAACCTAGTTTTCACCCTCCGCCATGGTTTTGACCCTTTGGCCACTGCATTCACCATCTTTGCACTGCTCCTTCACCATCCCGAGCCTCTGTTGTAGTCATACCCCGCACACAGGTTTTATTTAATTGTTTATCTTATGTTTGCAGGTTTAATGGTGATCGTTGTCAGTTTCCCACAGTCAGAGATAGGTGACAGAGAAGGTCCAGGGTGATGATTTTGCAGCCTGAAATCGATGCAAAGGAGATAGAGGGGGGATGAATTATGTGTCTTGGCCCTGTATCATGAGCACTGGCCGAACAAACAAACCCTCTGACACCAAAGCCACATGTACAGTCAGCAGTGCGGAAGAAACAACAAGAGTATCAACAAAGAGTAAAATTTGATGCATAATACTGAAGATTTGACACTCAATCTGAAGATTAAATGCAGACTAACAGTGATCAAAATAACAAAGGAAACCTATCAACCAGAACGTCCTTTCCTAAGAAGGAAAAACTCCCTCAGCCTAGTTCATTCTTCCTCGAGCCTCAGAACAGTTATTACTCTGACAGAAATTCCTGGAGTGTCAGTACATTGGTTGCACAGCATGAAGACCTGAAAGCCAGATTATCTACCTTACTTATCACAGAGGATTAAACAGAGTACTAAAGCCAGAAAATCATTTCAAAGAACATACCCTAGGAGTTATGGTCAACCTGACAAAGAATCCTAATTCATCTAAAGGGTACCATCAGTTAATGTAAAACCATTAAGCAGAATGGGCATTCGAATACTTCTTCCCCTCTGTCTTAATGGATCATTTAAGTCCTATCTACCACTACTATCACTCATTCACCTATAAGAGCTCATCGAAAATATGTTGTTGGTTGTTGGAAATTAACTAATTGTAAGTTGTTTATTGAGTTAGAGTTCCCTGAGTAGTTGTTGTAAATAGGCTGGGAGATGATTTCTGGATTGTATCGAGCTGTTGGACAAGAATGTATGTGACTGGTTTTGCTCTGCTAATATGAAAAGCATGTTCATCGAACCCTGATCTAAGTCATTGGTGATGTGTCTCTTCTCTGTTATTGTTTTCCCTCTGTGTTACATTATGTTCATTTCTCTGATAAGAAATAGTAATTTTGGCTTAGGATATACTGCTGTAAGTACCCTAATGCTTCTTGCACATTCTTATCTTTATGTTTTCTGCTATTTGTGTATCTCAGAACAAATTCAATATAATTTAACCAGTTAAAGAGTTAGTTTGCCCATGCTTACTGATATATGAATTTAGAGTTTGTTTCTTAGATGTTCTTGTCTGTCTCAGCTGAAAGAATAGGAAAATAGGGAGATTAAGTGATTAGCCATGTCCCCTAAGTTTCACTTTCCAACACTTAACCTTCTAAGATCCCTTGGAGTTGAATGCCAAAAGCAGAGAAGGTTAAAATTCTTTCTCTGATCTTAGGTTACACTCTTTGTTTGAACTTAAGTGTTTTCTACTGTCTGAAAGTAGTCAAGAGGACTACTGGATTGTTGTCTTCGGAGTTAGCCTCATCAAGAGTATTGATCATAGAGGTATAATGTATGCCCTGTCCCTTGAATTACTCCGAAGTGGTCACCTTGGAAGGTTTTCCTTGTTATTCCCATTCATTTCCTTATTGTTTCATCTCATACAATCCTCTTAATGGATCTTCTATTTTAGATGACTAGCCCTTTGAAAGCCTTGGATATTTGAATTCCAGGTAAACCGTTTTATGACCCCATTGCCCAATGGACTTGTATTCTCTTTGAATTATCTCCCCATTGCCAAAAATCCTTCACTACTCATTTCCTTTACCTCACACTAAACCCTTTTGTCAATGTTTCCCAACCAAATAAACAAATCAAAAACCCTTGTGCTCCATAACTAGCCTAATACCTTGAATTGAACCTCGAAGATATATTATTCTTTACTTTTATAGAGACATCCCTCTCTGGATCCAAGAGGGCTAGATCCTGAGATCCCAAAGCAGTTCTGATGTTGCCTGGTTATTTGGTATGCCAATAGACTAAATCACTAGGACCACAACACCTTACATGTAAATATTTAATTTTATTCCAACTATGTCTACATAACATTTAGATAAAAAAATATATTATATATCATTTTTTGGATTCAAATGCATTAATTAAATAATTCATCTATGATAATTTCCATGAGAGGTAGTCGTAATTGACTAATTTCTTATTATTTTTTATTCAATACTTTAATTAAAAAACCATAGTTAGAAAATACAAACTTCTAACCATTTCTATTTCAAGGATTAAAAACTTATCGAAATTTAAAGTACATTCATTTTTCATAATTATTTTAATAGAAACTGTCAGGCAAGGAAGTAACTTCATAGAATAAATCCTATGAATTGATTGAGGGTGTTTATGAATATATACATGGAGGTGAGACTATTGGGTTTCATTTCCCAATCTCTCTTAGACTTCTTTATTTCCTATTTTACACTAATGTACAATTTCGCCCAATCCCTTAGGATTAGCTGTCAACATTCCCCCCCCCCCCCCCACCCCCCCTTAATATTAAGGGACGTTGGTGAGTCCAAGGATCATTCTGAATTTCTAAAACTTTTCTTTTCCAAGCGCTTTGGTGAATATTTTTGCAGTCTGCTCATTTGTGGAACAATGACGTATATGGATTGTTTTGGCCTCAACATGATGTCGAATCAGATGGTATTTTGTATTGATGTGCTTCATTCGATCATGGAAATTTGGGTTCTTGTCCAACTTTATTGCAGAAGTGTTGTTGATCATGAGTGGAGTTGAATGCATTTATTTCATCTACAAATATTCTAGGATTTTCTGGAGCCACACAATTTCCTTTGTCGCTTCAGCTGTTGCCACATATTCAGCCTCAGTTGTGGAATCTGCTAGAATTGATTGTTTGTGTGATCTCCAGGAGACAACTCCTGATCCAAGTATCATAGTATAACCTGAAGTAGACATCCCAGTTTCATTGTCTCCATCAAAGTCTGAGTCTGAGTACCCAATCAAGCTGAAGTCGCCTACGTGTGTATATTTGAGTCCAAAGTCTTGAGTCCCTTTTAAGTACTTTAGAAATATTTTTGTAGCAGACCAATGTCCTTCACAAGGTTTTTGCATAAACCTGGAGAGGATTCCAACAACAAATGAGATGTCTGAACTGGCAGTAGTTAGGTAGATGAGACTTCCTACAAGTTTTCTATACTTCGTTGCATCCTCATATCATTTCCCTTCAAAGGATATGAGATTCAAGTTTTGTTCCATTGGAGTGGTCAAAGGATTGCATTCAACCATTCCAAACTTATTCAATATATCTCTAATGTACTTCTTCTAAGAAAAGCATATAAATTTAGGATGTTGAGTTACTTCAATACCGAGATAGTAGTGAACATAGCCCAAATCAGTCATTTCAAAACCTTTCTTCAATTCCTTCTTTATGGATGCAATAAAACTTTCATTGTTCCATGTCATCAAAAGATCATCTACATACACCACAAGATATACAACTCTTTTTCCAACTTTCTTGACAAAAAATGTTGCATCATCCAGATCAAAATTTTTGAAGTTAAGTTTCAGAAGATGCTCAGTTAATTTCTCATACCAGGCTCACGATGCTTGCTTGAGGCCATATAAGTATTTTATAAGCTTGCATACTTTGTGTTCTTGTCCCTTCACAACAAATCCTTCTCGTTGGGACATAAAAACCTTCTCATTTAGATATCCATTCAAAAATGAAGTTTTTACGTCCATTTGATGGAATTTCCAACCATTCTGAGCTGTTAAGGTAAAGAGTGTCTGAATGGTAGCCCATTTTGTTGGGGGGGAAATGTTTCTTCATAATCAACCCCTTCTTTATGTGCAAAACCTTTTTCCACAAGCTTGAGTTTGTGCTTGTCAAGTGGGCCACCCACTTTGTACTTGTTCTTGTAGACCCACTTGTAGCCAATTAGTTTGGTTCCCAATGGAGGATCAACCAGCTTCCAAGTGCCATTCTTTATCAAGGCATCATACTCCTTTTACATCACTTCATTCCATTCATCATGGGAAGCGAATTCTTTGAAGGAAGTCGGTTCAAGATCCGTAGACAAATTCAATTCACAATTATAAGAAACATCCATATCAACAGGTGAATCAGAATCATATACATCACCTCCATTTTTCCTGGTGGAACTTCTTGTTCCTCTATTTCCAACCTCATAAGGACAAACATTTTCCAATGTCTTTGTCAACCATTTTGGGGGCCCTTTCTGAGATGGCCCACGATGCTCATTTGATTGAGTTGATATTGAATCAAGATTTAGTCTCCCAATTCTGACAATCACATCATTCAAGGTGTCATCTATGGTTGGTTCTTCATGTAGGGAAGAGAGTGCTTCGGAATATGATTCCACATACCCCTTCAAGATGTGGAATTTGATTATCTGGAGTGTAAAAACTCTGGTAAACTTGATAAATATATATTATTAATGATGAATATAAGAGATGATTACAATGAGGGATCGCCTAGGCTTTAAATATAGCCTCAAGGTGACCCTTGGCGAAGAGGCATGATCTTTGATCATGCCCTTTCAGTTAATAAAACCTAATATAACTATATCTAACTAATAATTAATAAAATATTCATAACATTGCCCCTCTCTTAAGATGCTTTGTCCTCAAAGCATACATAATGATGGACAATGTTGACGAATGTCTGGTTTTCTCAAGCGATGAGCTCTTGCGTCCCACATTTTAAAAAGATCGGGAAGCATCTTCTCGAGCTCCATCTGTTGGTGATGTGGACAGTGAAAAGATCTGATATCGACAGAGTTGGATACTGTCTTGACTTCTATTGGATGTTTGATTTTCCTATTGGAAGACACTTTTATGGGTAGATCTTGGAATACTTTTTCATGTTTCCCAACTATTCCTTGTTCTTCTGGTGATTTTTTGTGATTCCTTTTTAGATTCAGAGGTAAGTTACCAACAATTATTGTTTGATGCAACTTCTTCTCATCACCAAACGCTTCGTTCTTAACCACCATATGTGCTTCATCACCGAAGGCCTCAACAGCTTCCAGTGTTATATCAGTGGCTTCGGATGTGTTGGTTGCTTCACATGTTTCGTTCAATTCTGGGGATGGAACATTTTTTTGTTTATAAACATCTGTATCTTCATGGTGATGTGGGAAATCAGTTTTTTCCTGATGCTCGTCTGAGTTCCCTGAATCTGCGGAATTGTTTTGTTGATTTTGTTCCATGTTAGGAGATATTGGGGATTGTGTTTGACTTAACTGATCTATCTTCTCATTTAGCTTACTGAAGAGTTTTGTCATATTGTTCTTAGTCTCCATTTGTTTTAGCCATATTTGCCTTTTTATCTGATCAATCGTCATCATTGATAAAGACATACTGAATATGTATGAGATGGGAAATATTTTTCTGCCAGTTTTTCTTTTCCCCCCTTTTTTAAAAAAAAATTAATTAATTAATTAATTAATTTTTTTTTTTAACTATATAATTATTATATATATATAATTTTTAATTAAAAATTATATAATATATATAATTTAATTATATAATTATTATATATATATAATTATTTAAATGGAAATTATATTTTATATATAATAAAAAAAAAAAAATCGTTTTTAAAACTGTTCTCGTTCCGTTGAAAAAAAAACACGCCGACTCATATGTCTTTATATAACTTAAACGAATCGATTATTAAACGATGCCCTTCCGTTTAAACGATGCCTGTTCACGAAATTTTTTTTTAAAACGCAAATTCCACCTGTAAAATTACAGTCACGTTAAACGTGTAACGTGTTGGAAGGGCCGAGGTCCTGAATCGGAAGGCGGAAGCCGCAATTTGCACGTAATTTTATTTGCTGCCGCTGTAATGTCCACGACAGAGAACTGTCCACAACAGAGAAAAAACGGCGGTGCAGTGTGGCGTTTGACCGCAGGAGACTATCCGTCCGCTTAAAAATATACCTGTCCGCTATAAAAATATACCCGTATGTTTTAAAACGTTGTATGGTTTAAACGACGTATCGATCAACGGACAGCGTGGATGTGCCGCGGACTATATTTACATATATTTATACAGCCAAAGAAACGGTCAACGGACAGCGCAGTAATAGTTGATTTTGATTTGAATCTTCCGCGTGGACGTGAAGTGACGTCGTCGACTGGGACAGCGGCTGTTTGGACGTGGGACAGCGGAATGAACAATGTGTGGATGCAGAGGGTAGCGCAGACAAAGATGGTGGCAGTGTGGACAACCTATGCAGTGTTAAAACGAAAGGAAAAACTGTAACTGACACTCAATTTGTAAGCGGCTGTGTAGTGACTGTTTTATAAAAAAAAAAATTATGTGAGGGGATTGGGTAAACGCAGAGCGGGAGTGAGGGACAGGTCGGATATGAGAGGAGAGAGGAGATGGCTACAAATTTCCTTTTTAAAACTAATACTGTCCACAAGCCTTGAAAAAATCTGCAATTCTAGAATTGCACTTCTGGAATTCTGTAATTCCTGGGTGATCACACACAGATCCAAAGAGCGATGGCTCTGATACCAATGGAGTGTAAAAACTCTAGTAAACTTGATAAATATATATTATTAATGATGAAGATAAGAGATGATTACAATGAGGGATTGCCTAGGCTTTAAATATAGCCTCAAGGTGTCCCTTGGCGAAGAGGCATGATCTTTGATCATGCCCTTTCAGTTAATAAAACCTAATATAACTATATCTAACTAATAATTAATAAAATATTCATAACATTATCAAATTCTTGAAATGACTTTGCATGTGTGAATCTACCCAAGCGATCAAGCTGCCGCTCAACAACATTGATAGTCTTGGAAGATTGAAGGAATATGACATCTCTAGATACTACAATATTCTTATTCACTTCATCATAGAGACGATACCCTTTAGAGGTATTGGAATACCCCAAGAAGATACATTTTCGACTTCTAGCACCAAGTTTATTTCTTTGTTCCTTAGGTATCAAAGCATAACATGTGGAACCAAAGACCCTGAAATGCTTTACCGAAGGAATGTGGCCATGTACACATCACATAGAACTGCTTCAGTCCAAAACATCAATTTTACATTCTTGAAAAACATCATGGAGCAAACCATATTTAAAATTGTCCTGTTCATTCTTAGCTACATTATTCTGTTAGGGATTATAGGGCACGGTTGTTTGATGTTTTATCCCATGTTGGCGAAGATAGTTTTCAAATTAGTTTGAAATGTATTCTTTTCCATTATCAGTGCGCAAAGAGCCAATATGAGTTTGTGCATCATTTTCAATCCATGCAAGAAAATTCATGAATGTTTGGAAAACATTATATTTATCCTTCAATAAGTAAACCCAACACATTCTAGTGTAATCATCAATAAATGTCATCATATATTTATTTCCATTTTCAAAAGCAACAGGCATGGGGCCACATAAATATGAATGAATAAGTTCAAGTTTTCTATGTGCTCTGGAATGTGAATCATAAAAGGACTGTTTGCAATGCTTTCCTAGAATACAAGCATCACATTTCCTAAGTTTCCTAGGAATTGTAGGCAATCCAGTGACACCATTTTTCTTCAACAATCGAAGGCTCTCATAGTTTAAGTGTCCAAATCTAGCATGCCTGATAAAAGACTTGATGGGAATGTACCTTCATCATAATGAGAACTAAAGGCAAAGTTTTGTGCATGAGCAGAGGTACCTTGCAACTTTAGGAGTCTTCCTTCTTCTATTCCTCTCATGACAAGTGAGCGATCTGATGCTTTTTTTTACCTCAACCTTGCCATCAAACATGTGAATGGAGTGCCCTTGCTAGTAGATGTGGACCAAGGACAACAAGTTTCTCCTCAACTCAGAGAGTTATAGAACCTCATGTAGAAGATGGTTTGGAAGACCAGACAACTTAAGCCTGATTGTGCCAAGCCCTAATGGCTTGAGATTAGATTTTTCTGCAAAGTATACTGATCCATCAACCTTCCCAGTAAATTCTTAAAAAAAAAAAGATCTAAAATTCACGTGACATGTTGCTCCTGAATCTAGCAACTAATCATTTCTCCAAGAAGTAAGTGAAGCATTAAACAAGTCTTCAGTTACTCCAATGTTACAATGTGCTACATCATAATGACCGGATTCAGGTGCTTTACCTTTGTCTCTGTCATGAGTTTTACCTTTTTCTTGATTTCTTTCTTGCTCAATTTGTTCCAAGGTAGCTTACATGTAAACGCATTATGCCAATATCTATTGCAACGTATCCAATGAAGATCAATTTTTTCACTTTGATCTTGTCTGTCCTCCCTTCCTCTAAAATTTCTTCTTCCTCTTCCTCTTCGGCCACCTCTTCCTCTGGAAGAATCTTAAGCATGAATCTTCTCTGTATGTGTGAAACATATAGCTTCTTCAGAAATATAAAGGGGTTGTCTTCTTTCCAAAATCCTTCTCTTTTTTTGCAAACTTTTTCTCAAGGGAATCAAAGGTGATCTCCTCGAGGTTTCCACTTGCTTGCAATAACTCAAGGTAGTGTGAATAAGTGGGACAAAATGCCTTAACATAAACTATGAGAGGTATTTCAACTTCTACACCTATATTTTTAATGGCATGCATAATAGATTTTACTCTTTATGCTAAAGCAAGAGGGTCATCAATTTTCAATTCAAGGCTAAATTTCTTAATCTTTAATTGAACAATTTCAAGTTCTGAATGTGAGTCATAGAATTCTTTTAATTTCCTCAAGGCTTCATGGGCATTTGAAAATGGTGTAATATGGTGACTCACCTCTTCATTTACAAAAGTTGTAATCAAGGTATAGGTCTTGCAATTCTTGTTTTCCCAAATGACGATCTCCTTGTCTGAGTTGGGCTTTGTTTGTGCATTGTCTCCTTCTCCTTCACAAATTCTTGTCCACAACTCATTAAAAATGAGAGTCTGCTTGATTTTTCGATACTACTCACGATAGTTCTCCTTGCAAGAGAGAACTACTCCCACAATAGATATGAGTGAATACATTGTAAATATGTACTGTAAAAAATAATGTAGTCTGTTGCAAAAAAACTCAATTATGGTTAAAAAAATGTCGTCTCCTGCAAAAATAAATCAATTCTGGTGTTGATTTTTTTGTAAAAAAAATAAATTCTTTTTTTTAGAGGTGTTATCTAGGGGAGGTTGGACCTGGGGGAGGTTGGACCTCGGGGAGGTCGAATAACGAGAGGGAAGAGCTTTAGGAGGTGACAACAGAGGGAGAGACAAGCGGAGGGAGGGAGGAAGGAGTGGGGAGGAGCACTGCGGAGGGAGGGAGGGAGGAGGGAGTAGCGTGAAGGGAGGAGGGAGGAGCGCTGCGGAGGTAGGAGCGTTGCGGAGGGAGGGAGGAGGGAGCAGCAACGTATGGAGGGGAGCCCGCAACAGCGTATAGAGGGGAGCCCGTAGACCGACAGGAAGTGGAAGTTACGTAGCAGCAATGAAGGCCGAGGTGCAACAACAGTGAAGTTACACAACAATGTGAACTTTACGGGAATGTTAGTGCAGTGCTGCAGTTTAACCCTTCACAAAGGAGGCCTCACACACAAAAAAAAAAAAAAAAAAAACAGAACGCAATAGTAGTGATTTTCACACACAAAAACATTTACACATAAGGAGCAGTTCTGCGAGGTGCTCTCAAAGAGGCAGAGTGTGAGTTACACGGGCAACAATGTTAGAAACAGAATTAGCTCTCGTACCATGTCAAGCAATGAGGTAGCTCCACAGAATAAATCGTATGAATTGATTGAGGGTGCTTATGAATATATGCATGAAGGTGACACTCTTGGGATTCATTTCTAATGTCTCTTAGACTTCATTTTTTTTCTATTTTACACTAATGTACAATTTAGCCCAGTCTCTTAAGATTAAATGTCAACCTAAACTAGGAAAAAAAACGATGTGAACTTCTTAGATTTCCATTCCAACTTAGGAAATCCACTTCCTTTGAAATTCATATGAATTGAAATATCGAAGATGGTTACCAGACCATTGGCTGTTATGATTTTCGGGTATTTTAACTTTTAAGAGCCTATGTCTGTTGGACAGATGGAATGGTTGACTAAATGTAGAGCTGTTTCACTTTGGGCAGTGTGCGAATGGAATTTTTAATGTAGTGAAAACGCACATCGTAAGATACAGATCATAGGCCTGAATAGCATAATTTATATATTTCATCGACCGAAAGCGATTTGGATGAATGGCAGCAACACAACGTTTCTTGGGAATGCACGAAGACATATATCTATCTAGTAAATATTTATCACTATTCACTGACTTAATAATTAGCTTACTACTTTTTCATTTTGTATAGCCAACAGACCTGATTTCCTTCGGGCAGGTTGAGGTCAAAGACAGAATATTATATTTTGTAGCCTGTTCTTCAAATATAAATAGCAAATAGTAAGGTCCTACCAAATTTACAAAAAATAAATAATTAGCTTACTACTTTTTCATTTTGTATATTGAATATTATTTTATTGATATGATATCCTCCACAATTTTGCACACTCTTTTTTCTTACATACATGACAGCATTATTATCAATACTTTGGCAGGAGTGTTGGATCTATCTTTTTCTTACATATATGACGGCGTCGTCGATCAATTGTTTGACATGAATGTTAAATCTATATTCGAGAAAGAAGTTTGAAAATGGTAAGAAAGTGCTCTGCATGTGCAAAATGCACATGGATGGCATTTCGGAGATGGAAGTCCACTAAATTGGCAAGTTTTTAAAGCTATTACGTCAGAAAAGTTATTGCATTCAACTTGTGTGTATCTCTACGTACTTGGAATGGAGAAAATCCGACTTCTCTTGCTGCAATTTTCAATTTGAAATGAAACAAAGGGAAATAAGATAACGAAAGTACAACAAACTATGGAGAATGGATTAATGGAAGATTTATGGATAAGGCATCCGAATATTTGCTGGATCAACACGTCACCATTTTCAAATAAGAGTTTTAATTTGAGATAAATTTGAACGATGAGTATATTAACAGCGACATGTTATGCTGCCAACTAGTGAAAGCATCGTATCAAAATTTGATTAATGATGAATCTATAAACTGTGAGACGTTACGCCATCAAATAGTCAAAAGACCATTGTATTCGGATGTTTCGTCAATTAACACGTCAACATTGAAGGATAGGATAACGGGAATTTCTGTTTTATTAAATGTATGTTTTGTTTTTATTTTAAATTGTTTTTTTTTTCTTTTTTGCTTTTTATTTATTTATTTTTATTTATAATTATAACTATAATTATAATTTGCAATTGTTTTTTAAAATTATGATAAATATAATTATAATAGAGATAATAATGATAATTAACATTCACTAAAACTTAAAATTATTAATAATTAACCACCACTAAAACCTAACCGATATTAAGGAAAACATCACTGTTAATATAAAGCTATAAAGCGAGAGGTTAACCACTGCTAAATGCATTATAAAGCGAGAGGTTAACCATTGTAGCGGAGCGAGAGGTGTAGTTTCGAACATTTCCTTTTACACCTAAACGAGCTATAGAAGGGTTATAGAATTTAAAAAATAAATAAAAAGCGAAAATTGATAAACAAAGTAACACTTTTATATATATATACTTTCTTTATTAATCCTCTCTATTTCCCCTTTGACGGTGACGTGAGGTGAGCCGAATTTAAGGAAAGTAATAAAAGTAATTGATAAGCTTTGATTATATTTGTATGGCACATGCTCCTATTTTCTAAAGTCGCACCTACTTTCAGCGCCATTACGTAATGGAGGTAATCAGATTATATTTCACCTGCAAACCAGCAATTTACCAAATATTGAACAGATTCGACTTCCAAATGTTTCAAATTGTAATTTGAAAAACGTAAACCGATACGTACAATTCTTCACCCACCCGATAAGATAGGATTTGAGTGCCCCGTACCCTGACATGAGACCATATAAATTCAACAAACAATGATAAAAATTTCTATGGTGTCTTTTTTTCATGTATAGAGTAGTGCATTCTATATTATAAATTTATTCAATTTTATATTTTAAGATAAATATTTTTTTTAATTATAATCTTAATAGGTTGAAGATTATGTGTTAAATTTTCTATTTTTTATTTTAATTATTTATAATAAAATTTTAAATAATTTTATGAAAAAATCATTTTTATTATATTTAAATATATAAATAATATGGTAAATTATTTTAAGAAAATATTCAACTTTAAATAATAAAAATATCTATTGTGTTTAATTGATTTTCAAAGATAAATCCCATAAATCCAAGTAATAATAGATAGTATACATCATTTAATAATTTAAATGTATATTGATACACTACATAAATAGAATGGATTTAATTTTTTTCATTCTATAATTTTAAAATTTTAATTATTATATTAAATAATAAATTAATATTTATTTTAAAATATTATATTATAATAAAATTTAATATTAAATAAGTTTAATTTTAAAATTATAATACATAAATTAATAAACTATTACATCATTCAAAGGTTCTCTTAGGTCACACAATATGCCGCTTGATAAAATTTGATGTGCACAAAGTTTAAAGCTGTCCTCCACTAAACTTTATACAAGGCAATCTATTTTTAAGAAGGATTCAGGGGATACAAGGGTCTTATAATGATCTATTCGATAATCTATTGACAACTTTAAGTAAAAAAATTGATATTATCACAAGCATTCAAACAGGATAAAGGCTGCTCAAAGGGACCCAAACGCAACTATAAATTATAAAGTAACAAGTAACTCAATTTATCATTTGCTAGCGAATTGTAATTAAGTTGAAATTTCAGCCCGGTACATCGCACCTTGAAGAAAAATGCGAAATGCATACGGTTCCGGTTTTCAAGCTAGATACATTGCACCCAAGAAGAATTCACAGTTTTAATAACATTCAAATTTTATTCGCAGTACGTTGCAGCATAAGTAATACGAACTATTACTACTTACACGTCTACAATATATTCTTTGCTTCCCACTAAAAGATGCCTTCAAATGATCCATTGTCACTGTGCTGATTGGAAGTTGTTTATGTTATTTTTGGTTTATTTTGGAGTAAATATTAACTAATACGTTAATGACTGGTTTGCTATTTCTTCACTTTATTTATTAATACTATATTTTTTTTTTAGCAAATAAATAAAAAATGTAAATGTAATAAATTAATGATTATCAACATATCAAGGATTCAAACAATGCCTGGCATGAACCACTGGTCTCATCTCGGCTTCCTTGAGAAGATTAATTTCACTGGCAGTGCAATTCATGTGTTGTCTCAACCATTAAAGAGATGGAAACGGAAAATCGAACAGAAAGAAACTTGTAGAGTATTATTAAAACCAAAATAGTTTACAAGTATCACTAAGACTAAAAGACCATAGATTTTCAAGGAGATTTCAAAATGAGGGTAACGTGAACTCTGCCGTGTTGTCTATGAGAAAACCAAACCAAACACGACGCTGTCAAAGTCGCTATTATTATATAGAGAGTGATTTAGGAATGGGCGGCCATGTCTAATCATATCATATTTCATGCCGATAAAACTGACTTCAAATACGAGATGACCCCACTCTCTTTCAATGAACGAAATCACATTACCATTTCCCACCACCCCTTCCTCGGGGCTCTCCTATAAATACGAGACCTATGAAAGCATCTCATACCAATGCAGCAGCTCTCTTCTGCAAAGATGGAAGCGGTTCAATTCATTTGCAATTTATTTCTGGTCCTCATTGTTGGCTGCATTTGTGCAGTGAATCCCTCAGCTGCCACATACAATCAATCCCCACCTCCGAAACCATACCTTTACAAATCTCCTCCTCCTCCATCTCACATTCCATCTCCAATCCATTATAAGCCGCCCCCTGCACCCACACCGAAGCCCCCAGTAGTGGAGAAACCACCACCCGTGCATAGCAAACCTCCTCCCAAGGCGGTGCCAGTTTCTCCTCCATACAAGTACAAATCTCCACCTCCTCCCAAACCAACTCCTGCTCCATATGCCAAGCCTCCACCAGTGGAGAAGCCCCTTCCTCCTCCTCCTTCACCACCAAAATCATGGCCAACTCCCGTTCCTCCCCACCATGAACACCACGAGCACCATAAACACCATAAACCTTCTCCAGTGACCAAACCGCCAAAAGCTGCTCCAACCCCACCAGAAAAACCATACGGATACAAATCTCCTCCTCCCCCAACCCATGTTGTAACTCCTACTCCCCCCAAAGCAGTACCTACCCTCCCTCCTCACCATCCCAACCAACCCGTCTATCCCTCACCACCTGCACATCACTACTCTTACAAGTCTCCTCCTCCTCCTCCGTATTAGTTTCTATGATGCAACTTCAGAATTATATTCGGCTATTAAGGTAAGAAGCTTATTGGAAATTAAAATGCTAGTGGCAGTTTAATTTTGGGTTTGTCTTCATGTTTAAATGATTGGATCAGATTCTTCAAAAATCTGTTTATGATATTTAATTATAGGGACCTTTGTTATCAATGTTATGCTTGATCTAGTATCAATCTTGGGTTCCCTTTATTTGCAGTAAAGTACATCATTTGCATTGCTCTTTTCTATCAGGAAAACCAGTCCACTTA
The DNA here is from genome assembly GCA_034641835.2 of Pinus albicaulis. Taxonomy (NCBI): domain Eukaryota; kingdom Viridiplantae; phylum Streptophyta; class Pinopsida; order Pinales; family Pinaceae; genus Pinus; species Pinus albicaulis. The sequence continues at coordinate 20,464 of JAXQQM020080723.1, read as the reverse complement.
CCAGGAATGTCCATATTGCAGGTCCGATGTATGCTCTTTAAAGTTGAAGACTTCTGGACGAGAAGAGGCAGGAAATAATGTTCTTCATATGTAGTAACGCGTAAGCTTGCTTAGTGCAAAAGTAATGGATAGACAGAATAATCAGACGATATAGATGTTCTGAATTCTTCTATGATTGTACTAGTTACATTATAATGATAATAATAAAGGCGAGTAATGTTGTGCTATTTCGTTTGTTGAGTAACCTGAAAACAATTATGTCATTTGCCTACGTAGCAGCTGCACCTACAAAACAATCTGTACTTGTCATCTCATATCCGAAATACGTTAATCAAATGGCATATAATTTGGCAGATCCGAGTTTTATTATGGAGGCAGAAAGTGTTTTTATTGAATCATAACTAAACGCATCTTACGCATCTATCCAAATATTTTCACATTGTTCCATTAGCTATGAGAATGGATTGATATATATATTTATATTTTTAATTTATCAACAGGTTAATGGTTGGGTTAAATGGATTGATATATATATTTTTTTAATTTATCAGGTTAATGGTTGTATATGTTTGAAGTCTTTGTTTTGTTTCTTTACCAACATGTATTTCAGTAATTTATGAAGTGTATTTTAATAATTTATGAGGTGAGTGTTAGAATTTAATTTTTCTTTTTTTGGTTTTTTTTTACTTCATAGTAAGATTATGGTTTTAGTTTTTATGTTTACCTGAATAGTGTCATTTCTGCTTATAAGAATTTGCAATTGGGTACTTTATCACATCTTGTTGCTAGAACTAAGTCTTTCTTTATGTTTACTTCGAAAGTTTCCCGTTCGTATTCTCTCATATTTATTTTCTTGATGTGCCAATTCTTGTGAGTTGTAAACTCATGTACATGGTTTCTAATTGTAATGATTATCTTTAGCTAACTCTAGGCCTCTTCATCCATATGCCACTATATTAGAGAAAAGTTCAACAACTATTAAAAATTTTCCACATTAACCTAAAGTTGAATTTTCCACACTAACCTAAAGTTGTGTAGTATAGGTGGAGAGAAGTTCATTGACATAAGTCTATGGTGTTATCTAACTATTCTATGTTTTATTATTTTAGTTGGAATTGACAATTCAATTCTTCACAAAATTATGAATTTTTATTGGTTACATTATGTTTTTGAATGCATATATGGATTCAATCTTATAATTTTTATGAAAGAAATTCATCCCTAATATAATTTGTCTAAATTTTTTTATAAATATATATTCTATTGCAAGATAAATTATATGATTTCTAACATAGATTAACCATGAATATTTATTTGTATAATTTTAAATATTTTATATATTATAATATTTTTCTATAGTAGATATAATGCATTGATATACATATTTGACTAAATTAAAATAAAATTAAAATTACTAAATAAATAAATAATTATAATTATTAATAAAATATTTTGACTAAATCATATTTTATAAATTAATAATTAAATAAAATAATATTTATAATTAATAATTAAATCAACTTAAGTTTATCTTCACTTAATAATCTATTTAAAAAAAAAAAAAACATGAAACATACTGTAATACTTCGCAGCCCTTCTATAGTGATACATTCGAGTACACTCATCGGTCACATCACACGATGTGCACATGGAGATACAATATACGTTCAAGTCCAATTTTCAACAAAAACACCACAAATTAATTAGGGTCCACTAAGAATGTATAAACGCGTACAAACATTTGGTCAAAGAAGTCCACACGGAGAAAAAAGTGATAGGACATCTATCAATTCCAGGAGAATTTAGAAGTGACAGGTAATCCAATGTGCCATTTACCAATAAATATAATTATGCTGAAACTGTGGTCTCTGTAAATATAATACGATATACTGGCCATCAACTCATCCATGCTTACTGTACATACTCTGCTTCCCATTCAGGTCTCCGGCTGCCAGATGTAGAATTGGTCTAAAATGTAGGAATCAAAATCCTAATATTCACATGGCGGTGCCCACAGATTTCACTAAAAGAAACATGGTGAATAGCGTCATAAACAGCTATGAACACCATGACGATCAGTGTATTACAGCTTTGATTATATAGTTATATGGCACATGCTCCTATTTTCTAAAGTCGCCATTATTTACGGCATAGTTAAGTAAAGAGGGGCATGCGATAATCATATTATAATTCATCTCCAGATCCAAATACTTCGAATATTTGGCCAGATTCAACTCTGAAATTATTTCAAATTATAATTTGAAAAATATAAACCGATACATCAGTGCTTCTTCACCCACACGATTAGAGACGATTTGTGTGCCCCTAATCCCCCACTTTGTAACTAACTATAACCAACTAAATGAGAATATTTAAATTCATCACAAAGAAAAAAAAAACATTTCCTATGGTGTGTCTTTTTCTGGAAGAAAGTGAATATATATATATATATATATATATATATATATATATATATATATATATATATATATATATATACATATATATATATATATATATATATATATTAAAAATAATAATGTTTATATTTTGTTTTCAGTATATTTAAATATATAAATGATATAATAAATTATTTAATCTATTTTTTCATTATTTCATAGTATTTTTTTTCAAAAAAAATTACCAATTTTCTATTAATCATTAATGAAAGTTACATTTTGCACATACGTTTAAGCATTTCGAGATGCCCAAAGGACCTGTGCGCCTAAGCACACTTATCATTGTAGCGAGACTATCCATTAAATTTACAAATTGCTTGGAGGGTTGGGCTTTTCACGCTTGCCTTTTCTCTTTTGAACTATCTGCCAAGTCCCTGAATGTAGGGAAGAAGGAACCAAGGCCAGTTCGTTGTCCCTCATGAAGTTTTATTTCTCGGAGTCTGAGCTTTTTGAAACATGTGATATTTTGTTCACTCCCGAACTTAATGTAGAAATGTCTCCAGTGGATGTAATGTTCCTTGTGGCTTGCGTCGGTTGAGCGTCGCGTTAGACACATTTGGGTCTTATACATCTTGTTCTGGTGCCCCTGGATTGGATGCAGCCTGTGTGCCTTCACTCAGAATGGGAATGTCTCCTTCATCTTCTGTTTCTTGTTTTGGACCCCCCTGAGGGGAATTGCCATCCCTTAGATGCTTTCCCAACCTTCTTCTTTTTCCTATTCTCTCTTTTAGCATCCGGGAAAGTATTTTGTAGATGGCCAGTTTTCCTACATATCCTGCACCTAAAAGCTATGTTTTCATAGTTAGGGTGTTGCTTCTATTTGTGTTGGTTATGAATCAGATGTATACTTTCTGGTAACCCTTTTCTGAGGTCCACTTCAACGCAGATTCGTGCAAAAGTGAAAATTTTCTCCTCCATCTTCTGGACATCTATTTTGATGTATCTTTCTAGAGTGTTCCCAATGCCTTCTAGAACTAGTTCATTCCAAAAATGAAGCAGGAAACTATACAACCAGACCCATACCGACATTCTAGTAATCTCCATAGAGGTTGCATCAAAATCAGAGAACCAAGGTGTGATGAAGAGCCTCGTGGAACCCCAAAACCATGGTCCCGCCCTGAGGATGATATCTCTGGCTTTTGTAGAGGTAAAATTGACAATGAAATACCCCTTGGAACAAATATGGATGTCACAATCCATTGTCCAATAAGTGAAAATCCAATGGAAAAGCTCCATTGGTTTAGGCCAGATGCAATTAAACTTGCATATTACTGCCTATGATTCAAATGAAGAGCGATGTTCGTCAATCTCTGATGGCTTAATATTCAGTTCTGGCATGTTGTTCAATTGCTTCACAATGTATGGTTTGGGAGTGTTCTCAACTAGATCTGAAGTTGTTTGTGCTGCGTTTTTCCCTTGTAGAGTGTTCTTGTATTAAGGCCCATTTGAGGTGCTAGCTTTGGCCGTGTTGGATCCCTTCATGGGACCTGTAGTTATGTTATGTTTGGTTATGGAAGATGTTTTTGTTCCTGGAGATACTCCTTTGAGTCTTAAGTTAAGGGCAATAGAAGAATTTCTTTGGATGTTCATCAGGAGCTCAAATCTGAACTTGGGAAAAAGCTCAAAAATGAAAGTGCTCAAATTGACTTGGAACCTGAGCGTCGGGATAGGCCTCGGCGATACGATCCCAATGCCGCGAACGGCACTGAAATCCGTTACCGTATGGAGGAGATATTGCACTTTGAAATCGCCCAATAACCTCTAATGTTGAATGGGTATCGATAAATTTATGTGTTGAAATTTTTTTATTTCTAAGGTTTAATTAATAAATTAAAATATATATTTAATAATGTTTTATATGATTTTAATTAATCATATATTATATTATCATATATATTTTATTTTATTTATATTAAAAAAACCTTATTATTAAAAATTTTTAGTATTACACATTTTTTTTTTTTTTAACTAAACCCAAAATCATATGATGTAAGTGCCATGTTTAAGCCATATAGTATATGTTTAAAATGGTTATGTGGCACATTAATACGTTTAAATTAAATGGCATAACGTTCAAAGTTAATGTACATTCATATGATATATTCAAGGGTTAAAGGTAACAGCACGTGGCCTTGTACGTGGGTTTTAAAAGGTAAACATGGCAAGTCAAAGGTGAATACGTGGTTTACGGTTAGAGCGGAGGTCGGAGGGGCTTTGGGCTAAGCTCCCCCCGCATTCCATATGTCCTCAACTAAAAACCATAGCCCTAAACAAAAATTCCAATGGTTGTTAAAATAGTTACGTTTATTGCTGCGGAGAGGCCACATGACTGGCAGAACATTAAAAGCTAACAGAAAATGTTCCGCCGAATTTAGTGCTGATTCCTCCATTTTAGGCAGAATTCAACTTTTAGCTCCAGTTAATTACAGTTGGCCCACAATTAGTGGGATTTTTGTCTAACATTGGGCAAAAACTTCAGTTGAGCATATCTTTCACATGGGAGATCCTTTTGGAGTGAATTTTTTTTTATTTTGGGTCTCTTCGACATTCTGAACTCAATGGAGTAGGTATGAAATCTAGCAGAGGTCATATTCAGAGGTTTAAGCATCGAAGAAGATGAAGGAGCCATAAGAGCCTAGAAGGAGAAGGCTGTGTATTGGACTGTGTTTCTCTATTTAAGGTAAATTAATAGGCATTCTTAGCTATTTCATGCCTTTTGAATCTGTTTAGATGGTTTGCAGAGCCTGTTAAGAAATTTAGAAAGCTGAAAAGCTTCTTTTAAGTTCTAGATGCCATTTTCCAAATAGAGTGTGTAGGCGAAACCGGAGCAGCCGGAGGCCGTTTTTTATGAAAAAAAACTCTATATTGACTATTTCAGTCATTATGGAACCAATGGAAATGGTTTCAAATCATTTTGAGTACTTATACAACTCGAGAAGTTGATATGAAGTCGTGGGCAGCCCTGGGCAAACCGTGGAGGAGAGCCATTTTGATATGAAGTCATGGGCTTAATGTAAGCAAATTATCAGTTGGTATTTGATATTTGATCATTATTGGATGCAGCAATAGTGGTTTCAGGAGTAGAAACAAAAATTTGAGGGAGTTTGTGCCATTTAGAAGCTCAGAGAAGCTTAGTGCACCAACAGAAGGATGTGTGTCCATGGAAGTCTAAAGCTGTTTGTAGGAATTAGACAACCATTAAAGGGATTTAAAATGGTATTCTCAGCCCTTTGAATCATTTTCGTATTCATTGTGGTTAAGTGTGGAGCTTGTAAAATAATTTAAGTACCTTAATCCCAAAGAGTCTAGTCATGTTGACGAAGCTCAAAGGAGATGTAGCCCAAGAGTTGGGGTGAACTCCTATATTATATTGTTGTTGTGTTTTGTTATTCTATGGATGAATTATGTTGTTGATATACATGTTAAGTTTCAACAAAAACAAATAAACTTAAAACACATAAACAGAAGAAAAGACATACACCTCTTCCAAGCAAAAATTCTAAATAATGTCAAGTTTGAGTAAGGTTTTTTTAATTAAGTCTAAGTGTTTACTTCTATTATTTATTTAGGCAGAGTCTGTAAGAGGGCCAGGTAGCTTCTGGATTCATCCTTTCTTTGAAAGGTGACATATCCGGTAAATGCCCCTATAGCCTATCTCTGTATTAGAAATAAGAAGTTCTCACATTTTCAGATTTAAAATTAGGAGTATTTGCACTCATTTACATAAATGAAAATGCACACCTTGCACCCTTTTCAAGTACAATCCATTTTTAGATCAGATGTGGTGATATTTTAGTTGGACTTCTTCCTGTAGCACCTTCCCTGAATAAATCAGGCTTTGTTTCGTGGCCGGGATACCTGTTGCCTCTTGAATATTGTGTTTCAGATCTGTGACAGATTCGTCCTCCAGTATCCAAAGGGTTTTTGTTTTCCCGTCTAAAATTTTCAAAAAAAATTGAAAGCTGGGCTGGGGGGTATAGCCCCCTACTCGACTGTGCGTTATGGGATTTTCCAGGCAGGCACTACAATTTTTTCTTAAGGTTGTTTAGACGTAGAACAGGGGATTCCCATAATCAGATGCACCTTGCCCTCAACGCAATCTCTGTGCCTCGTAAAGAAGCTTTAGGTCTCAAACCCCATTGCTACCTTATCACTAAGCTAGGGGCTCCCTCGAGCTTTTAACCATCTGTAAATAATGAAGCCTAGAGAACTAAAGATAGAGAAAAAGATTGGGAAGAGTATTACCCATTGTTTTCGATCCAAGTGGAGCCAGTTGGGACAAGGCAGTAGATCGGGGCCCCTATCGCCAAGAGCCCTTAACAAAGCGTCTCATCTACTCCAAAAAAATTCTTTAATGCAGCGACAGAAGACTGGGCCATCGACTACCTGCCCTCTACAACAATGTCGCCTTCGAATCCTTGCATCGCTGCATCCACCCTCAGTTGCAAACCTGTAGGAGTAGTCTTCCCTTGGCCCTCCTCCTTGGTCAGGAGACAGCTGTCGACCTCTCGGTGCTAACGTTTTCCTGTTGGGGCTAGATCTCTAGGTCGATGAACTGAAAATCAATTTCACTCCTGCTGCAACGCCATTGCAAGCATAGGAGATCCCCCGCTTTTCCTTTACGACCAAAATCGTGTGGCCCTAACCTCCATTCATTCCTGGGCCACACCCTTAAGCAGTCGCTATTGCCCCACTATAGCACCCACGCTTGCAAACCCTAGTTCCTCTGCCCTCCATTGCTCCGTTCTCCTTTTACAAATTGGGAAAATGACTGTATTTTTGTCCATTATTTCATAGTATTTGAATCTATAGAATATTAAATTCTTTTAATGATGAATATTTGTATTTTATTGGTTAGATTTTCTATAATAAATTCTAGAAATTAAAGATAAGATACGTCACTTAATTATTTATGGATATGGGATAGCATGAATGAATAGAATGATTTTTTATCTCAGGTTTTTATGATCTATATTTATTTTTAAAGATTACTTTATGATAAATCACATGGGTAATGTTTGATGGTAGGAGTTTCGAACCTACTAATGAGGTTCATTAGTAGGTTCGAAACGAGCATCAAACATTGTCGATGTGATTTATCTCAATGAAATCTTCAAAAATAGAATGATTCTTTTCATTTATTATATAATTATTTCTCTCCATTAAAAAAATCTTTAATTTTTATTAATGTAAATAAAAATTAGATTTTGTAAACACATTGTTGTGTATATGTAAGGAAGTTCATTCATCACAAATAACAACCAAACATGTCAAGTAAGATATTTAGTCCATCACCAAAAAAAAACTACCAAATCATACTAGGGTAAAAAAAAAGTAGATCTCCACAAAAATAAAAAAAGCACAATATGTACAAGTGAATAGGCGAGAAAAAGTCAACAAACATCAACGAGACTTTTTCCCTTTCTTTTTTTGCACATTGTTCCAACCATTTGACGATGGTTCAATCGACACCAATGCCAATGATCTATTAGCCTCCATCAGGGAGGCCTCTTTATTAGAGTCAGAACTCTTTAAAACATGAAATCCTTTATATCATCCTAATCCATTAGAGATTTTCATTCCCATAGGGGTAGAATCCTGCTAAATCTAGATAGTCGACCAAGTCTGGGGAGGAGAGATCTCAACTGGTTGTTCCAAGTCTGTGTCATGTTCTCGTATTTCCCTTATTCTTAAACATTATTTGTGGCTTCTTCTTCATCATCGTCGAAAGGAGGAGTTTCAATAATTTGAGATCATTTTGGATTATTGAGCTACTTCCTTTTCTTTTTTGGGTTTGTCTTTGCCAAAGGACAAGAGCTATAAAAGTGGCATGTTTTAAAACATTCATGACATCTGAATGTCTTGTTTCCATTTTCCAATACTTGGGACCACTAAAAATTATTGTGCATTAATGTAATATGATATCGTAGTCCGTTGCTCGAATCTATTCCCACACATATTATAACAAAGGTGAAGAGGCATTTTTTTGTTCTTTCCATATCTCTTTTTTCAAATTTACTCAATGTATTACCAATGTCTTCTAGAATTTGATGGTGCCAAAAGGGGAGGGGCAGATTTGGTAGCCTCACCAACATCAGCATGGAAGTAATCACCATTTATGTGGCATCAAACTCTGGGAACCATGAAGAAATAAACAACCCTGCATTACCCCAGAACCATGGCCCTTCTTGTAGAAAAAAATCTAGGTCCTTCTCAGTATCAAATTCGAGTATGAAAAAACCTTATGAAAATATTTTTTGAGTATAAAAATATGTCATAGTTTGGTGTCCAAGACAAAAAAATCCATTGATTTAAGGACTCTGGTTTTGGCCAAAAACTGTTAAATATGTAAATGATTGCTTTTTTTGGAGTGACGAAAAGAGAGAGGTGTTGGAAATGTTGTCATTGATGGCAAAGGAGGTAGCAGATGCAGAGACAGGAACAGTTACAAGGAGACAAAGACAGACAATGGAGGCAGCAAAGAGGAAATGAATATAAAGGAGAAAGGCAGAGGTAGAGGAAGAAAATACGGAGACAGAGCCGTTATCATAGCAGTAGAAGCAAAGGCAGAGTGACAGAAGCGGCAGAGGCAAAGCCACAGTTGTTATTGCAGAGAAACGGCTGTTATTCCAAGAATATGTATATATATATATATATATATAAATTCCGAGAATTTTTTATACAACCGAGCGTTACACATAATATAAATTAATTTCCGGACTTTATGTTTAAATGCTCTATATTTAGTTGAAGAACTCGACTTCTGGTCGATGTGGTGTTTTAAATTGTACATACCTAGATTGTAATGAGCTCTATGAACCAACGTGAATAGGCTCTGTGGGGATGAGCACTGTACACATAGCCACAAGGGTTATGAATGGTGGAACTCTGTGTCAGAGTATAACGGAACCATAGTCGAAATATATATATATATATATATATATATATATATATAATTGAATGGAGCGGAACCATAGTTGTAACAAAAAATATATATATTTGAAATGTGATGAAAAGTTATATATATATATATATATATATATAAAATTGAAATCGTGGAGGAACGGAACCCGGAGTAAAAGGACGAGAACGGAACCTTGCGTGAGGAAGTGGAACTGTGACCGGATGAATAGTTACGGTGGGTTGGAGTGAAACCGTGGGTTTCATCGCACCACCATCCGTCGGAAAGCGGTATTGGAGGAATGGGCAGCGATTCCATTCAGATTTCAACACGTGGCGAAGTGGACCCGTCCAAAACCGCTCTTTAAAGTGCGCCATCGCGTGTTATACATCGACTAAAGACGCCGAGTGATATTGTTATAGACCGTTGATCTGGTGGCCCGACATCTAACGGTGATCGCTCGCAGGACCCTGATCCAGGTGGATATCGGTGGCCACCCACCTATTCCATTTGGACCAGCACCATCAATTCTTGCAGATTTTCACATTCAGCACAACTTACTATTTTTAGCAGGTTTTCGGGTCCTCCACTCTCGGAGCTGTTTTTGGGGCTTAATGATCCAGGTGGATATTGGTGGCCACCCACCTATTCCATTTGAACCCCTATCTTCAGTTCTTTCAATTTTCAAGTTGCAACAAAACTTACTATTTTTAGCAGTTTTTCGGGTCCTGAACTTCCGGAGCCGTTTTGAGGCCCTAAACGACATTTTTTGGGAAAACGGAGAGCAACATGGGTCCATGGACCAATGTTGCTCGTTCAAAAATTGAAGTCCTCTCGGTTTTCCCAAAAAATGTCATTTAGGGCCTCAAAACGGCTCCGGAAGTTCAGGACCCGAAAAGCTGCTAAAAATAGTAAGTTTTGTTGCAACTTGAAAATTGAAAGAACTGAAGATGGGGGTTCAAATGGAATAGGTGGGTGGCCACCAATATTCACCTGGATCATTAAGCCCCCAAAACGGCTCCGAGAGTGGAGGACCCGAAAACCTGCTAAAAATAGTAAGTTGTGCTGAATGTGAAAATCTGCAAGAATTGATGGTGCTGGTCCAAATGGAATAGGTGGGTGGCCACCGATATCCACCTGGATTAGACCCGCACGAAGGCTAATGAAAAATCCCAGAGGTTAAGCTAGGTACGGTGAGTGCGGTTGATTGGCTATTGGTTATATAGGTGGGGCCCGGAGCCAAACGTTTATAATAAAGTCATTCATTTAAAAGGCGTAGAATGTTAATATAAGGTCACAAAGGTAAGAACGTTGGTTGGCGGCATAATATAAAGATCGAAAATAATATATATAAACTGGGAGCCAGAATTAAGTTCGAAAGTTGCGAATATATTTATTTGTCAAGTGATAAATAAATGAAAAAGAATATTAAGAGCCACGTAAGCTAAAATGGGAATATGGTTGATTTATTAACACTCCAGATTTAAGCATTGAAACTGCCAGCGTAGAACAAAGTAGAGATTGTGAGATTTCCCGGACTGGGGAAATGATTGGGCATGAAACTTGAATGCAATTATGGAAAAGGAAAAAGAAGAGGAGAGCATGATGAGATAAACAGAGATTACAGGTTTAACAGGTATACATTCACAGGTGCACACAATTACAGTGAACCAAGGTACACAGAAAAGTCACTCAACAACTACAAAAAAGACAAAGCCAGTAGATTCAAAATCCAGAAAAGAAGCTGAGTGGAATTGAGATGTATAATTGAAAAATGTAAATGTAAATATTTTTTTTTATATTGTTTGTGATGCAAAGGCAAGTATCCTAAGGAAAATACAAAATCCCACTGTAGCATGAAAATTTGTACATATTGTAGTAATTCTAAAATGAGTTGGAAAAAGGAATAAGAAGACAAAAGCCAAAGAGTCATGACTGTTCACTCCAAATTCCTTGTGAAATAAAAACAGTCATGTGAGAATTTCTATATATAATATCAATTTGATAAGCTCAAGATAGAGAGATAGCAAATATAGAGAAGGCAGAATATAGAAGAATAAAGCAGAGAAGATTAAGAAAAAAAAAGTAGATACAGAACATAGTTGATATCTGGAGTAAATCAGCAAACATTCAGTTTGATAAATTGAGGAAGTTGGAGCTTCCCTATCAAGTTGCAGCTTGATAGCTGTCAGTTGTAGCTGACTAAAGTTGAAGCCTCCTGTAGGTTGGTGCCTGCAGAAAATTGAAGGGAGTTGGTGCTTCCTTACAAGTTGTAGCTTGCATAATTGAGGTTGGAGCCTCCTGTAGGTTGGTGCTTGCAGAAAAACAGTGGTGAGAGGGAGTTGGAGCTTGCCTTTGCATCACAAAAATAATAAGATGTGGTTTTCTCCCTTTATGGGTTTCCACTTATATTTGGTGTCTCTGTGCATGATATTTATGTATTGATCTGATATGTATCATCTTCTTAATACCTGCTGCTCTCATATTAAGTCTACTGCTATATTATACTAACACTTGCTGCTTACATTCTAAGATTACTCACACATCAAATTGGATATGAAATGAAGGTGTAAATAAGTTTAATGAAAAGTTCTAAAAGATCAGGAATGTGTTAAACTGATTCACCCCCCCCCCCTCTCAGTTTAACTAAAGGTTCAACAATTGGTATCAGAGCAGGTTCCTTTGTACAAGTCTAACAACTGAAAGGAGATCCTAGGTTCCCAAGATGGCTAGTAAAGAAGGATGCTCAACTAATAAAGCCCCTTTCTTCACTGGTGAAAATTATGCTTTCTGGAAAATCAGAATGAAGACATACATAATGTCTCTAGGAATAGAAGTCTGGGCTGCTGTGGAATTAGGATATGCCCCGAAGGCAACTGACACAGAGAAAGAAACAAAACAAGATTTTGTGGCCAACACAAAAGCCATGAATGCCATCCTGAATGGATTGTGTGAAGCAGAGTTTATTAAAGTAATGCACAAAGACACTGCCAAAGAAATATGGGATACTCTTGAGAACATACATGAGGGAGACAAGAAAGTAAAGAATACCAAACTTCAAGTATATAGAGCCCAGTTTGAAAACTTAAAAATGAATGATGATGAAGACATTACCAGTTTCTTCCTAAAAGCTGCAGAAATTATTAACAATATGAATGCTCTTGGAGAAAAAATGCCAGAAAGTATAATTGTGCAAAAGATTCTAAGGTCTCTTCCATCCAGGTTTAATCCAAAGGTGTCTGCAATAGAAGAAACAGCTGATTGGGAGACCTTGACCATGAACCAACTACTTGGAAATCTAACAGCCTATGAAATGAGGCTCCCACAGAAGAAGCCAAGTACGAGGGAAGCAGCCTTTAAAACATAAAAGAAGAAAGAAGAAGAGGGAGACATATGCTCTTGCTCGGATGAAGAAGAAGCAAAGTTTGTCAAGAAATTGGATAGAGGCTCAGGTAAATACAAAGGTAAACTCCCCTTCAAATGCTTTAACTGTGGAAGAGTGGGACACTATGCTGCTAAGTGTCCTCACAAGAAAGTAAGGAATCAGGCTCAAGAGTCAGAGAAACATAAATCAAAGAACTGGCAGAAAGGAAAGAAGTTCAGCAGAAATTCCTTCTATGCTCAACAAAACAGCAGTACATCTGAAGATTCAGATGAATCCTCAAGTGAAGAAGGAACCTTTGAATTCTTATTAATGGCCATATAAGAACTTGAAGGTCTCCTGCTAGAAGATGAAGAAGAAGAAAGTGAAGTCAACCTTGAGGGGGAGCTAAGAAGTGCTCTAGAAGAGATTGATAGACTCAAACTGAAATGCAGAAAACAAAAGGACATTCTCCTCAAATATATACGAGAAGAACAGAATTCAGAAGTCCTTAAGCAGCTAAAAATAGAGCTTGAAGAAGCCAAGAAGATAGAGGACATGTTACTTAAGCAAATCAAAGAAAAAACTCAAGAATAAGAAAAGTTAGAAGAAGAAGTAGTATGTCTCAGAAAGAAATTAGAAAATGCTCAAAGGAAAGTGGTTATAAACTCTTCCCAAACAACAAGCTCTATTAAGTTGAATGAAATTTTGGTTGCTCAAAGATCCCCTATGATAAAGGCTGGAATAGGCTACGAAGGAGAATCAAGTAAAGGAAAAGAAAAGGTTGACAGAGAGATTATTTTTGTAAAATCAAGGAAGAATGATGAAGTAGCTCAAACAATTCCTACAAAAGAAGAAATCTGCAATAAGGAAGACAGAGATCAGAAGAAACCACTAGTAGCAAAGAATGTAATAAATACTAAGACCCCTGAATATGTAAAATTTGGAAACCATCAAAGAATATGCTTCCCTCCAATGAAGAATGTCACCTGTTATGTCTGCCACAAGTTGGGACACATTGTTGCATATTGTCATGCAAGAAGGAGTAATTCAAACCAGCAAAAGATGCAAACATTGAAGAGACTGCCTCAAGCAAACAAATGGAAGAGACAACCTTACATCAGGTTTGCAAATAGCTTCTATGGTTACTACTTTTATTGTAAGGAATTTGGTCATAAAATCATTGAGTGTAGAAAGTATGGACAAAGATTGATGTTTAACACCTCAAGGAGGTTTATGATTCAAAGAAATTTTGTTCATACTCATAACTCTGCAAAAATTATGATCAAATGTTGTGTATGCAATCAAGTTGGACATATACCTTCCAAATGTCCTCTAAGAAATGGTAGTCCATCATCCCACAAAAGATACCAAACAAAAGGGTGCTTCCAGTGGATAAAGAAGGAGAATAAGTGTGACTTGGCTCTAACTTCTCAAGATCTGAAAAGCTAGTGGTATTTGGACAGTGGCTGCTCTAAACACATGACTGGAGACAAAAGCAAGTTTATAACTCTTTATGAAAACAAATCTAGCAATGTTACTTTTGGCAATGATAAATCAGGAAAGATCAAGGGAAAAGGCTCAGTCAGCATAGACAATGGCAGAGGAAAGGCCCAAGATGTACTATTTGTGGATGGACTGAAAGCAAATTTACTGAGTTTCAGTCAGACGTGTGAAAAAGGCTGTGAAGTTCTTTTTAGAGCACAAGATTGTGTAGTCAAGTCAAGCACAACAGGAAAGACTCTGCTCAAAGGTGTTCAAACAAAGAGTAATGTTTACATAGTAAAAGAGGAGGATGAAGCCTGCCATCTTAGCAAACTTGAGGAGTCATGGTTATGGCATAGGAGATTGGGACATCTTAGCTTCGACCATATCATCAGACTGAGAAAGAAGAAAGCTATCAGAGATATGCCAGAAATAAAGAGGCCTTCAAATACCATATGCAAATCTTGTCAATTGGGGAAACAGACTCGCACATCCTTTAGATCTAAAGATGAGCTATCAACAAGAAGACCACTCCAGCTTGTGCACATGGACCTGTGTGGACTTGATAGAACTAAGACACCAAGCGGAGAATCCTACTTCATGCTGATAACAGATGATTTCTCCAGAATGACATGGGTTGCTTTTCTCAAGAACAAATCAGAAGCACTGGAAAAGTTTAAGACATTCAAAGCATTAGCAGAAAATCAAACTGGATGCAAGCTAAAATGTATCAGATCAAATAGAGGAGGAGAATTCATAGATTATGACTTTGCAGACCTATGTAATGAACATGGAATAAAGCAACAATTTACCATTTCAGGGACACCTCAGCAGAATGGAGTAGCAGAGAGACAAAACAGGTCTGTACAACAAATGGCCAGAGCTATGATGCAAGAGAGTAACATTACTCAAACCTTTTGGGCAGAAGTTGTACACACAGCAGTACATATTCTAAACAAAGCTCATTTAAGACCTAATAGTGACAAGACACCTTATGAGCTATGGCATGGTAAACCTGCATCAATCAAGCACTTTAGAGTCTTTGGCAGCAAGTGCTACATAAAGAATAATGATGAAAATCTGGGGAAGTTTTATGCAAGAGCAGATGAAGGAATACTCTTAGGATATGCATCCAAGAGTAAAGGATACAGATGCTAAAACAAGACTCTTCGAAAGATTGTAGAAAGTATTGATGTAAGATTTGATGAAGAACTTCCAAACAAGACAAGAGATATAGACTGCAGCAGCCAACCTGAAAATCAGGAAGAAGAGGACCAAGATGATGAAGAAACAAGAAAAACATCAGAAAATGTTGAACTGAACTCAAAAACCCCCTCAAGATACACTCAAAAGAACCATCCAGAAGATCAAATCATAGGAGACAAGAGTGTAGGAGTGCAAACAAGAAGGTAGCTAACTGGACAGACAGAAGAAGTATACATAGCAATGTTATCACAAATAGAGCCAAAGAAGTTTGAAGAAGCCAGCAAGGACAAGTATTGGGTAAAAGCAATGAATGAAGAATTGGACCAAATTGAGAAGAACAATACCTGCGAACTAGTTCCTAGACCAGTTGAGAAGAATATCATTGGTTCAAAATGGGTATTCAAAAACAAAATGAATGAGCTAGGACAAGTAATCAGGAATAAAGCTAGGCTGGTCTGCAAAGGATACTCACAAATTGAAGGACTTGATTATGAAGAAACTTTGCCCCTGTATCCAGAATGGAAGCTATCAGAATGTTCCTAGCATTTGCATCCTACCAAGACTTCAAGGTATATCAAATGGATGTAAAGTCTGCTTTCCTTAATGGAGATCTAGAAGAAGAAGTGCACATGGAACAACCAGAAGGCTTCTCATTGACAAACAAAGAAGACTATGTATGCAGACTGAAGAAGGCCCTATATGGACTGAAACAGGCTCCTCGTGCTTGGTACTCAAGACTGGATAAATATTTTCAAAAACAGGGTTTTAAGAGAGGTGGAGTAGACAACAATCTATACATAAAAGCCCATGAAAATGAACTCCTGATTGTTGTAGTGTGTGTTGATGACATTATGTTTGGAAGCAACAAAGATGAACTAACAAAAGGGTTTGCTGATGAGATGAAAACAGAGTTTGAAATGTCTAAATAAAATATTATTACTAAATAAATAAATAATTATAATTATTAATAAAATATTTTGACTAAATCATATTATATAAATTAAAAATTAAATAAAAGAATATTTATAATTAATAATTAAATCAACTTAAGTTTATCTTCACTTAATAATCTATTTAAAAAAAAAAAACATTAAACATACTGTGCACATGGAGATACAATATACGTTCAAGTCCAATTGTCAAAAAAAACACCACAAATTAATTAGGGTCCACTAAGAATGTATAAACGCGTACAAACATTTGGTCAAAGAAGTCCACAAGATTTGAGTGGAGAAAATAGTGATAGGACATCTATCAATTCCAGGAGAATCTAGAAGTGACAGGTAATCCAATGTGCCATTTACCAATAAATATAATTATGCTGAAACTGTGGTCTCTGTAAATATAATACGATATACTGGCCATCAACTCATCCATGCTTACTGTACATACTCTGCTTCCCATTCAGGTCTCCGGCTGCCAGATGTAGAATTGGTCTAAAATGTAGGAGTCAAAATCCTAATATTCACATGGCGGTGCCCACAGATTTCACTAAAAGAAACATGGTGAATAGCGTCATAAATAGCTATGAACACCATGACGATCAGTGTATTACAGCTTTGATTATATAGTTATATGGCACATGCTCCTATTTTCTAAAGTCGCCATTATTTACGGCATAGTTAAGTAATGGAGGGCATGCGATAATCATATTATATTTCATCTCCAGATCCAAATACTTTGAATATTTAGCCAGATTCAACTCCGAAATTATTTCAAATTATAATTTGAAAAATATAAACCGATACATCAGTGATTTTTCACCCACAGGATTAGAGACGATTTGTGTGCCCCTAATCCCCCACTTTGTAACTAACTATAACTAACTACATGAGAACATTTAAATTCATCATAATGAAAAAAAAAAACATTTCCTATGGTGTCTCTTTTTCTCGAAGAAAGTGAATATATATATATATATATATATATATATATATATATATATATATATACTTTATTTTCGGTATATTTAAATATATAAATGATATAATAAATTATTTAATCTATTTTTCATTATTTTATAGTATTTTTTTTTCCAAAGAAAAAATTAGCAATTTTCTATTAATTGTTCATGAAAGTTACATTTTGCACATGCATTCAAGCATTTTGAGATGCCCAAAGGACCCGTGTGCCCAAGCACACTTGTCATTGTAGCGAGACTACCCATTAAATTTACAAATTTCCAGCAGGGTTGGGCATTTCACGCTTGCCTTTTCTCTTTTGAACTATTTGCCAAGCCCCTGAATGAAGGGAAGAAGGAACCAAGGCCAGTTCGTTGTCCCTCATGAAGTTTTCTTTCTCAGAGTCTGAGCTTTCTGAAACATGCGATATTTTGTTCACTCCCGAACTTAACACAGAAATGCCCCGAGTGGATGTAATGTTCCTTGTGGCTTGCGTCGGTGTTGTGGAGGTAAATCCCCTATGCGGACAGAGGCGATCCCTACTAGCCCAGACCGGGTCT
The DNA here is from genome assembly GCA_034641835.2 of Pinus albicaulis. Lineage (NCBI taxonomy): Eukaryota > Viridiplantae > Streptophyta > Pinopsida > Pinales > Pinaceae > Pinus > Pinus albicaulis. The sequence goes on along the minus strand of JAXQQM020080723.1, from coordinate 2,591 downwards.
AGCAACAATCGTTCACGCTATAGTGCAGGTTCCTAATTGCAAATAAACCAACCAGTGATGAAGGCTTACCTGGAATCCAACGCTGTCGCTCGTAGAAGAAAGTAGCGCTCCCGTTCCTTATCTCTGGCAGATCACGATCCCCACGATCTCCGTGATAGGACACCTGTACATACAAGAAACAAAACAAACGCAAGCGTAAAATCCAGTAGATGCAACTATATGTCAGTCAGAAAGGACATAACTCATCATCATAAACAACAACAAGAGTGGAACCATAACCAATAGTCGTTTATTATTAATCAATCAAAGGAAAATTACAACCAAGTTCTGACACTGAATTCTCCTTCGGAGGGTCGCCAGCAGAACACATCTCGAAAATCCTATCAAGGATGGGACAAACCTCTCTCTTTGAATCTCGACAATAGTCTCCTTGCTTGAATTTGGCCTTAGGGGAATAATCAAGGCTCTTGCAGCATAAGGCTCTTGGGAATTTTGGGAACTTGAAGACTAGCTTGCAATGGAGATGGGCAAGCTTTTATAGATGAAGGAAGGGGAGTTGGGATCCCTATAATCATGGGATTGGCCCTATCCTCAAGGAAGCTTCCATCAGAGGTGGCAAACCACTTCCTCTACATGGAAATCCGGAGCCAAAACTCCCAACTCAAGATAGATACCAGTTCATGAATTGGTTAGGACGAAACTTCCGCCATTTATTCAAAAAAAACACTCCTTAAATTGGATGGCACGAGTGCGACTCTAGGACAGAGCGCCAATTGGCGCACCCTCTTTGAAGGATTTCCCCCATTGGCGCGGGTACTGAACTGGCTGCCTGCGCCAATGCAAAAAGAGGTGTTTTTAGGGTTTTTTGCAAAGAGATGTCTTCAGGGCAATGAAAGCTCTTTGTTCAGAGGGATGTCATGAAAGTGGTTTCAAGCCATATCACTGCTCACAGGTCACGAAACGAGCCCTCCAATGTGCGGGACGGGGATTGCAGGGATGGTGAAAAATTGTTGTGTAACAGATGCCCCCTAAAGGATGAGGCCCGAACGAGAGAGAGGGGTGAAATGCTTTACGAGAACGTGTCCAACTGAAAACCCCGCCGTCGGAAAACCTGCGTGAAGAAGTACAACTGATGTTCAAATACATGATATATATGTGGTATGGGTGTAGCCATCCATAATAGAGTATACAATAATCTAGATCCAAGGCATGGGCACAACCATCCAATGAGGATCGATAAATAGACTCAGGTATGGTCGTAGCCATCCAGTAAGTGAGTCATGTAAATAATCATAATAATCCACAAAATGCAGCCTGGATTACAACAAACACAATCCAGGGTCTTGCACTCCATCTCAACCCGAACAAAGTACAAGTTCAAGCATGCGAATAAGTGAGCTGAAGTCGAACATGCAAGAACATCGTCTGATTACCAGCCAATGATGAAAGTTGTTAACAGACGCGAGAGGTACCACCAATAATGACAATGGCCCTCGAGGTACTATGGTACCAATCTACGGCATGTGAATCAATGAAATTTGGCGTGAACCGCGATAGAATCATGAATCCAGAGGCCAGTGATAAAAACCCCCGAGTCGAATGCGAATAACTTGCCATTAGGGCTGCAACATCGAGCACCGAAGAAAAGGTCTAGGTCGACACGGATAATGAGCTGAAGTCGACAGGAAGTGACCTTGATCGAAGGTGGGCCATAGTGTTTCCCACATCATCGATGTGAGACAGAGGAACATAATGTTTTTGTGAATCACGATCAGATGAGAATCAGAGGAAGGTTGGTATTTGCAGAGGTCAATTTCTCTTGAACATATAAACGGCACGACAGTGGATTTGGAAGTATTTGACATCAAAAGATCAAAGGTCATGATGACGAGGCAAAGAGCAGATGAGAGGTCAAAAGGGATTACCCAAACCCATGAAGGTAAGTGGAAAACGAGATGAGATGTCCCCAACCCGACACGAATTCAGACAAGTGCCATGTTCAAGAGCGACATACTGCCGACACGACAATGATGTTAGTTCCATTTTCCCCACTATTTCTGGCGAGTACCTCTTTATTTTTACACAAGCTTGAAGAGGATACCATATGCTTGTCATATAAATTCATCCTCCGGACGAATCCATCCTAGTACATTTAACGAGCCCTAGGAAGGAGAAACTCGAATATCGTCATTACGACTGAATCCAATGTCATCAGGTTTTAACGAGTCTGACAAAGGAAGAACTCGGCACCTTTTCATATTTAGAGAGTTCGAAAAGACAAAAGAAAAGTAAACTCCAATGGTCCCTTTTCGTAAATAGTTCCTTAGATCCGAAAAGGTAGAAAACTATGTCTGAGAAAACCTCCTAGTCGTGATAGGCTAGGGTATTCCTTTTTCGTAAATAATCTATCCCAGCCCGAAAAAGGGGTAAACGTATACTGGGTAGATGTCGTTTAACAACCAATTTAACGAGTTCAAAACGACAAGCGACTCGGCAATCTTTTCATGTTTAGGGAGTAAGAAAAGAGCTGAAAGTGGACTCCTCCTGGAGGAACGAGTGGTATAAAGGGTAGCAACTGGTTTTGGTGATGG
>JAXQQM020064195.1:0-255258 GCA_034641835.2 Pinus albicaulis | reverse complement strand
TTTAGCAGCTCTTGGAGGAGTCTTGTTTTCCTAGTCCATTATCCGACATTTGGCCAAGCCAAATCTTGCATCTACATCACAATCCTTCTTAGGATTGGGTTGTCCATGTGAGCTGTAGCAAGTGGAACACTATATCTGTTTAGATCTAGCTTGTACTAGTGCCTCTTCTCAGTGAGTGTGTCTTTTAACCTCCTGGAAGAGTGCATTAGTGGGTTGAGCTTTAGATCCACACATTTGCAGTAGGCCAAAGCATTCTCAGGGCCTACAGCGCAGTCCCTCTTCCATGACTACGTTATTTGCAAGAGCAGAGTTGCAGGGAGACTTTCCATCATTTTAGAGGAGAGATCTCTAGTGATTGGATCCTTCCTTTCACAGTGGTGATCCATGGATTGGCCAACCAATCCATGTTAGTTCAGATATGATCTGCTGCATATGTTATGACTCATAATTTTCTGAATACTTCTGCAGATCTGTAACTTAGATCTCAGATCTACTCACCGTTGTTCATGTTTTGCTGAGATCCCTAAGGGGAATGTATAGAGGAGCCTATATTGTACACAGATCCGAAATAGATATATTATTTTATGTACATATCTTCTCTAGATCTGAGTTTTAATCTACTGCATGCTTCAGCAATAAAAATAATGCTGTCAAGCTTATTCTGCCATTTCATGTTGTTGTAACAGCTCATTTTGAGGCTTTTGTCTTGTATATCCATTCTATTTCTGTTATACAATGTATAAGCTACATTATAGATCTATTTTGTTGTTGTATAGCTGTAAGACAGACCTACATGTTGGTCTCATGCTTATAGATTGATAAAATGCATTATTTCTGAAGCAATCCTTTGCATATAGCTGCAGCCCCTCTCTTTGGGTGTTTTTCAGCTAGACTAGTTTGTGGGATATATATTTAACACACCTATTTTGATTTGTTTTTGCTCTCCTTTTGGATTTAGATCTTAGATGAGTTGATATAAGGGATATAGGAGCTGCAAACTCATTTCAGTGCACTAAATTCTCAGGAGTGTTATTTCAGTAGGCTTGCTGGGCCATCCCAATTTCGGAATATTACATGTTGATCCCATTTGACAAGCATGTGAGGATAAACCATGAGGCATCATTGTCTTGTGGGAAACCACCAGGAAGGCCACCTGATTTAAATTTGGTGAAATGTGTATCACATCTTGGTGCTCCACTACTGAATCCAAGAAGGGTTGGAGCATTAGAGGACAGAGCTACAGTGTTGGGGGGCTTGGGTAAGCTCAAGAAGAAGGGAAGTCTTGTTCCCTTATCATCACCCCCCACTCTCATATCTAGATATGAGCTGTGGGAAGAGGAAGGTGGGAGGATCAGCCTTCCAACATACACCCTTGACATAGGAGATGTCAAGGAGGAGATCAGCAACATGGCAGACATCTCTATTGATGCATCATCTGCGCTGTCACTGTTGATCAGTCTAGATCTGTATTGGAAATCCCAAATTCTAGTGGATTATTCCAAGGATCTACACACTTGTATGATACTTGATGACCAGCTGCATGAAGAGGGATATTTAGTCCAATATGAGGTCATCTATCATCATGGTAGGGTATTCTTGTCTAGAGCTTCCAATATCAAGCAGGAGATACTACAAAGAGCTTACAAAGAGTTTTGTTTCAGCCATATGTACTCCATGAGGATCTACAACATCATCATGAGAAGCTTTTATTGGAAGGGCATGAAAGAAGAACTGTATCAGCATTTTGAAATATGCATGAAGTATGTGGAGTTGGGGCAGCAACATGACTCCATAGAGGGGTTATTTCAGCCATCTCTCCCTTCTCTAGAAAGAGGAGGAAGATCCATGCACAACTCCATGTGTATGAGAGGTATTGATGGTGAGGAATCTGAATGTTTAAGTCAAGTTTTATTTTCTTATCATACATATTCTTTCACCATGTTTATGCAGGCCATGGCTCCAAGGAGGAGTGATACATCCTGTAAATTTCATGGAAAACAATGGGCCACTTAAATTTCTAAATTTAGCCACTCCCTTGATGAACAAAGGCAGGTTCTCTATCATGATGGGTGCTTACCTAAGGCACCAAACTTATCTCACACTTTTAGCCATAGTGAGGTAACATGGGCAACAAGTAAGTGGTGGGAGGACCACTTACCACATATTGATCTGATGCAGGTAGGAGATGTCGTGTGCTGGTATCATATGTGGGACTATGACCAACCTCCTCTTGTTCAAATTTCTGTTTATGTATTTGTAATTTTGCTTCCATACATGGATGATGTACTTGTCCTATTTTTGGATTTGTATGGGGGAAGAATAAGAGGCATGTGTGTACCATATGGGATGGAGACTCTCTTTGTATTCTTTGCTACATATTTCAGGGAGAGTAGGGGTTCAGCCATGATTGTTTCAGTAGCATTCTTGACACTTTTTGGGGTGGATTATGTACATCTCATGATGATTTTGGAGAGAAAACTCATGGGAGGATGGATTGGTGACCACTCAGCTTATGCAAAAAGCTGGATCCTTGATGGTTTCACCAATGGGGAAGGAGAAGTGTTGCAGTACCCACCCTATCAGTTGCTTGAGGACAAGCAACATTTTGGAGGGGAGGACTGTAATATTCCCAATTAGCCCAAGCTAATGGGAATATTCAATTTTTCTTTGTCTTACTATGATTTTCATGTTGATGAATAAAATTATGAAGGAGGATCAATAAAACTCTTAAACAACAAAATAAATCAATGCTCAATGTGAACAAAGCTAAATTTGAGCTATTTTCATAAACACCCTTAAGTGGGAAAGAGGTTGGATCAATTGACCAGGTCAATAGGACCAAATCAACAACGTTTTCTAGGTGCAATGTATCTCTAAAAGGTACAACGCAGTCCATGTTGGAGGCCACTCATGTGAATGGAGCTAATTCATCAAGATGGTTTAGGGTTTGGCAAGACTTCCACATTATAAAAGAAAGAGGAGGACACCAAGGAGGGGGTTGATCATTTGATATTGCTGAAGGTATTTTCTATTTAGACATCCCTCATTCTCTAGTTTTTTAGCTAAGAATAGTGTTGTTTAGCACTTGGGTGTTCCTGGTCGGGAATCCCACCTCCTTCCTTGAGCAGCTCTTGGAGGAGACTTTTTCTATCTTATCCACTATCAGGCTTTGGGCCAAGCTTCATCTTCCAACCACAATTCAGATCTTGTTGAGGGTTTGATTTTTTTTGTAAGCTATAGTAGTGGAGGCTAGATCTATTCAGATCTAGGAAAATCTAGTGCCTCTTCTCAGTGAGTGAGTCTTTTATCCTCCTAGAAGAGTGTATTAGCTGATTAAGGCTGAATTTTCAGATCAAGGCATTAGGCCTAATCACTACTGAAGCTAACAGCGCAGTTTTCCCTTCCATAATTGTGTTTTCTACAAGAGGAAAGTTGCAGGGTGTTTTGACTGCTTTTGGAGGAGAGATCTACGGTGATAGGATTCTCCCTTTCACTATGGTGATCCATGGATTGGCTAACCAATCCATGTTTGTTTTATATATGATTTAGTTATGTATTTATTTACTAAATAATTCCTAAATATTGCTGCAGATCTGTAATTCTAGATCTCAGATCTACTCCTGTACATTCATGTTTTGATCAAAACCCCAAGGGGAATTTGTAGAGGAACTCATCTAGTGTACAGATCTGATATAGATCTATATTTTTGTACAAAGATCTGTTCTAGATATGAAATGTAATATACAACTGCTTCAGCCCATAAAATAACATTTTTAAGCCTTGCAGTCTCATTTTGTTGTTGCAGCACCTCAATCTTGAGGGTTTCTTCTTGTAAATCTTCTATTTCTCTCTTGTCCACTGTATGGGCCACATTATAGATCTGTTTTTCTGATGTACATGTAATTATTCAGCCTCCATATTATTATTCTACTTTAACTTAGAGGAACTACGTTATTTCTGAAGTAGTCCTTTGCATATAGCTGCAACCCCTCTCATTGGGTGTTTTTCAGCTAGACTAGGTTGTGGGAGATCTGTTTAACCCACCTATTTTGATTTGTTTTGTTTCTCCTTTTTGATTTATATCTTAGACAAGCTAATCTAAGGGATACAGGAGCTACAAAATCATTTCAGTGCACTAAATTCTCAAAAGTGCGTTATTTTAGCAGGCTTGCTGTGCAATCCCTATTTTGGGATATTACAGCAGCAGGAGGCATGGCTGCATTGGCTACTCTCGAGAGATTTTGGCCGTCACATGACATATCCTATTTAAATGGGTATGTTATGGTTTGGGACATTACATGGCATTCACATGATGTGGTAGTAGGGATTTTGGTTATCTTGGGCTGATGTGATATCTTTCATGTCAATCATCATGTTTTTGCTCCATGGCCTGTATGATGATGATATGAGGAGGCAGCAAGAGTCATTGTTGCTTTGGTTACTATTATAGGTCAATTTGGGCATCATCCCCCATGACTTGGTCAAACTAGACATCATCCCTAGGACCAATGAAATAGGGTCTATCATCCCCTTACATTTCAGTTGCTATATTCCCTAAGAGAAGAGCAATTCATTCATGGCTTCTATTGTGAGATTTCCAAGGTTTGAAGTATATGTTATATCTCTTATGAACTCACCAAATCTGCCTCTAAAGGGACTAACTATGTTGCATATGCAACATCCTCCATTCAAGGGTGCACTACAATGCACTTCCCAACATTCAAGAGTGCGTTGATCAATTGGGAGTGAAATTCTCATTGTTCTGGAATCTCCACATGGCCAGTGCCTTCTAGAAGAGTCTATATGTGTCAAACTTTGAATCCAAGTGTCCATATAACACCTCTAAACTTGGGAACATGTCTTTCCTATTATTAGAAATTCATTCATTGAGAAACTACCATCATTTTCCCTATAAATTGAGCACAGATCCTAGTGCTAGGGAAGGTAGAATTTTGGTAAAGAAATGTTGTTGGATTCTCATTTGAGAGAGTGAAAGTACTGATATGTTTCTGGTGTGATGTTGGATGTGAGTAGGTTGGGATGAAGCTGGAGCTGGTGACATCAAATCGATCATTGGTTGTAACCTCCCCCTTCTACTCTTTAATAAATATTGTTGTTCATTTTCCCTTATATGTATCTGTTTATGCTTCTATTTCTCATGCAATGGGTTCCTGAATGATATATATGTTTCATGTTCAATCGATTTAACTAATTAAGATAAATAGGCATCTGTATATTGCAATATATTTGTTGTTTAGTGTTTATACTTGCAGGAACTAGTTTGGAGATCTAAGTTGGATTGGAAGCTACAAAAAAAGTGACGGAAGAAGAATAGGAAGTGCTTGGATCACAAGTAGGTACTTCTATCTTTCTATGTGTCTATTTACTCTTAGAGAAAGTGATAGAAAATTCTTTTATCTATTGTTCTAAATGCATAGCACCACATTTAGAGAATTTTATTTATCCTTAGATCATAATTCCGCATAAAAATACTCTTAGAGAGCATATTAACTTTTCTCCCATACCCTTGCATGATATTTTTGAGCGATGATGGCCTAACTTGGCCTCAAGAGTCGATATGCTTCTCCACATAGGAACAAGCCTTCCATATATGAAAGAGGTTGTCACACCATAGATGCATTTTCCAAACCTGTGAAGTTTTCTGAGGAGCGTAGAGCTTCCAAGTGAAGATTTACCACCATACACTTCAATCTTATCTTGAGCAAAAGCATCTGCAAGAGGACATCATAGGTGGAGTGTCAGTATTCCAACATGTGGCTTTGGAATTAAGCATGTCAGAGGGTGTGTATTTTGTTTTAATATTGAGGAGGAAAACAACCATCTTGCAAGGTTGTTATAGTCACTCACTTTTTCGGGAGAGAGGTGGGAGAGCTCAATTATGGACCTCATCACCAGCTTGCCAATATTACATGGTAAGGGTTGTATCTTTGTACTTATTGATCATATAAAAAAGTATTTTCATTCCTTTTCCATTTATATACAGTACATTTCTCCACAAGAGGGCAAGGCTCTCTTTGGACTTCATGGTATTTTTAAGACCAAAATTAGTGATGGAGATAGTCACTTCTTGTATGGCTTTGGGCAAGTGTTGTTCCATTTTGGGTATATGATCTGCTCTCATTTTATGTGTTGATATATCACTGCATTTTCCAGTTTTATGTTCTATATTCGTGTCTTTCCATTTTGGAATATTACAGAAAAATACTAAGAGGGGGGGTGGGGGTGAATCAGTATTTTAAAATTACATAGAATTTTACTTTTCTTTAATGAATTCTATACGTGACTTTACTTAAGACAACTAGCATATGTAGGCAACTTTTATTCAGGAAACTAGCATATGCCCACAAAACTTATAATTCAGATAAATCTTCAGTAAATTTACTTAGAACAGTGCATTAATGATTCATTAGAAATTTAGCAAGTAGAAAACATGTGCAGTAATAACAGAAGAAACCATCACACATAAGCAACACACATGAAAAACCAGATTTAAGGTGGAAACCAGATTTGGGAGAAAACCACCCTTGTTGTTGCCTCTATCTTCAATATTTATTATATCGAAAACTTCTTACAATATTATACTGGTGTAGACTCATACCAGCACTCAAGGACCCACTTGTAGAAGGATAAAACCTTCACTCGTTCTCCAACTACTACTGGAAGGGAGCTCCAACCCCCCTATCTTTTTTACCAGCCACCAATGGAGGGGAGCTTCGACTCCCTTCTCTCGTTTACCAGCCATTACTGGAAGGGAGAAACAACCCCCTGATTTGATCACCAACTCCTACTAGTATGAAGCTTCAACTTCCTCACTGAAGGCTCAAACCCTCAGCACCACCGCGGACCATGTTTCATAAATTTTCACACCTGATCCACCAACTTCAATCCATCACAACTTGTAGGCCTCTTTTAATAAAATAATCCATGTTGAACCCTTTAACATAAGATAAGACAAATATCAAAACTGACACTTATTACTGTACCCAAAATATTCATCCAATTCCTGAAAACAACCAATGAACCAAAAAATCACCAATCACTCCAATACTGAACCAACCATTGAAGAAAACTGTCACTTAACCAATCACCAACTCAATTCATACATAATAGTGAGATCATTGTAACCATAATATCATAACTGAACTCAGAATACTACATCAACACAGTGAATCAACTACAAACCTGGAAATTCATAAAACAAAATGTATACGTTTACCATCAGAAACCCGTGTATACACACTTATTTAGAGTAATTCTGCGACACATCTCAAATACACGTTATTAAAATCACATTTCTCCGAATCGCCCCGTTAATTGGACATAGAAATTCTAAACTATTCTGATAGATTACAGATATTTGAACCCTCATACAGTTAAAAACTTCAAGTATCCTTTTCAACTAATTAACACGCACTCAATTTCAACTTCAGGCATCATATTGGGCAAATCCAAGATCAATGAAGACATCAATGAGACAACAGAATACATCAAGATCGTATCTAATTGATCAGTCATTTATAAGAAGAAACCCTTCCTTTACGCGCGCGCTTTTCATAAGTATTTTCCGCGTATATGCACTTATCCAGAACTAAACCTGCTTATAGATCTAGACATACTTCAGAAAACATACGCTGCTTTCAAGAGTCGAACCCGCGTGTGTACACTATTTTTCAGTGTCAAACTTGTGTATAGATTTGCAACTTTAAACTTATAACAGTGTTGCGCATCACAACTTCAGACATTCCCATATCATGACATTCAAGATAATAAACATACGTCAAATCAAATATCTGATTAACCCATAAAAAAATCATGTAATACATAGTCATTTCAGTTATAGAGATCCTGATCCGTCATTGTATTCATGAGTGCACCTTTATTTCATATCTATGAATCAATTATAGCCCATTCCATACAAATATACTTCAGATTGAAGTATTCATTCAATACCCTTCCTCATGCACACTTAGCACTTTGATATTCACTTCCTTATATAATTCGAGCCTTAGCTAATACCATGAGCCAAACCACACCAGTGCCGATGGTATTCTTGGACAGGATCAAATATTCATTATTTCGCTCAATGTTGTGGGTTAACACCATGGTAAAGACCCTTGCTATTGTTAAAATTAGTATGCCAACACATAAGAAACTTTTATTCTTTGTACCTGCATGTATACGCAACTTTTCTTCACCAAACCAGCGTATACACTACTTCTGCATATATACACGACTTGGATTCATTGAACCTATGTATACACCTGTGTATATGCAGCTTCCCTTCATCAAACCTGCATTTATACACGAATTGAACCTGTGTATACACCTGCATATATGTAGCTTCCCTTCATCAAACCTGCATATAATTCCTAAAACTTTACCTTCATCATTCCTCTGTCACTGACTGGTATTCCTTTCTTTGTCACATCTCAATTGGCTTGTAGATACTTCAAGTTTACATCTTCAACAAGTAGGTTTCTATCAAAAGGCAACTCATCGAGTAGGTTTCCATAAAGGAAAATGTTAGCACTATAAATGTTAATAGTTTGACCGCCATTGTATCATTGTTTTCAAATTCTTCTTGTTCCCTAGCCTATGTCAAAGTTCATGTCGTTTTCAATAAAATCCAAAAAAGAGTCTCAAAACAAAAAATATTTTTTATAGGCGGTATTTTGCCTTAGGTTCATAAAAGAAGTTAAAACTATTGTTTTAACTTAGGTTAGTGTTGAATGTTATTGGTAATTTTTGAAATAAAATAATATATGCTCTTACCGGGATAGTAGCTACCCTTGTGAAAGTTTCATTGGTAACACAGTGATAAAAAATGGCAGTTATTTCTCCAAAAAGAAGGTTACATTAGTAACATAGAGAAAATGGAAGTTATTTCTCCAAATTGAAGGTTACATTGGTGACACAGAGAAAATGGCAGCTATTTCTTCAGGAACCTATTCTCATTGTGACATAGAGAAAAGGGTAGTTATTTCTCTGAAGTTTGGTTACATTGCAATACAAAGATAAAGGCAGCTATTTCTCCAGAACTGCATAAGGAGCTGCAAGGAGTATTTTCAGGGAAAAGATCATTCCTCTTTGAAATTGATTGAAGATATTCTATGTTATGACATGATTATTCTTTTTAAAAGAGTAATTATTTTTTACTTAGGAGAATTATTGTAGGTGAATGATTAAATTACTTACGAGGCTAACCTATAGCTACCTTGTTAAGGCTGGAGAAAAAATTAAGGTACAAGGTATCAATTATTAAATGATGCAGTGGAATGTTATGTGTTATGGGGTGACTTGGAGCTCGTATTTGAATCATTTCAAATCGTGCCATTACACCATACCATGATTAAAGGCACAGATTCAAAGGGTTAGGTTCACTATTCTCTTGATCGAGGTTCTCTGTGGAGGTTACAACTAATGGAGTCACATCCTCTAGCAACCAATTTATCATTCCAAAGCAAAAAATCAGGGCTGCGTGTAGGGTTTTACCTCTAGGTTGAAAAATTGTGCGTAAAGTGGGAGGATAGGTGTTGAGAAGAATGGGAAAAGGTGGGAAAGTTAACCGGTTTGAGCCAGCAAACACATGGTTTGTTAATGCTAGAGAAAAGCTCCAATTTAAGACAACAGGTTGTTATAAGTTTTTGCAGAAATTTTCCAGAGAAAATATAGCTTTAGCACAGGCCTTTGCCGAGATTTTATATGGGGAGAAAGTCAAGCTTGGGAGAAAGAATTTCAAAATATCTGAAACCATCATAGCCAGAGCTACTCAAACCTCGGCCACAGGAGAATGTTGGTTCAAGAAGAAAATGTTGCAAACAGAAGTAAGTCCCTTCCTCAAACCTGAGCATGTGAATTTCAAATGGACTCCAAATGTGTATATTTCATGTTTTAGAGAGGAATGGCATTGTGAAATTCTAAATTACTTGTGAAGGTAGATTCTCCTCTCTCCACCAATAACAAATGAGATTTCTCTCTCATATCTTAGGTGAAAAACATTTGAATTGTCCTTTCTTTCTAAATAGATCCTTGCTTAAAATGTCTTTGAAGTTGCAGAAAATCACTGACTATTCCCTGCATAACCTCTATCATAGGTTTTTGATCAAAATGTTGATTATAGATTTTAGATTTCTGTGGTGTGAGTTTTGAGTTGTTGAGTTCGGAATCTCCACAGTGAGCATTTTTGCGTCTACGTTTCGGGTCTAGAACAAGACCCATCATCAGGACAAATCCTGTTGAAAAGAGAGGAGGATAGATATCTTATATATACAAAGGAGTGCAGGATGAAGGCCGACCAACCATAAAATAATCAGTATTTTATGAATTAAATAAATTAATTTAATTTAAGGTTTCTGTTTTAGTTATATGCAAATTTTATCAATTATCAATAATGATTAGCCTAAATTATTTTGATATATTAAAGATTTATTAAACCTAAATTAAGGATAATGTATTCATATGTTAAATGTATTATTAATGTATTGTTAATATTAAACCAATGTACATTAATTAAAGAGATCTTAAAAAGTGGGTCTAGTTAATTTATTTTTCTTGTATTAAAGATTATTTTTATTTTTATACGGATATTAAAATTAATTATTAGCTATAACATTGATTAAATAAAAGTTTATTATATGGTATAATGTTCACAGGATTTTTTTATTAAAATTAATGTCAATTTTTAATTTAATACAACTATTATTATTTAAAAATAACTATCACTAATGAAATTAAATTAAAAATTGATATAAATGTATTAAATTCATTATAATTTATTAAGAAGGATGTAAAGGTTTAAGGGGTTGTTGTAAGGTGATTTCTTATAGACTAGAATATAGGGGGGGGGCTTATACTAATTAACAAGGAAAGGGATAATGCATGCCTATTATCTTTAAAGTTTAGTATTTTAAAATAATATTAAGTATTTAATTTCCTAATTGCATAAGATATAAGTAAAGGTTTTAAGGGGTTAATTTTAAGTGAAGGAAGTGTTATTATATGGAGAGGGAAGGGAAAGAAGAAAGCAAAGAAGGGGGGGTTTTAAGAGTCGGCAAGGTGTATAAAACAAGGTAAGGGAAGGGTCCATAAGAGGTCATTCTAAGCTATAAAAGAAGGGAAGTTGAGGGAGATGACGAGAAGAGGAATAAAGATTAATACTAGGGTGAAAACAAGGAAAAGGACAAGTTTAAGATTGGGAAAACAAGGGGACCCAATTTTTGCTGACTTCTAAACCTCCATCCCTATTGATGTTTTCCAGATGCTTGATGATTTCAAGTGCCTCTCGTATTTTCCTTTTATAATAGTGATTTTCATTGGCTATTACTTTAGCATCTTCTAGGCAGATGTGGTGGAGAGTTTTATTCAAGTGATCTGCCAGCGCTGAGGTTTTGGTTCTCCCAATCCTGATGTTAGCTCCATGTTCTTTGAGCCTAATCTTGAAATATCTTCCAGTTTCTCCGATATAAAATTTCCCGCATGATAAATTTATACAGTAGACACCTTTTTGCTGGAGTGGATCGGGGTTGTCTTTGACTGATTTCATTGTATGCTTGATGGTCCTAAGTGGCTTAAATGAGGTTCCTATGTTATTTTTAGCGAGAACATTGGCTAGCTTGCTAGTGACCCCTTGGATGTAAGGGAGGTATGCTTTGGATTTTAGGGTTTCATCATGAGGATTTCTTTTGTTTCCGGATCTGGCTCTTTGTATGGCTTTGCTGATGTCCCTGTTTCTGTACCCCATATTAGTGAATGCCTTTTTTTCTTATACCTTAAGAAGAAAAATACCACCTGGGATAAATTCCTAACAAAGGAGGGATTTGGTAGTATCATCTCTAGGAGGAGGGTAGGGAGACCCAAGAAGAAAATTGTCCATGAAAAAATTGGCACAACACCTATGCCAAATAATTCACAGCCAGCTCAGTCCATCCCATCAACTAGTAGGAAAACTATAAGATCAGCTAAGAGAGCTAGAACTAAACTTGTCACTCCCATAACCATGGTACAACCAACATAAAAGGTTTATGTGAGGAAAAATCCAAAGGAACCTTAGACTTTAGCAGCATTCATCAGAAAACATTCCATGAGATTAAAGCAAGGAAAACTCAACCTAGCAAAGGAGTTAAGTCTACATGTGAGGAAAACAGAGCTTCTTCCTCAAGATATAGAGGCATAAGAAGTTTGATCCTAGGAGAGGAAAATTCAGAGGAAGATAGCCCTAAAGTAACAGTTCAAGTATCAGTTCAAGTACCTTATCCAGTTCAACACCCTTTTCCAGTAGTTGCAGAAGAGCAAGCAGAAAACAGGGATACCCCTTCATAAGTAGAACCAACACTAGTTCAGTTGTTTTCTTCTCTCAAAACATCCAAGACATCTACCAGGAGAAAGGATAAGAATTTCATTCACTCTTATTCATCCTTCGAAGAAGAAAACAATGACGAAGATTTCTCAGAGACAAAGTATGAAGAAGGTCAGTCTAGTAGTATGATGTAGAAGAGAAGAAGGGTTTCCCACATTCTCAACCCATACCTCAAAAGGCCTCACACTAGGCCTAAAAACAAGCGTAGAATGAATAGAAAACTAATTTCTAATCCTAGATTGAGAGATTAAATAATCAATGTTCATGCAAGCCCATGAAAGGAAGCTAAGAAGACCAGATCTCATAAACAAAAGCATACAGGAAACATAACTAAAAGGCTCACTAGGGTAGAGTCTCTTAAAATATTTTCTTCAATAATTGGTTTTATTTAAACCTTTCATGATAGGTTCACACATTTTTGGCCTAATCAACAAACGCAGCTATTTGCAAAATTTCTGGTAATAGCTACCTAATTTTGAAATGGGAAACTATTATTTCCTGAGTTTTTTGTATGAAGGAAGTGGAGGCAGTTTTTGTTCAAAGTCTCAAAGGGTGCTACTGATGAGTAATTACATGCATACATTATCAACAGAAGAAGTTGCTACTAGCTGTCAATTGATCAAGTTCCCTCCCAAATTTTAGAATTATGTTTTGCAATTTTTGGGGAAACAACCAGATGTCATCTTCGGCTTTTAGTTTCACTTTTTGAGGAAGTGGTTATACCAGAAAAGAGGGGCAGTCTGCCAACATTTTGCCACATCATTCCAGCCACTTCAAACTATAGGCCATCATGGATAAGCCTCACCTTATGTATAAGAATGTAATAACTTCTCTAGAACAAATTCACACTTTTGTGGAAATGTCAACATAACATCTTTTGTATATGTATGATGAAACTCAATGGAGAAAAGGTTCGTGGTTTGTGAATATTATACTCATGTGATCAGTGTACTGTTTTATTTAATGATATTGAGAAGACTTTTGAGGACTTATTATCATCTTGATATGTGTATTGTTATTCTCTCTTATGTGTTTTCAAACCTAAATATCTTCAGTTCCAGTTTGTAATTCCAAATATTTTTATATGTTTTTATGAGCCTCTTTATATGTTCATGCATATTATCAACTTTTATCAGTCATACTTAGTGATATTTCTTGATGAGATGGTCATAATCACTGTTTAAAGAGCATTTCATATGATAGTAACTTTTCATGATACTCAATAAGAATATTGTAAGTCTTGAGATAGCATTCTCTTATTGATATTTTGTCAAACTAGTTCTTATGTTATTTTTCATCAAAGCAGTGGATTTTTTCCTTGCATACCCATTGTCCCTTCTGCTATTCCACACTTTCTTCCTTCCATAGGCTACAAACTTACCTTTTGATACCATATCAGGACTCCATACCCTCATTAGTGTGACAGTGAATTTGACTGAAATCCCTTTTCAGTGATTGAGAGCTTAAACTACCTACCAATTATATAATTCAAATCATTAAATTTCCTTATCATTTAGGGTGTGACTGTTCAAGCACTTGAAGCAGTCCAAGTGTTGATTCCAACGCTAACATATTTTGGTGCGTCTTCTGGGAGACGAAGACCTTGAAACAAACTATTCTCCCGAGTCTCTTGTTTTAAATTTTTTATGATCAATTCTTGATGGTGAACAAGAATTGGTGACTTGAAGAAGAATTCAAATTCATTCACCTGGCAACTCCACATAGAGGAATAGGGGTTTCAAGACCTCCTACTACAAGGATAAATCAGAGATCACCTACTGTGAATCCAGTTGCTGACCCAGAGCAGATCATTAAATATGCAAAAGGAAAACAGAGATCATCTGAAGCAACATCTCAATCAGTTAAGAAGGTACATAAAAAGTACATTCAAAAGAAAAAGGTACGCTCATCTACTTGTTGACCGGATAAATTTATCTTGCAGACAAGACCGATCTCCCTATTATCAGAAGATAGTCTAGCAACAAATAGACAATTAAATATATCTTTCTCTAGATATATCACGATTTATAAGTAAATGCTACAAAGGTGTTAAGATCCTACCTTGATCCAACGCTTGTTTGTAGTAGTCTTCTTTCAGTCGCCCGAAAGAGTTACGTTCAAAGACCTGCATTCACAAACAAACAAACATCAAATAGCACCTACATAGCATATATTCATAAATCATATTCATTATGGTGATCAAGGAATCCATAAAATAAACAATCAATTGACAACTTATTGAGAAAAACAAACTTATTTGTATTAACTTTGAAATAGTAGAAGAACCTTACAACCTTTTCAGCCTTGATGTTGAACAGGTCCTCCTGGGGTCCGAAGCAGGAATTTCCTCTACTTTGACAGGTCTTTCACTCTTCCAACCGAGATACATATAGGTATGTAATCTTTCCTCATAAAATCTCAGCTAAAGGAGTCTAAGTTCCAACAACGCTTTACCTCAAATAACACTCAAGCTTGAACTCATGAATTGTTACCTTGTAACCCTTTAAGGCTACCCTATGCCTCTTTTTATAGTGCAAAAGAGGAGGTTAAAGTTCCACCTATGAAGGGATAGAATCCTCCTTCAAAGGGATAAGCTCCTCACATCAAGGGGTTAGCTCCTTAAGGCATGGGATACATGAACCTGAAAAGAGCAGTTCTACCACTGCAAGATTCCTTCTAGAGGCTTCTAGAAATGACTGAAAGTGAGATTTTTGAGTTTACTTGCACCTTTTTAATATTTTATAGGGGTTTTCACCCTTAACACAGAGTAATTGTGGTCAGGTACGTAGGAGACATGATAATTAGGTGCGAGACCGTAGGTAAGACAAAGAGAAAGTGCGATACCAAAGTTTTAGAGACTTTTGAGAGCTTTTCTCTTATTTTTAAGGCTTGACATGAGGAACTAATGTTTTAGACTTGCAAAGGAGGAAATTATGAGTGATAATGAGCTCATACAGATAAAAAAATGTCAAGGTGACAATTTTCAGTGCAACAAATTTCCCCCTAAAGTGCGAAGTCTGTAATAGATGAAGATAGAGTCTATCATGTATGAAGAGTGAAGTTCTTTATCATTTCAAGGATCATCCTGTGGACACCCCATTTGGAACCTGTAAAAACATTCAATGCAAAATATATATATGTATGCATATCATTTCTGAGGTAGGCATTCCCATACTCAGGTCAAAACTAACTAGAAAACTGACTTAAACTGTTCTGATACAAGAATGATTTTTCAATACATCAACAATATAGACATGTGTAGACATAGTATGGACGTAGCCATCTATTTATGAATAGTCCACTGTATAAATGAATAACAAAATTCCTCGCAGCCTGGATGGTAGAAACTAGATCCAAGGTCTTGATTTCCGCTTCTCGAACTAGTACGATTCTATCCATGTGAATGAATGTGTCGAAGTTGAACATGGTAGAAACCACTTGATTACAAGTCAATAATGTGAATTGTTAACAAGTGTGAGAGTAACCACCAGTAATGTCAATGGCCCTCAAAGTACTCAGTACAATCCATGAAATGTGAATGAATGAGCTGAAGTCGAACATGTCACAGAATCATTTGATCGAAGGTCAATGATGCAACCTGTCATCGAAGGTGAGAAACCTATCATTGAGGCATGCAAATTTCAAGGTAATGACGATTTCTAGATCAACTTCCTAGATAATGAGCTGTCGTCAATAGAAAGTGATCCGTCGTAGGCAAGGCCACAACATGAAATCATAGATCAAGTTTTGAAGAAATGTATTGACAAGGATTGACTTAGGGATGGTCAAAATGGAAGACAAATATTTTGCAAATGAATGGTTTGTTTGAACTGATCTCTTGAACAGATAATGACACTACAGATGGCTTGTTAACAATTGACCCAAAGCTAATACCCGGAAACCAGCTAAAGAATTTCAATATGGTTTGATTAACTGTTAGGAAAAGGATTTTCCCAACCCAGATGAACAAAAGTGTCATGTTCAAGAGTGGTTAATGGTTTTCCGAATAGTCAAAATGTAACAAACAGGTTCATTTTTCTCTCTTTTCCCCCACCATTTCTGGCAAGTACCTCTTTATTTTTGACAAGCTTGAGGAGGATAACATTTTCTTGTTTAGAAGCTCATCCTTCGGATGAGTCCAACTTAGTTTAAGATTTTAACCCTAAGAAGGAGTGGTTCATTCTTGTTTTAAAATTGAACAGGTCCTTTACTGTTAAATTTTAGCGAGTCCAGTATAGGAGAAACTCGGTGTTTTTCAATTTTAGGGAGTCAGAATAAAAACTTAAGAAAACTCCATGGGTGTACTTTTTCGTAAATTTAGTCTCTTGAGCCCGAAAAGGATAAAATAATGCGGGAGAGAACTCTATTGACCATACTTAGTCAACGTATACATTTTTCTTAAATAGTCAATTTCAGTCCGTAAAAGGGGTAAACTTATACTGAAGGGACGATCATTCATTTATTTTAACGAGTTCGAATAATCAAGTGCTCGACAATATTTTCAATTTTTGAGAGTTTGAAAAGGGCTTAAAAGAGGACTCCAAGGTTTCGCTTTTTCATAAGTTTTAACGAGTTCAAAAAAGGGATAAAAATGTACTCATGGTTTTCACTTTTTTCGTAAGTTTTAACGAGTTTGAAAAAGGGATGAAAATATACTCCTGTGGTCGACTTTCAATTTAATTTACGAACAGGAAAAGACTGAAAGAACTCAACATTTTCATGTGTTTTACTAGAATGAAAGATAGCAAAATAATCTCGGGATTTTCATGAGTTTAACTTGTCTTGAGAATAACCGAAATCGACTCGAGATAGGTTTCATTTTTACAAAAGCTTGAAACAGAGAAAAACTATGCTTCAGATAGGTTTTAATGCCCCCTAAGAGTAATATGTTAGAGCGCATGCCCCCCCAACTTCATTTCATTCAACTAAATAGACTACTGGTAATTAATAGCTGGATGGAATGAAGGTTCATTTACGATATCATATGAAAGACCCGACCTAAAACTATAAGAAAATTATGAAAAAACTGAAATAACTAACCTAAATATATGACTTAACATTTATGAGATCTATTAAAAGACTCGACTCAATTAGGGGAGGATTTTTTTCATTTTTTAACGAGCTTGACACAGGAAAAGAACTATGCTCATGGCAACGTGTTTCATTTTTTAACGAGGTTGACACAGTAAAAGGAACTTTCCTCTTGATCCACTGATTCATTTTTAATGAGGTTGACACAGTAAAAGGAACTTTCCTCATACCTGATTCATTTTTTTACGAGGTTGACTCAGTAACAGGAACCATCCTCAGAAACTACTTATTTCTAATCTATTAATCTACTCTCTACAATCTACCTACTGATTCATTTTTTTAATGAGGTTGACACAGGAAAAGAACTGTCCTCATCACTGACTGATTCATTTTTTAACAAGGTTGACTTAGTAATAGGAACTATCCTCTGACCAACTGATTCATTTTTTAACGAGGTTGACACAGTAAAAGGAACTGTCCTCGCAAGAATATATTTCATTTTTTAACGAGGTTGACACAAGAAAAGAACTTTCCTCACCACAACATGTTTCATTTTTTAACGAGGTTGACACAGTAACAGGAACTCTCCTCATGGATACCTATTTAATTTTTTTAACGAGGTTGACACAGTAAAAGGAACTTTCCTCTAGGAACTTGTTTCATTTTTTAACGAGGTTGGCACAGGAAAAGGAACTCTCCTCATAAGAATCTGTTTCATTTTTTAACGAGGTTGACATAGGAAAAGAACTTTCCTCTTGGAAGCTTGTTTCATTTTTTTCTAACGAGCTTGACACAAGAAAAGGAACTATGCTCTAGACTAACTAATTCATTTTTTAATGAGGTTGACACAGTAAAAGGAACTATCCTCACACTCACTGATTCATTTTTTAACGAGGTTGACATAGTAAAAGGAACTATCCTCGGGTACTTGATCATGGCTTCCAACTGGAAGAAACATATGTCAATGGACACACCTTGATCATGGCTTCCAAGAGGTCTTCATCAGAAGGAAGAATAGTTCTCTGGAAGGAACACATTTCAAGGGACTCAAAAGGGATAAGAACATCGCGTTCAAATAATCCCATAGAGTTTTCCATGTCAATTACCAGATCTAAGTCAAAGGAAGACGAGCAAACAATGAGAGGCTCTCTTACATCGGTAACTGAAAACATGGGACTAGTTGCCACATAATTAACCCGTGGTGAGGTAGATACCATTTTATTATCAGGAAAATTTAGGGGTGTCAGATTATTGGTAGTCGAATCAAGACTAGGGAATGAAATCTGGTCTACAGTCACAATATTTCCATTGTGAGGGAAAGTCATCACGCGAAAGAGTGTCGATACGACAACTTTCATTGCATAGACATAGTCTCGCCCAAGGAGTAAATTGAAATCCAAGGGGCCTCAAACTACCATAAGATCAATACAGACAATTTTACCTTCCAAATTAATAGAAAACTTAGGAAGGATCCCTAAAGGTTCACTAATGGTTCTGTTAAAAGCTTTCAGATTTTGTGTAATAGGCACAAGCTAAGGGCTACCCAAAGCTTTCCAAACAGTTGAGGATAAAATACTAACAGAAGCACCTTCATCTACATGTGTACGGTGTATGTCCCTACCACCAGTATTCACAATGATTTGGAAAGGGATGGAGGAAGGAAGACGAGGTTATGTCAGTCTATTCCAATGAAAAGAAAATACCTCAGTACTTGGAGGGGGTTTTGTAGAAATAGGTGAAATGCCACATAAAGTAGAAGAATATGATGTAACAAGAAGAACTTGAGTAGTATGAAGTTCACTCTCTTCAGGGAGAGTGGGATTGAATGAATGTGAAATCGAATCGACCACTTGATCAACTAATGGATCATCAACCTGAGTGATATGAGTTTCACTTTCCAATGGAAGAGTGGGATTGACTGTACTTGAAATTAGACCAATCACTCCGTCAGTTGATGGTAGGTTGGGAGATATTTTATGGTAACCAATTGGAAATTCTTGCATGGAACAGTAAGATTTTCCAACAATTTTGAGGCTTTATCCATGTGAGGGAAAATGTGATTTTCATGACTCCCTTTGCATAACCTACAAAGAAACCTAAGTTTACCCTTTTTCCCAGGAACCTGACTTTCACTGATTGATGGATCAATGGAAATTTGATGAGATTTTTCTAATCATACTTCCAAGACCTTTGGAATACTAGGAAAATTGATAAGGAAGTGGTCACCCTTACAAAGCCTGCAAGGGTATTTGGGTTTAAGATGCATGTTGGAGGTTTTCTCAACACTACTAACATTTACAGCCATGGTTGGTTGGTTGAATTCTTTCTTATCTTGCTTCTTCTTCTTCTTCTTCTTCTTCCCTTTCTTCTTCTTCTTAGTCACCTGGTTACTAGCATCAAGGCTTTTACCAAGCGAAGAGGAAGAAAGGGAGGAAGACATATTGGGCGAAGAAGGTAAAGGGTCAACAAAAGGTTGGTGATGTTGAGATGGTGAACTCCATTGAGGTGAAGCATTTGGTTGAGGTGGAACAATTGGAGTATTCGGGGCCAACGAAGTTGAAAATAACCATATCGGTAAACCTATTGTAAATCCAGGTAATGACAATGTAGCCATATAAGGAGGACCAACATTTCAAAAGCAAGGAAAAGTACTAGGATTCTCGTTAAGAGGGGTTCCTTGGTTGGTAAATTCTGGAACATTTGCCATTATATTCAACTTCAATGAATTTTATTAACAATTTTAAAACTAAAATTAACAATTCGCAATTCACACCTAACAATTAAAATTCACAATTCACACCTATGGTCTCTAAAAGTAAAAATAAACAAATGAACACACACTATCAAATCTAGGAGTCAAACCACACACAAATAGTAGATTCCCGCACTAAAAACACTAGTTGGTGATGAAATCCAACATCGTAGAATTTTAATGCAAAAATGGCAGTTGGAATAGTTACCTCGACAACCTGCTTAATGAAACAGACAGGTGCAAGTTTCTCCACTAAACCATCTCGAGTGAAGATAACCCTACGGAGAGTCCACGTGAGTCTAGCTGACGTCTACTCCAGGTACAGTGGGATCTTCCCTCCACCGTCACCTTGGGAAAGAATCCTATAATTTATGGCCACTAAGGTCACCAACAGGAAAAAATATACCTGGGGGAACAGTCTACGATCTGATACACACGCAAGGGCAGAGTAATAAAGCTCAATCCCCTTGAAGGCTCCTTGATATAATCCAAGGTATAACAACAAGTGACCCCAGGCTCCTCGACAATGGTCAATCTGAGGTTTACCATTGTTAATATGTGTATATCTTCTATCATTCCCAATGAGGAAGGATTGATTACCTCACTGGTTCAGATATGATCTCGTGCTTGACTCCTTTAAGAGGAGCTTCCCAGAGCATACATGCAACAATTGGAATTTTTCCTACCGCAAGATCAAATACTTGTTTGTTTTACTTGCTTTGGAAAGTTAACTACAACCTATTCCAAAGCACTAATCCGGAGCTAGATTGGTGGAAAGAGCCCTAAAAATGTAAAAATTACTAGATGAATTTTAATTAAGCACTGTGTTATTTGGGATGTTATTACTCAAAGGGTAAATGGATATGAAACCAATGGTGTTATGACCCGACCCAAAACTAAATGCAATCAAATATGACAATGTAATCTTTTCAATTCGATGAATCCTAACTAATGTAAGGAAAGAGATTCCATTCACTTCCAACAATGCAAAAAATTGATCAATAAGATAAAATATAACAAATTCTCTAATGCACTAATTTCATCAAGAAAAACTAATGCTAATCAATTCCAAAACAATTTTTTATTTTTTGTGTTTTTAAAACAAGCATAAAAACATGTAAATTCAAATTAAATAAATTGATCTAAATCTATGATTGATTTTTCAAAATGTAAACTATGCAATTGTAATATATGCACAATTCACTTGAAAAGTATGCAAATGTAATCTATGCACATTTTTCACTCATATTCTGAAAATGAGAATTCTGATTATGCAAATGTGATCTATGCAAGAGAATTCTCAAACACAAGATGATTCTAATGTAATCTAAGAACCAATCAAGTGTAAGTAAAGAAAATTGGGTGAGAGTTCCAAAGATAAAAAATAAAAATACTCAAAGGCGATTAACACTCATACACAATTTAGGCGAATGAGGGGGAAATTTTTTTGCAAAAACAAAAGCAAAAAGATGAAAAATTGTGAATTGACTGAGACAAACCTCCAAGTAATGACCAAAGGAAATAAAATTAAGAATTTCTCAAAAAAGAGACTCAAAACACCCAATTAACTTGACGGATATTGATGAGATAAAAAATTGCTAAAATAAACTCATAAACAAGGCTTTTTGACAGAACAATACAGATCTGGGTAGATGCTAAGAATCCTAAATTAAATCTAAACTTAAACTGGAAGGAGAAATCTTAATTTTTTCAAAAATTTGACAGGGTCCACAGGCTCCAGAGAAAACAGGTGTGGTCCCGCACTGGTTACTCAAGGAAAGTGCGGAGATTCCCGCACTATGTGTGAAGACAAAGTGCGGTCCCTAGAAAACTTCAAGAAAAACAAAAAAGTTCTTAAAAATTTTGAAATAAAAGTAAAACTAAGCTACCCAAGCCAGTATACATCAATAAAAAACCAGAAAAAAAACATTTTCTCAAGTCAAAACAAAAGGAAAACCAAAAATCCAATCATTCCCCAGCGGAGTCGCCAATTTGTTGACCGGATAAATCGATCTTGCGGACAAGACCAATCTCCCTAGTATCAGAAGATAGTCTAGCAACAAACAGACAATTAAATCTATCTTTCTCTAGATATATCATGATTTATAAGTAAATGCTACAAAGGTGTTAAGATCCTACCTCGATCCAACGCTTGTTTGTAGTAGTCTTCTTTCAATCACCCGAAAGAGTTACGTTCAAAGACCTGCATTCACAAACAACAAACATCAAATAGCACCTGCATAGCATATATTCATAAATCATATCCATTATGGTGATCAAAGAATCCATAAAATAAACAATCAATTGATAGCTTATTGAGAAAAACAAACTTATTTGTATTAACTTTGAAATAGTAGAAGAACCTTACAACCTTTTCAGCCTTGATGTTGAACAGGTCCTCCATGGGTCCGAAGCAGGAATTTCCTCTACTCTGACAGGTCTTGCACTCTTCCAACCAAGATACATACAGGTATGTAATATTTCCTCATAAAATCTCATCTAAAGGAGTCTAAGTTCCAACAGCGCTTTACCTCAAATAACACTAAAGCTTGAACTCATCAATTGTTACCTTGTAACCCTTTGAGGCTGTCATATGCTTCTTTTTATAGTGCAAAAGAGGAGGTTACAATTCCACCTATGAAGGGATAGAATCCTCCTTCAAAGGGATAAGCTCCTCACATCAAAGGGTTATCTCCTTAAGGCATGGGATACATGAACCTGAAAAGAGTGGTTTTGCCACTGCAAGATTCCTTCCAGAGGCTTCTAGAAATGACTGAAATTGAGATTTTTGAGTTTACTTGTGCCTTTTTAATCTTTTACAAGGATCCGCACCCTTAACACAGAGAAAGTGTGGTCAGGTATGCAGGAGACATGACCATTAGGTGCGAGACCGCAGGTAAGACAAAGAGAAAGTACGATACCAGAGTTTTAGAGACTTTTGAGAGTTTTTCTCTTATTTTTAAGGCTTGACAGGAGGAAATGATTTTTTAGACTTGCAAAGGAGGAAAGTATGAGTGATAATGAGCTCATACAGATAACATAATGTCAAGGTAACAATTTTCAGTGCAATACTACTTTAGAATCAAAAGAAGTTTTAGTTTCAAAATATTCTGCTGAAAAATATCAAGTTGAAACAGCTTCCCTAGAAAATAAAGTAGATGATGTTAACCTAGGCTCAGCTGAAAGTTTCTCTCACTCATCATTTAGTAAATCTTAGATAATTACTATTCCAGTTAAAGAATAAAAAACAGAGGTTTTAAGTGTCAATAAGGAATCATAAGACTTTGTGCTGACAGAAGGGGAGTTAGAACAAGTATTGACAATTGCACCTTTTCTAGATAGGGATGTTGACTGAAGAAAATTTTAAAAATATTCTAAATTTTCTTCAAAATCATCTTGAATATCAGTCTTTTTACACCCCTCAGCAAGATTATTTTCCTTTGTCTCAAAATCTAGTTTTTGGGTCATCCTCTTCTCATCCACTAGAAGTGAATGTTCCTGAAGGCCTGACTTTCAACTTATCTGACTTTTTAACTTAGCAAAATAAATTTGAAGTTACTTCATCCCCTCAAGAGACAACTTTTGAATCTTATTATTTTGTAAAAGGTGAAACCAAGACCTCCTCTTTTCATCTCTTTGAAAATCCACTGTTTTCAATCCCAAAAATTGAAGAATCAACCCAAGAATTCCAATTTTATGATGTCCCACTTCAGATTCAAATTATGCAGATTGCAATTCCTAGTTCCCAAACAACTACATCAACCAGTCATCCAATAGTTGTAAATCAACAAACCATAGCTTAGTCTACCCTTACAAGGATGCAACAGATAGTGGCTGCAAGATATACACCACTTGCTCTTCCTTAACCTTTTCATCCTCTTCCTCAAGGGGATTATCTGAAATATCTTCCAAAATACAAAGGGGAGGGAGAATTAGTTTCTGCTGAGGAAGATTTGGTTGCTTTCTATAGTTATGCTGATAACCAGAACATTGAACATGAAGATGTATGGTCAAGGCTCTTTGTTCAGAGCTTGGATGGAGAAGCTCGTAAATGGTTTAGAAGTCTTCCACCAAACTCAATAACAGGAATATATGAATCGGAGGAAGTATTTGTGAAACAATGGGGTGATAGAAAGAATATGTGTACTACCTTATAGAATTAGGAACTCTAAAAAAGAAGACATATGAGTCATTGGTTGATTTTACAAGGAGGTTTAATAAAATTTATCAAAAAAATCTTGAAGAAATTAAGCCTCCTAAAACCACAACTATGATAAATTTTGCCAATGCTTTAGATTCTGAGTTTGCTTTATGGTTAAGGAATGAGAAAGCAAAGACATTGGTGCATATGCAAGAGGCTGCAATTAGAGTGCAGTCTAATCTTATGGCTTCAAATAAATTGAAAATGGAAGAGGATAAAGCAGCAAAGGAAAAAAAGAAAATGAAAGAATAAAAACCTTCTTCCTCCAAAAATCTTACAGCAGAAGAAAAGATTGATCAAATGTCCAATTTGATCAAATAACTCACCTCTAAGATGACAAAACTAGATTTAGAGAATAAACCATCTCCTAGAGCCAATCAAAATGAAGCCAATAGAAATCAGGCTCCCTTCAGAAGGCCCTTTCAGCCTCAAAACATATTATAGTGCCCAAGGAGGAATGCTAATGATCAAAATGTTCAACCTCCTTTGAATAATTTTGTTGAAGAAGAGCAACAAGAACATGAGGAAGAAAATGAAGACATAAACCTTGTAGGAGAAACATAATAGTCAACTTGTTTGAATTTTCAAGAATATGAATACCAGTCAAGGATATATCTATTTTCAGATGATGAGAATGCTCAAATTCATGCACAAAATGATAAAAAATAGCAGGAAAGTCAAAAAATAAATGATCCTCTGAGGTCCAAAGGTCATGTCCAACAACCTCAACAAAAATCAGATTCTGACAAAAAAGATGCTGGAAAAAAAAGGCCAAAGTCAGTGATGTCCCTCCGCCTCATAATTATTCCCCAATCATCAAAATTTCTGTAGAAAATAAAGAATTAGTTCCTCTTTATTTCAGTTTCAAATCAAAACTGAATAAAATTAATATCACTGTCTCACTTCTAGAATTGTTGAAAAATACAACATACAAAGAGTCTTTTAAAAGCCTGTTACAACTACTTCTCGCTCTTGATTCAGTCAATATTGAGGATGAACATCCTTCTATTTACTTAGGTTTCCATGTCCAAGACCAAAATGATGATAATTCACCACCTTTCTATCTTTCACTCAATATACATTACAAATTGTTGCATAATTGTTTATTAGATTCTGGGGATTCTCACAATCTAATGACAAATAAAGTCATGGATGAATTAGGATTAGAAATCACTAAGCAATACCATGACCTATACACTTTTGATTCTAAAAAATTCAGGTGTTTAGGAGTGATTAAAGACTTGGTTTTTTCTCTTACCCAACCTCCTATGTAAATTTTAGTGATGGACATAGTAGTTGTAGACATACCTTCTAGATTTGGAATGCTGCTTTATAGATATTGGTCTAAAAAATTGGGAGGCACCCTTTAGATGGATATGTTATATGCCACAATCCCAGTGTTTGGAGGAGAATTTAGGAGGTTGTATAGGGAAACCCAAATGGACTATATCATCAGTGATTAGCATAATACCTCAAATAATCATATATATGTTGAGGAGAAGGAATTGGGGTCATCCATATTACACCTTGCTTTTGATGATAACAATTTCCAGCCTGAAATCAGTGAAAAAAAAACATTTCCAAGATACAAATGAGCAACATTTAGAGGGAGGACAGATCTGGAAATTGTACTTTGATGGAGCCTCATCAAGAGAAGGATCAGGAGCTGGTGTAATTCTCATTTCCCCCACTCAGAAAAGGGTAACTATATCATATAAACAACAATTTTCTACCACTAATAACACTGCTAAATATGAAGCGCTTGTTTTGGGTATGAAGGTAGCAAATATTTGGGAGATGAACAGCTAGTTGCTTTTGGTGATTTATAATTGGTGATAAGGAAAGTGAGAAACAACTATCAAGTGAAAAATTCCAAATTGATGAATTATAGGAATGAAGTGTGGAACTTGATTGAGCATTATTTTTCAACATTCAATGTAAATTTTGTCACTAGAGAGGAAAATCAAATGGTTGATTCACTAGCTATTGCTGCTAGTAATTTTAAAGTTCCTCTTGATTTCAAGGCAACATATGATGTTAAAATAAAAAATAGACCTTCTATTCCTGATAATATCAAATACTGGCAAGTATTTGAAGATGACAAGGAAATTCATAAATTTTTAGAGTGTGTTGAAGAGTTTGCAGACATTCAAATTGATGATGAGCAGCACATTTTTGAAAATTAAAACAGTAAGTCATTCAAAAAGACCATGGATGGGAAAAAAATTATTTATCTGAAAACTAACTACATTCCTCAAGGCCTAGTTCATTTAGAGAGGTTGTTTGACAATAATGATGTCTCTTTAAAGCCTGGAAATAAAGCTGATAATTGACTGCAATATTGTTACAGAAGATCTGCCAAAATTAGTTAAAGTTTCTAAAAAAATTTCTCTAGAAACTAGAACAAAATATGTCAAGCTGCTGAAACAATATGCAGACATTTTTGCATGGTCCTATAGTGATTTGAAGACCTATGATAGAGGTATAATGGAGCACAAAATTCCTCTAAAAGAAGAAGCAAAGCTTGTAGAACAAAAGAAATAAATTAGAAAATTTTGGGAAGAAAAAATAATTCTTCCTTTAAGATTTTCTTATTGGGTGGCTAATATAGTCCCGGTTCAAAAGAAGAATGATGAAATAAGAATTTGTGTTGATTTTAGCAATTTGAACTGGTGTTCATTGAAGGATAACTATCCATTACCCAAGATGGATTATATTTTGCAGAAAGTTGTAGTCTCCAAGAGATTGTCAATGATAGATGGATTTTCAAGGTATAATCAAATCTTAGTTGATAAACAAGACAGAGAAAAGAAAACATTTACTACACCCTAGGGGACATTCATGTACAACAAAATGCCATTTGGTCTAATGAATGCAGGTGCAACATTTCAATGCACAATGGATATTGCCTTTGTAGGAGAAAAAGACAGATTTGTAGTCATTTACTTGGATGACATTATAGTATTTTCGAAATCAGATGAAGATCATTTGAAACAAGTTTTTGACAAATGCAAAAAATTTGGTTTGTCCTTGAACCAAAAGAAGTCATGCTTTGTTGTTCAAGAAGGAAAATTATTGGGACACATTGTAACAGAAAGTGGTATCTGTATTGATCCAGGGAGTGTTGAGGCTATTCAGAAGATTGGTTTGCTAAGGAATAAAAAATAATTGCAGTCATTTTTGGGGAAAATTATTTTTCTGAGGCACTTTGTCCCAAATTTTGCAGAGCTGATAAAACACATAAATGTCTTGCTGAAGAAAGATGCAGAATTCAAGTGGTGAGAGGAAGCAAAAAAATATTTTTCAGAAATCAAGTTTGCCTTGACTGAAGTTCCAAATTTAGTCAACCCTAATTTTGAAAAATATTTTTTGATTTTTTCTTATGCTTCAAAAGAGACAATTGCAACTATTTTGTTACAAAATAACAAAGAAGCTTTAGAACAAACTATTCCATTTTTCAGTCATGCTTTAAGAGATGTTGAATTAAAGTACAACTTGAATGAAAAACAAGCATATGCACTAGTTAAGTCTTTAAATTCTATTCGAGTTTATGTGTTACATTCAAAAATTGTTGCTTTTGTGCCAAATATTACTATCAAAGATGTATTGCTACAGCCAGACACAGATGGTAGGAGGGGAATAATAATGGTTAACCAAGATTCTGAAATTTGATATTGAGATCAAACCTACTAAATTGATAAAAGGACAAGGCTTAGCTCGCTTGATAGCTGAATCTAATTGCAAGGCTCTAGATCTGAATATGGAGGTAGCTGAGGAAAAATATGGATAAGGTATGTAATATCCCAGAATGGGAACAAGCAGCAGTATTAAACAACACTGCTAAGAAATAACGCAGTTCAACAAAATAAGAGAAGGTTGCCAATATGGAGGCTCAAAATTTACATATACATCAGCAAATCAGATTTACAATGAGGCCCATACAATGTATACATAAAATAGAAGACTCAAATAGAAGAAAATCCTCAAAAGAGGTGCTGCAATCACATGTATTTACTGCAAAAGGCTTGACAACGTTATTTTATAGAGCATACAGCAGTTGAAGATTACAACTTAGATCTAGAGAAAAATAATGCATGAATAGTCATAAATATGACAGATCCATACAATATAGAGTCTCTACTTTACATACCCCTTGGGGTTTTCAGAAATACATGAAACACATGGAGTAGATCTGATATTTTATGCAGCAGATATGTAGAATGATTCAGGGTTTCTGAAGAAAATATAGGAGTATTCATATCAGATTTGAATATGACATGGAATAGATCTGAAATCCATGGATCACCATAGTGAAGGGCAGATTCCTAACACCAGATATCTCTCCTCCAAAAGTCTTCCAAAAGTCTTCCAAAACACCCTGCAACTTTACACTTGCAAATAACGTAATACTGGAAGATGGAATGCGTTGTAGGCTTTAAGAACAATTTTTCCTAATGCTAAGATGTGGATCTAAAGCTCCAATGATCCAATACACTCTTTCCAATGGAATATAAGAATTTCACACTGAAAAGGGGCACTATATTTTCCTAGATCTGAGTAGATCTAGCCTCCACTTGCTGCAGCTTCCAAGGACAACCAAACCCTTAATAGGATTTGCGTTGTAGTTGTAAGATGAAGCTTGGCCAAATGCCTCATAATGGACAAGACAAGAAAGACTCTTCCAAGAGGCCTCTCAAGGAAAGAGGTGGGATTCCCGATCAGGAACACCCAATGATAAACAACATTATTCTCTGCTAAACAGCCAAGAGAATGATATATGTCTAAACAGACAATATATTCAAAAATACAATATAATCAACAACCTTCTCTTGTTGTTATCCTATTCCTTTTATAAGATAGAAATCTTGCCAAACCCTAAACCACCTCAATGATTTAGCTTCTTTCACATGTGTCACCTCCAACTAATACTGCGATGTGCATCAATGAGGATCATCTCTTCTAGACAACGTTTTTGATCTAGTCAAGGTTGAATCAGTCAAATGTATCAATCCCTTTCACACATAAGGGTGTTTTATTAAGATAGCCCATATTTATATTTGTTCACATGTGGCATTGATTTATTCTTTGTTTTAGGAGTTTTTATTGTCCTCCTTTACACATTTATTCATGCAATAGGAAAATGAAACAAAATTGTATATTTCCATTAGCTTGGGCTAATTGGGAATATTACAGTCCTCCCCTCCAAAATGTTGCTTGTCCTCAAGCAATTGATAGGGTGAGTGCTGCAACACTTCTCCTCCACCATTGGTGACACCATCATGAACTAAGCTCTCTCCATAAGCCAAGTGTTCACCAATCCAACCCTCCATGAATTTTTCCTCCAAAGTCATCATGAGATGTGCATAATCCAACCCATAAGGAGTCAAGAACTCAAATGAAACAAACATGGCTGAACCAATACTCTCCCTAAAACATGTAGCATAAGGTGTGTAGAGATTTTCCATCCCATGTGGTACATACATGCCTCCCATCCTCCCTCCATATAATCCCATAAAAAGTACAAGTATATCATCAATGTATGGAAGAAAAAGTACATAAACACAAACAGAAATTTGAGCATGTGGAGGTGGGTCATAGTCCCACGTATGGTACCAGCGCAGTGCATCTCTTGCATACATTAGATCAAGGTGTGGTAAGTGGTTTCCCCACCACTTACTTGCTGCACATGTCATCTCACTATGGCTGAAAATGTGAGATATGTTTGGTGCCTTTGGGAAGCACCCATCATGAAAGAAAATCTCCCTTTGCACATCAAGGGAGTGGCCAATTTTAGAAATCTTAGTGGCCCAATGTTTTCCATGAGATTTACATGATATGTCACTCCTTCTAGGAGTCATGGCCTGCATACAAATGGTGAAAGAAAATGTGCAATCAGAAAATAAAACATGCTTAACATGATCAGATTCTTCACCAACAATGTTTCGCATACACATGGAGTTGGGCATGGATCTTTCTCCTCTCTTAAAAGAAGGAAGAGATGGTTGAAATGACTCTTGCATAGAGTTCCATGGCTGCCCCAACTCCACATATTTCATGCATTCTTGAAAATGATGATGTATTTCTTCTTTAAAGCCTTCCCAATCAAATCTCCTCATGATGATGTTGTAGATCCTCATGCAATACATCTGGCTGAAACAAAACTCTTTATATGCTCCTTGTAGTAACTTCTGCTTGAGCTTAGAAGCTCTAGATAAGAAGATCCTACCATGATTATAGATGACTCCTCCTTGGACTAAGTAGCGCTCTTCATGCAGCTGGTCATCAAGTATCATACATGTGTGAAGATATTTGGAATAATCCACTAGCAGTTGGGATTTCCAATACAGATCTACACTGCTCAACAATGACAGTGTTGATGATAAATCAACAGAAATGTCTGTCATGTTGTTGATCTCCTCCTTGACATATCCTATGCCAAAGGTGTGTGTTGGAAGGTTGTTCCTTCCATTCTTCTCCTCCCACAGAGTAGATCCAGAAATGAGAGTGGGTGATAATGATAAGGGAAGAATATTTCCCTCCTTCTTGAGCTTACCCAAGTCTCCCAGCGTTGTAACTTTGTCTTCAAGTGCTCCAATCCCTCCTAGACCTAAGTTTGGAGCAGCGAGTTGTGAGGTCTTCCCCACAAAATCTGAATCAGGTGGCCTCCCAGGTGGTTTGCCACTAGATAAAAATGTCCCATGCAGAAATCTCATGAACATAATAGATGGGACTGTGAGGTCCTTGCTTCCACTGTGCAAATCCATCTCTGTTTTCTATGTGGAAGTGGTATGTGAGGGGGTAAGCATGCATGCCTTGGATCATTTAAGGTTCACCACTCTTCTTGTCCACCCATTCCATTTGCAAATATTTCCAATCAGTGGTGCCTTTCCCCAATGTAATCAACCACTGAACACCCAACATAATATTGGTGTCCGGTATGTCAACCACGAAGAAGTGATCCACCAAATTTTAGGATCCCATGCTGACTGAAAGTGATGGGACATCATGCATGCATTGCATTGTTCTATCTCCTGGGACCAAAACAGAGAATCCCTCAAAAGTATCAGTGGGTATTTCCCTCCTTTGCACAAGATGGGCATCAATGAAGTTGTGGGTGGCCCCACTGTCAATCAATAAGAAACCCTCTGATTCATGATTGAACCTTGAACTCTTAAGGTCAAGTACTTAGGTACTCCTCTCAAAGATGCAATAGTTCCTCCAATGGGAGAAAATGTTCCATTCCATCTCCTGATGGTGTTGGATCTCCTTCAACATTGTCAGTGTTGTGACCTCTCCTTGGTTCATCATCTTCATCTTCTTCAAGATCTAATAAGAACTCTATGTAATGTGCTTTACCATCAGCACATCTATGTCTAGGAACCCATGGTTCTTATCAAGTTAAGCATAGCTTCTTCCTCCATAGATCTCTCTAGACTTCAATATCAAGAGGCTTCTTGAATGTGCTCTCCTTTGAAGGAGCAGATTTTTCTTCCTTTCCCTTGGAAGAGAAAGAGGGCTTGTTCTGAAAACTTGCCTTTGCTTTTGGCAAGGCATCTTGTAATATTCCAAAATTGGAATAGCACAGTAAGCCTGCTGAAATAACGCACTCCTGAGAGATTGATGCACAGAAATGAGTTTAAAGCCCTTGGATCCCTTAGATCAGCAGATATGGGGTCTAGATCCAAAAGGGGAGAAAAAACAAATCAAACTAGGTGTGGTAAACAGATCTCCCACTACCTAGTCTAGCTGAAAAACACCCTACAAGAGGGGCTGCAGCTATTCAAAACAAACTGCTTCAGAAATAACACAGTCTTGGAAAGCATGAGAAGGAGGCCATAAATTAAGGTCAACTTATGAACATACAGCATCAAATCAGAATTACAACGAATCTCTTTCAATATACAATAGAATACAGGAGACAATAGAGCTAGAAATCTTCAGAAAAGAAGGCTGCAACACATATATAAACAAAAAAATGGCTTAACGACATTATTTTAAGGAGCTGTAGTAGTTGAATATTACATCTCATATCTAGGACAGATCTGTGGACAAAACATCAGATCCATTTCATATTTGGAAACTAGAAAGACTTATTTACAAGATCCCCTTGGGGTTTTGACAAAATCATGCATTAAAAAGAGTAGATATGAGTTTTAAGTTGCAGATCTGCAAAATGCTTCAGAAATTTCTGAAGATGACTTTACATTAAAATAGATCAGATCTAAACAGAACATGGATTAGCAAACTAATCAATGGATCACCAAGGTGAAAGGCAAAGCCCAGCGCCAGAGATATCTCATAAAAAATGGGTCAAAACACCCTGCAAACCCTCTAC
This sequence comes from Pinus albicaulis, assembly GCA_034641835.2. NCBI lineage: Eukaryota > Viridiplantae > Streptophyta > Pinopsida > Pinales > Pinaceae > Pinus > Pinus albicaulis. Next base: position 222,563 of record JAXQQM020064195.1, on the reverse strand, counting down.
TGCAAATAACGTAGTTCCTCAATGAAAACTTTGTTGTAGCTTAATTAACAGAGTTGTCCTTATGCCAAGATACAATTTTGAAGCTCAAACAATGGATGCACTCTTCTAGGAGGTTAAACGACACACTCACTGAGAAGAGCCATCAATACAAGCTAGATCTAAGTAGATCTAGAATCCCACTTGCTGCAGCCTACAAAAGAAAACAAACTCTCACTGGATCTGCATTGCAATTGGAAGTAGAGCTTGGCCCCAGCCTGATAGTGGATCAATTCAGCAAAAACTCCTCCAAGAATCCTCAATGGAAGAGGTGAAATCCCTACATAGGAACTCCAAGTGCTAAGCATCACAATTCTCCACTGAACAGCAGAGAATAGTATTTGTCTAAATAGACAAGATACTCATAAATATAGACAATCAACAACCTTCTCTTGCTACCTTCCCCTTCCTTTTATTAGATGAAAGCCTTTGCAAACCCTAAACCACCTTGATGAGTTAGCTCCTTTCACATGAGGGGCCTCCTTCTAGAACTGCATTGTCCCTTTATGAGGTACAGTGAATCTAGACAGTGCTATAGATATGGTCAAGGTTGACCCAGTCTCATAGCTTAAACCCCTTTCACACTTGCAAGTGATTTATTTACATGGCCCTGATTTATCCTTGTTCAAATGGGCATTGATTTATTCATTTTTTTCAGGAGTTTTACATGTCCTCCTTTATTCATTTATTCATGCAACAGAAAGTAAAACAAAATTTCATATTCCTCTTAGCTCAGGCTAAGTAGGAATATTACAGTCCTCCCCTCCAAAATGTTGCTTGTCCTCAAGAAATTGATAGGGTGAGATCTATATTCCTTCCCCTCCTCCGTTGATGACATCATCAATGATCAAATCCTCATCATAAGCCAAGTTCTCATCAAGCCAATACATCAGGAATTGTTCCTCGAAGGCCAACATAAGATGTGCATAGTCCATCCCACAAGGAGTGCAAAATTCAACAGAAATAAACATGGCTGGAGCAATTCTTTCTCTAAAACATGTAGCATGAGTCTCATAGAGAAGTTCCAATCCATGTGGTACATACAAACTATCCATACTTCCTCCATACAATCCCAATAATAGTACAACTATATCATCCAAGTATGGGAGAAAAACTGCATGTATGCAAACAGAAATTTGACCTCAAGGAGGTGGGTCAAATTCCCACATGTGATGCCAGCGTAGTGCACCTCCTGCCTACATTAGATCAAGGTGTGGCAAGTGGCATTGCCCCCACACATTTGTTGCATAAGTCATCTCAACATAGCTATAGATATCAGATATGTTTGGTGCCTTTGGGAAGCACCCATCATGAAAGGGAATCTCCCCTTGCACAACAAGGGAGTGGCCAAGTTCAGAATTTCTATTGGCCCTCAAAAAGCTATGAGATACACATGATCTCTCACCCCCTTTAGGAGTCATAGCCTGCAAAATCATGGTAAAAGAATGTGATAGATCAGAAAATAAAACTTGCTTGGCATGATCAGATCCTTACCATCATAGTCCTTCATACACATGGAGTTGTGTATGAGCATTTCCCTCCTCTCAAGAAAAGGAATAATTGGCTAAAATGACTCTTGCAAAGATTCCATTGGCTACCCCAATCCTCCATAGTTAATTCACTCTTGAGAGTGCTGATGTAAGTCCTCTCTCATCCCCTCCCAATCAAATCTCCTCATGATCAGAGTGTAGATCTTCATGGACTGCATATGGCTGAGAAGGAATTCTTTGTGTGCCCTCTGTAATATCTTCTGCTTGAGCTCAGAAGCTCTAGATAGGAAGATTCTACCATGAAATTAGATGACTCCCCCTTGGACTAAATAGCCCTCTTCTTGCTACAGGTCATCTAGTATCATACCGGTGTGGAGATATTTGGAATACTCTACAAGCAGTTGAGATTTCCAGTATAGATCTACACTGCTCAACAAAGATAGCGCTGATGATACCTCCATGGAAGTGTCTGCCATGTTGTTGATTTATTCTCTAACATTTCCAATGCCAAAGATGGGTGTTGGAAGGCTCATCCTCCCATTCTCCTCCTCCCATAGTGCAGATCTGGAAAAGAGAGAAGGTGATAGTGATACAGTGAGAGGATCCCCCTCACTCTTGATTTTTCCCAAGCCCTCTAGCACTGTAGCTTGGTCCCCCATTGCTCCAATCCCCCCTGGATCTAGATTTGGAGTAGTACTTTGTGAGGCTTCCCCCACAATATCTAAATCTGGTGGCCTCCCAGGTGGTTTGCCACTAGATAGGAATGTCCCATGTAGAAATCTCATGAACATTAGTGAAGGGACTATGAGATCCTTGCTTCCATTGCGCAAATCCATCTCTATTGTTTATGTGGAAGTGCTAGGTGAAGGATAAGTATGCATGCCTTGGATCATTTGGGGCTTACCACTCTTCATGTCAACCCACTCCATCTGCAAATCCTTCCAATCAGTGGTGACTTTCCCCAATGTAATCAACCATTGGACACCCAAAATGATATTGGTGTCTGGTATGTCAACTACAAAAAAGTGATCTAACAAAGTGTAGGACCCCATAGTGATTGTGAGTGATGGGACATATTGCATGCATTGCATTGTCCTATCTCCTCGGACCAAAATAGAGAATCCCTCAAAAGTATCAGTGGGGATTTCTCTCCTCTGCACAAGATGAGCATCAATAAAGTTTTGGGTTGCCCCACTGTCAACCAACATAGATACCCTCTGATTCATGATTGAACCTTGTACTCTTAGGTTCAAGTACTTAGGCACTCCTCTCAAAGATGCAAGAGTTCCACCTATTGGATCAAAGGCTCCATCCCCATCTCTAGATGGTGTTGGATCTCCCTCAACATGATCAATGATGTGGCCCCTCCTTGGTTCATCATCTTCATATTCCTCCTCAAAATCTAAGAAGACCTCTATGTAGTGTGCTTTCCCAACAGCACATCTATGTCCAAGTGCCCATGACTCTTGTCAAGTGAGGCATAGTCTCTTCTTTCTCAGCTCTCTCCTGAGTTCAATATCAAGAGGCTTCTTGAATGAGCTCTCCTTAGAAGGAGCAACTTTCTCTTCCTTCCCTTTAGAAAGGTGAGGGGCCTTGCTCTGGAAAGTTGCCTTTAATTTTGGCAAGGCATCTTGGAGGTCTCTAGCCCTCTCAATGGCATCATGCAAAGTGGTGGGATTGGTATATTTAACCAACCCATGCAAAGGTTCATCCAAGCCATCGATGAACATGTACACCCTCCTTGTTGTAAACATATCAGGAACCATAACTAATAATCTCAGGAACTCAGAGATATAATTTTTTGCATTTCTCGATTGCTTTAACTTTGCAAGGCTCATGAAAGGTGCTTCTGGAACCTTTTTGTCAAACCTCTCCACCAGTCTTCTAGTGAATTCAGAGTAAGCAGTCACATTGGCATAGCCCAATGTAGACAACCCATGGAACCACGAATTGTGTGCTTCACCATCAAAGTGCAGCGCTGCAATCTTGATGGCTTCACTCTTGGGGACTTTGTTCAACTAAAAGTAGATGTCCAGCTTTTCTACCCATGCCTTGGCAGAACTAGTGGGTGACCCATCAAACTTGGGCAAAAATAACCTACCCATAGAGTGATGTCTATCACGATTATGGAAGAACCCACCATCTCTATACTACTTCCTTGGTCTTCTTCTTTCCTTGAGGTGACAAAACACTTGGAAAATCAAGTGGTCTTTGAATCTCTGATTATGAGATTCATATTCCACAAAGTAGTCTTCAAGGGATGCTTGCTCTTGTGGTCCTTCATTATCCACAGCCAAGAAGGTAGGCAGAGTGGAGTGTTGTGGAGCTTGTGGGGCTTGTCGTTGGCTCACTGGTTGACCAATCCAATGATGAGACATGTCAGAGATTTCCCCCAGATGAGTCTCCCAAGATATTCCCTCATTATTTCCATCCTCATCTCTTTGATCTCTTTGGAAAGATCTTGCATGGCCACCAAAAGAGTTCTTGCAAACTCTTCTCCTTCTTTATCACTTGCAGTCTTAGGGGCTTTACCCTTGTCTTGATCATCAGTAGTGTAATCAAACACTTCTGTTATGATACCTCTTCTCCCTATCAATAAGAGGTTCATCTTCTTTTGAATGCAACATGGCTGTGGTGCTCCAAGAAAAGCACAAGTTGTGCCAAGAAAGGAGCTCTGATACCACTGTAATATTCCAAAATTGAAATATCACAGTAAGCCTACTGAAATAACACACTCCTGGGATATTGATGCACAAAAATGAGTTTACAGCCCTTGGATCCCTTAGATCAGTAGATCTGGGGTCTAGATCCAAAAGGGGAGCAAAAACAAATCAAACTAGGTGTGGTAAACAGATCTCCCACCACCTAGTCTAGCTGAAAAACACCCTACAAGAGGGGCTGCAGCTATGCACAACAAACTGCTTCAGAAATAATGCAGTCTTGGAAATAATGAGTAGGTGGCCATCAATTAAGGTCAACTTATGAACATACAGAAGCAAATCAGCATTACAATGAAGCTCTTTCAATATACAGTAGAATACAGGAGACAATAGAGCTAGAAATCTTCAGAAAAGAAGGCTGCAACACATATATAAACTGCAAAATGGCTCAACAACATTATTTTAAGGAGCTACAGCAGCTGAATATTACATCTCATATCTATGACAGATCTGTGGACAAAAAATCAGATCCATTTCAGATCTAGAAACTAGAAAGACTTATTTACAAGATCCCCTTGGGGTTTTGACCAAATCATGCATTACAAAGAGTAGATCCGAGTTTTAAGTTGCAGATATGAAAAATTCTTCAGAAATTTCTGAAGATGACTTTACATTAAAATAGATCAGATCTAAATAGAACATGGACCAGCAAGCTAATCCATGGATCACAAGGTGAAAGGCAAAGCCCAGCACCAAATATCTCTCAACAAAAATGGGGTCAAAACACCCTACAAACCCTCTACTGCAAATAACGCAGTTCCTCAATGAAAACTGCACTGTAGCTTAATTAACAGAGTTTTCCTTATGCCAAGATATAATTTTGAATTTCAAAAAATGGATTCACTCTTCCAGGAGTTTAAATGACACACTCACTGATAAGAGCCATCAATACAAGCTAGATCTAAGTAGATCTAGAATCCCACTTGCTGCAGCCTACAAAAGCAAACAAACCCTCACTGGATCTATGTTGCAGTTGGAAGTAGAGCTTGGCCCCAAGCCTGATAGTGGATAAATTCATCAAAAACTCCTCTAAGAATCCTCAATGGAAGAGATGAAATCCATACATAGGAACTCCAAGTGCTAAGCAGCACAATTCTCTACTGAACAACAGAGAATAGTATTTGTCTAAACAGACAAGATACTTAGAAATATAGACAATCAACAACCTTCTCTTGCTGCCTTCCCCTTCCTTTTATAAGATGAAATCTTTTGCAAACCCTAAACCACCTTGATGAGTTATATCCTTTCACATGAGGGGCCTCCTTCTAGAACTGCACTGTCCCTTTATGAGGTACATTGAATCTAGACATCGTTGTAGATTTGGTCAAGGTTGACCCAGTCTCATAGCTTAAACCCATTTCACACCTGCAAATGATTTATTCACATGGCCCTGATTTATCCTTGTTCATATGGGTATTGATTTATTCATTCTTTTCAGGAGTTTTACATGTCCTCATTTATGCATTTATTCATGCTATAGAAAGTAAAACAAAAATGCATATTCCTCTTAGCTCAGGCTAAGTAGGAATATTACACATCTTGAAGGTCTCTTTCCCTCTCAATAACATCATGCAGAGTAGTGGGCTTGGTGGATTTCACCAACCCATGAAGAGGTTCATCCAGACCATCGATGAACATATACACCCTCACTACAGACATGTCAGGAACCATAACAGATAATCTCAAAAATTTAGAAATGTAAGACTTTGTATTACCTGATTTCTTAAACTTTACAAGGCTCATGAATTCTGCTTCTGGATCTCTTCTGTCAAATCTCTCCACCAATCTTCTAGTGAACTCTGAATAAGAAGTCACATTAGCATGAACCAATGTTGGCAAGCCATGGAACCACCAATCATGTGCTTCATCTTCAAAGTGCAGCGCTACTATATTGATAGCTTCCATCTCTGGGACCTTGTTCAACTGAAAATAGATATCAAGATTTTCTACCCATGCTTTGGTAGAACATTTGGATGACCCATCAAAATTGGGTAGGAATAATCTTCCCATAGAGTGATGTTGATCATGATTCTGAGTGAATCCACCATCTCTATGTTGATGCCTTGGTCTTCTTTTGTCCTTAAGGTGACAAAACTCTTGAAAAATCAGCTGATCTTTGAATCTCTGATTCTAAGACTCATATTCTTCAAAGTATTCTTCAAGGGATGCTTGCTCTTGTAACCCTTCATTTTCCACAACAAAAAAGGTAGGCATAGTGGAGCATTAGGAAACTTATGGTCGATTCACTGGTTGATCATTCCACTGGTGAGATATGCCAGAGCTTTCTCCAAGATGAAATCTCTAAGGAGATTCTTTGATTCTGTCCATTCTCATCTCTTTGATCTCTCTAGCAAGATCTTGCATGGCTTTCAAAAGAGTTTTTTCAAAATCCTTCCCATCTTCATCACTTCCAGATTCAGGGGCTTTACCCTTGTCTTTATCATCATTTGTGTAATCAAATTTCTTCTATCTTCTTCTTAGATACCTCTTCTCTTTGTCAATAAGAGGCTCCTATTCTTCTAAAGACATATTGGCTCTTCAAGAAAAGCACAGGTTGTGCCAAGATGATTGCTCTGATACCACTGTAATATCCCAGAATGGGAACAAGCAGCAGTATTAAACAACACTGCTCAGAAATAACACAGTTCAACAAAATAAGAGTAGGAGGCCAATATGGAGGCTCAAAATTTACATATACATCAGCAAATAATATTTACAATGAGGCCCATACAATGTATACAGGAAATATAAGACTCAAATAGAAGAAAATCCTCAAAAGAGGTGTTGCAATCACATGTATTTACTGCAAAAGGCTTGACAACGTTATTTTATAGAGCATACAGCAGCTGAAGATTAAAAATTAGATCTAGAGCAAAATAATGCATGAACAGTCAGATCTATGATAGATCCATACACTATAGCATCTCTACTTTACATACCCCTTAGGGTTTTCAGCAATACATGAAGCACATGGAGTAGATATGAGATTTTATGCAGCAGATCTGCAGAATGACTCCAGATTTCTAAAGAAAATACAGGAGTATTCAGATCAGATCTGAATATGACATGGAATAGATCTGAAATCCATGGATTAGCACAGTGAAGGGAAGATTCCCAACACCAGAGATCTCTCCTCCAAAAGTCTGCCAAAACACCCTGCAACTTTACACTTGCAAATAATGTAGTACTAGAAAATGGACTGCGCTGTAGGATTTAAGAGTAGTTTGGCCTGATGCCAAGATGTGGATCTGAAGCTCCAATGATCCAATACACTCTTGCCAATTGGATAGAAGACTTTCAGACTAAAAAGGGGCACTAGATTTGCCTAGATCTGAGTAGATATAGCCTCCACTTGCCACAGCTTACAAGGACAACAAAACCCTCAATAGGATTTGTGTTGTAGTTGGAAGATGAAGCTTGGCCAAATGCCTGATAGTGGACAAGACAAGAAAGACTCTTCCAAGAGGCCTCTCAAGGAAAGAGGTGGGACTCCCAATCAGGAACACCCAGTGCTAAACAACACTATTCTCTGCTAAATAGCCAAGAGAATTATATATGTCTAAATAGAAAATATATTCAGAAATACAATACAATGAACAACCTTCTCTTGTTGTTCTCATAGTTCTTTTATAAGATAGAAATCTTTCCAAACCCTAAACCACCTCAATGATTTAGCTTCTTTCACATGTGCCACCTCCAACTAAGACTGTGTTGTGCATCAATGAGGATCATCTCTTCTAGAAAGCGTTGTTGATCTAGTCAAGGTTGACTCAGTCAAATGTCTCAATCCCTTTCACACATAAGGGTTTTTTATTAAGATAGCCTAGATTTATCTTTGTTCACATGTGGCATTGATTTATTATTTGTTTTAGGAATTTTTATTGTCCTCCTTTACACATTTATTCATGCAACAGGAAAATGAAACAAAATTGTATATTCCCATTAGCTTGGGCTAATTGGGAATATTACAAGGTATATCTAATTATCCTAAAATCTTTCATTCAAATTGGTATCAGGATATAGTATATTTTTTGTTAAATTTTAGTTGTCCCCCTGAAATGGAGAAGTAAAAAAGGAGAGCTTTTAAATTTAAAGTTGTTAAATATTTCATTTTGGAAGACCATATTTACTGGAAAGACACTGTGGGAGTCTTATTAAGATGTGTAGATAAATTTCAGTCCCAGGAGATTATGTCAGTGATACATGCAAGGGTGTGTGCAAACATTTTTATTGGAAAGCCACTGTAGACAAAATCTTAAGAGTTGGCCATTATTGGCCAAATATTTTCTCTGATGTTTTTCCCAAAGTCAAAACTTGTGTTGGATGTCAAAAGTTTTCTAGTAAGCAGAAGCTACTTCCATTACCTCTTATTCCTATTTTAGTAGATGTTCCTTTCCAACAGTGGGGGTTAGAATTCATCATTGAAATTCATCTTCCTTCATCAGGACAACATATATGGATTCTTACAGGTACAAACTATTTTACTAAGTGGATCGAATTTTTTCCAACCAGGAATGCCACTAACATGGTAATAATCAAATTTCTGTTGGAAAACATTATGTCTAGATTAGGTTGTCCTCATAAATTAGTGACTGATAATGCAATGGATTTTAAGTATACTAAGATGAATAGCTTTTGTCATAAATATGATATTTAATTGACTCATTATACACCTTATTACCCCCAAGGTAATGGGTTAGCTGAGTCATCCAATAAAAGCTTAGTGAGAATCATTAAGAAGATGTTTCCTGAAAATAAGAGAAATTGGGACACTCAGCTAGTTCATTCTCTTTGGGCAGAGAGGGTAAGTGGAAAAAAATCAATTGGAATTTCTCCCTTTCAACTTGCTTATGGTACTGATGTTGTAATGCCATTTCAATTATCTCTTCTTGTTATGAAGTTTCTGCAAGCTGAAATTGATGATGAAAATCCAATTCAAAGGAGAATGTTGCAGCTGATAGAATCTCATCAAATCAGAGAATCACTAATGGAAAAAGTACAGAAATATCAGACCAAAGTCAAATCTGTTTTTGACAAAAGAGAAAATCAGAAATTATTTCAGGAAAATTATTTGGTGTTGCGTTGGGATGTCAGGAGGGAAGACCATGGAAAGCATGGTAAGTTCAACAATTTATGGTTTGGGCCATTTATAATTTCTCAAGTTTTCGAAAACAATACATTTCTGCTCAAGCATCTAGATGATGATCAGCTGACTAGAGGTCTAGTTAATGGTCATTTTCTTAAAAAGTTATATTTTTGATAAGTTAGTTAGTCATTCCATTGTAAATATCTAGAGTGATGTGTCATAAAACTCCATGTCCAATGGTACTTGTGTCTGTAAATATGGTAAGCCTTGAGTCTAGTCAATCAAAGGTCAGTCCTAGACATAATTTCCAGAAGTATTTTGAGTCTTGAAAGTTTTAAGGCATTGAGTCTACATTCCTTGAAGCCTCACAGGGAGGACTTCATCCCCAATAGGAGCCATTGTTATCACTATAAATGTTAATATTCTTACTGCCATTGTATCATTGTTTTCAATTTTTTCTTGTTCCCTAGCCTATGTCAAAGTTCGAGTCATTTTCAATAAAAGCCAAAAAAGAGTCTCAAAACCAAAAATATTTTTAAGTTTTATAGGTGGTATTGTGTCTTAGGTTCATAAAAGAAGTCAAAACCACTGTTTTAACTTAGGTTAGTGTCGAAGGTTATTGGTCATTTTTCTAATAAAATAATATTTTCTCTTTCTGGGATAATATCTACCCTTGTGAAAGTTTCATTGGTAACACAGCGATAAAAAAGGGCAACTATTTCTCCAAATTGAAGGTTACATTGGTGACATGGAGAACAGGGTAGTTATTTCTTGAGGAACCTGTTTTCATTGGTGACACATAGAAAATGGCAGCCATTTCTCTGAAGTTTGGTTACATTGCAATACAAATATAAAGATAGTTATTTCTTTAGAACTGCATAAGGAGCTGGAAGGAGTATTTTTAGGGAAAAGATCATTCCTCTTTGAAATTGATTGAAGATATTATATGTTATGACATGATAATTATTTTTTAAAGAGCAATTAATTTTTAATTAGGAGAATTATTATAGGTGAATGATTAAATTACAAACGAGGCTAACCTATAGCTAACTTATTAAGGTTGGAGCGAAAATTAAGGTACAAGGTATCAATTATTAAATGATGCGGTGGAATGTTATGTGTTATGGGGTGACTTGGGGATCGTATTTGAATAATTTAAAATCATGTCATTACAACATACTATGATTAAAGGCATAGATTCAAAGGGTTAGGTTCATTGTTCTGACCAAGGTTCTCTGTGGAGGTTACAGCTAACGGAGTCACATCCTCCAACAACTAGTTTATCATTCCAAAGCAGAAAATCAGGGCTGCGTGTAGGGATTTACCTCCAGGTTGAACAGATGTGCATAAAGAGGGGGGATATCTATTGAGAATAATGGAAAAAGGTGGGAACGTTAACTAGTTTGAGCCAGCAAACACTAGGTTTGTTGATGCTAGATAAAAGCCCCAATTTAAGACAATAGGCTGGTATAATTTTTTGCAGAAATTTTCCAGAGAAAATGTAGCTTTAGCACAGGCCTTTGCCAAGATTTTTTATGGGGATAAATTCAAGCTTGGGAGCAAGACTTTCAAAATCTCTAAAACCTTCATATCCAAAGCTACTCAAACCTCGGCCATTAGAGAATGTTGGATCAAGAAGAAAATTCTGCAAACAGAAGTAAGTCCCTCAAACTTGAGCATGTGAATGTAAAATGGACTCCAACTATGCATATTTCCTATTTTAGAGCGGAATGGCAACGTTTAATAACCACTGTGCAATGCTACATTACTTGTGAAGGTAGATTATCCTCTGTCCACCAATACCAAATGAGATTTCTCTGTCATATCTCAGGTGCCAAACCTTTGAATTTTCCTTTCTTTCTATACAAATCCTTTCTTAAAATGTCTTTGAAGTTGCAAAAAATCCCTAACTATTCCCTACATAACCTCTATCGTATGGGTTTACTCAAAATGTTGATTGTTTATCACCTTAAGAAGAAAAATACTACCTAGGATAAAGTCCTAATAGAGGAGGGATGTGGTAGTATCAACTCTAGGAGGAGGGTAGGGAGACCCAAGAAGAAAAATTCCCATGAACAAACTGGCACAACACTTGTGCTAAGAAGTTCACAGCTAGCTCAGTCCATCCCATCAAATAGTAGGAAAACTAGAAGTTCAACTAAGAGAGATAGAATTGAACCTGTCACTCCCATACCCATGGTACAACCAGAAGAAAAGGTTTATGTGAGGAAAACTCCAAAGGAACCTCAAAATTTAGCAACATTCATCAAAGAACATTCCTTGAGATTCAATCAAGGGAAAACTCAACCTAGCAAAGGAGTTAAGTCTACATGTGAGGAAAACAGAGCTTCTTCCTAAAGATATAGAGGCATAATAAGGTTGATCCTAGGAGAGGAAACTTCAGAGGAAGCCAGCCCTGAAGTACGAGTTCAAATACCAGTTCAAGAACCTATTCCAGTTCAAAAATCTATTCCAACAGTTTCAGAAGAGCAAGAAGAAAATAGGGATGCCCCTTTAGAAGAGGAACCAACACTAGCTTAATTGTTTTCTTCTCTCAAAACATCCAAGACATCTACTAGGAGAAAGGATAAGAATGTCATTCACTCTTATTCAAACTTCGAAGAAGACAACACTAATGAATATTTCTCAAAGACAGAGTATGAAGAAGGTCAATCTAGTAGTATGATGCAGAAGAGAAGAAGGTTTTCCTACATTCCCAACCCATACCTCAAAAGGCCTCACACTAGGCCTAAAAAAAAGCTTAGACTAAATAGAAAACTGATTGCTAATCCTAGACTGAGAGATGAAATCATCAATGTTGATGAAATCCAAGGAAAGGAAGGCAAGAAGACCAGATCTCAAAAACAAAAGAATACAGGAAAAAGAACTAAAATTATCACTAAGGCAGAGTCTCTTAAAATCTTTACTTCAATACTTGATTTTATTTAATCCTTTCAAGAGAGGTTCACACGTTTTTTGCCTAATAAACAAACGCAGCTATTTGCAAAATTTCCGGTAATAGATACCTAATTCTAAAAAGGGAAGTTATTATTTCCTGAGTTTTTTGTATGAAGGAAGTGGAGGCATTTTTTTTTCAAAGTCTTGAAGGGTGGACTAAGGATTAATTCCATGCATACATTATCAATAGAAGAATCTGCTGCAAGGTCTCAATTTATCAATTTCCCTCCCAAATTTTAGAATTTTGTTTTTCACTTTTTGGGGAAACAACCAGATGTCATCTTCAGTTGTTAGTTTCACTTTTTGAGGAAGTGGTTGTACTAGAAAAGAGGAGTAGTTTTCCAACAATTTGCCACGTCATTCCAGCCACTTCGAACTATAGGCCATCATGTTTTTTATTCTATTTATGTTGCACTACTTTGTATTAAGGTTATGGATAAGCCTCACCTTCTGTATAGGAATGTAATAACTTCTCTAGAACAGATTCACACTTTTTGTGGAAATGTCAGCATAATATCTTATATATATATATGGTGAAACTCAATGGAGAAAAGGTTTGTGCTTTGTGAATCTTATACTCATGTGATCGGTGTACTGCTTTAGTTAATGATATTGAGAAGACTTTTGAGGACGTATTATCATATTGATATGTGTATTTTTAATCTCTCTTATGTGTTTTAATACCTAAATATATTCAGCTCGAGTTTGTAATTCCAAATACTGTTATAGGTTTTTATGATCCTCTTGATATGTTCATGCATCTTATCAACTTTTATCAATCTTACTTAGTGATATTTCTTGATGAGATGAGCATAATGATTGTTTAAAGAGCATTCCATATGATAGTAACTTTTCGTGATATTCAATAAGAATATTGTAAGTCTTGAGATAGTATTCTCTTATTGATATTTCGTCAAACTGGTTCTTGTGTTATTTTTCATCAAAGTAGTGTATTTCTGCCTTGCAGACCCATTGTCCCTTCTACTATTCCACACTTTCTTCCTTCCATAGGCTACAAAATTACCTTTTTCTACCATATCAGGACTCAATAACCTCATTAGTGTGACAATGAATTTGACTGGAATCCGTTTTCAGTGATTGAGAGCTTAACTTAGATTTTAGGATGTGACTGGTCAAGCACTTGAAGCAGTCCAAGTGTTGATTCCAATGCTAACAGACAACACATTACATCATAATTCCAACACCCATGTCATTTTTTTTCTCGCAAGATGCATGCTCATCCTGCCCCGTTATATCCAGTTATCGTTGTTAGACCTTGTTCCCGTTGGGGAATTGACCTTATGCAATGTAGCCCACCCTATGCTCAAGGATACCACTATATCATCGTCGTTTTTGTCTATTTTACCAAATAGTTCGAGGCCATGCCTACACATCTTAATGACGGTGATGATGCCACTTTATTCTTTTTCAACCATGTCACTAATCACTGAAACACTTTCAAAATCATATGATGGAGGAACTAGCTGCCAAGTTGGGTTTTTTCCATGAACATTCCTCATAGTATTATCCTCAAGCTAATGGCCAAGTAGAAGTCATGAATCGTACTCTAAAAACCGTGTTTCAATGGATGGTAGGAAGACATACATATAAACGTCACCTTATTTTATTTTCCACCTTATGGGCATATGGAACCTCCATGAAATATTCCACCGGATTCACTCTATTCCAATTGGTTTATGGGGTAGAGTCAATCCTTCCTATCCAGTGTGAAATATCTACTCTTAAACTAGATGTCGAGTTACTCTGACACCTCAGCCAAGGAAGCACGTTTGTTAGATCTTAGCCTTCTTGATTAAGAAACGACTTCTCCCCTTGGTCAATAACGAAATTCATAAGAAACGTGTTAAGGTCCAATATGATAAATCTGTCTGACCTCGTGTATTTTTTGAGGGTGATCTAGTTTTGGTTTATGACCAAGACCATGATAAGTTAGGGGGTGATATACTTGAGCCCATGTGGCATGGTCCTTGTATTGTTAAACGAGTTCTCAAGAAAGGGGCCAATGAGTAGGTTGATTATGAAGGGAATCCATTATCGGAGCCGCGTAATGGGCTCTATCTAAAATGCTACTATTCTTAGTTTCTTTTCATGGTCTCTTGTATATTATGTATATATGCATGAGTGTATTTAGTTTATTTTTACTTTTCATTAGCATTTTCCTAGTTTCTATGTGCTTGTCATTAGCTTCTAGCATTTGGGTCCTCTTTTCACCCACTAATGAGCTTGTGAATTCTGGGGGCATTTGTCTTCACCCTGTCACAAACAATATGGACAGATATAGTGTTTTCATCGAGCTCTTGACCGAGGCTAGTCTTCTTGGCATACGCCACCTTGTTGTTCAACTTGACTCTCAACTCTTAGTGTCTCAACTCAATTGTCTCTACTCTATAAGGAACCCCACTTTGTTTTGTTACCTTTTTAGGGTATGTTTCTTGGAATATTAATTTGATTATATTGATTATGTGCATATTCCTTGAGACAAAAACTGATTGGCCGATTCATTAGCTAATTAAGTGTTATATTGGAATTTGTCACATTCATAACATTTTAAACCATTCACATGAATAATTAAACATATATTGTACATACACTATAGAAAAAATGCATAAAGGTTGACATTTTATTATATGAAAATTCTGAGTACATAGTTCAAAATTAGGCAACTGAGGCCTTGGCTACTATGCCATACATATGATGATACATCAAAACTAAACAACCCTGTGCTACTTCCCCCACTCAGTTGTGCTCAAGATAACATAAAATCGCATTCAGAATACAGTGGAGGAGACCACATCGACGGGATGACTTCACCCCTACGATGTGTGTCTGCATGTGTCGAGGAGTCTCATCTATCCTCATTGGTGGAACTCCCAATGCCAATCCCTCCACATTACGAGTAAACTCCCATAGCTCCTCATATTCATCCTCTATCTCCTCTATCGGTGCTACTCGGGTCGGGGCCTGTGGTACATGTCTGCTTAGTGGATAATATCCTTTTGGGTGTGTAGGTGCCGAGTCTGCATATCATAAAAATTATATTTAGTGATTATATAATCTTGTCAAAGAACCAAAAAAATTAAATATTCCAAAAATATACAAATCAAAAATTACAAAACATTCATTTTTTTTTTACCTCTACCTTCAAACCTTCACTAGGGGGAAAAATTATGTCAAGATCCCTCGAGAAGTCCACCCCATCATATAGTTAGTCATGTACTATAAATGCGGTTTCTCTCATCCATTTCCAATAAGTTTTTGGGTACCAGCTGCTACTATGCACTTTGTCATCCCGTGGTAAAATAGAATACCATTTAGTCATCTGAGGTTCTCTTGCTAGTGGAAAGACAACATAATCCAATGATTGGGGTCTCTTCACCACAATCCTATCAAAGAAGAAACTTACAAGTAAGCTCCCATAACCAAAAGTGTCAGTTTTTCTCCTCTTCATCTTTATGAGTTGAGCCTTCACGCTAGCTACCATCCCTTCACACCAATTAAACAAGGTGGGTTCTAAGCATCAGATACATAACTCCAGGTGTGGTACTCTCACTGCATTGGGTGTTACAGCCCTTGCCACTCAGGTTATAGTGTAAGCTAGTGTTCGTAGGGTCAATTATTGTATGTTATATATGCAGATCTTTCTTTTATCAGCCCCTTCATCCTGTCTGCAATGAGAAGCCCTTATACTTCTAATGGTTTCCCCAGTATTACTACGAACCCCTGATAATACCACCAGAGCTCCTTACCTTGACAAACTGGTAAAGAAGTATATGTCTGAGGTATCAATATTGAATATCTCTAGGCCAATAATGAATTTTTGGGTGTCTACATCCCACCATTGTATAATATATGTCATGATATATGACTGGCTGGTCATGCTTGGTATCCTGAAATTTTAGCAAACCACAGTCCCTAGGAGCATTGATGGTTGGCCCATGTACCATAGCCTAGATTTCATGTTCAGAATGTTGTCTCTCTCTCCACTCCACCACCATGTTTTCTTCTGCAGTAAAAAAAAACAATATATCAGTCATGGCCATTTGAATAAAATGCATTCCATGCATATAGAAATCGATTTAGGAAGAAAACAGTTCGAAAATATCTGTTTTTCCCTCAACTGCACCCTTGACACGAAATATTCAGCCCTAGCCACAAGCAACTCGTAGCATGTCTGCGGTTGGGCCTCTCTGGAAGAAAATCAACCGTTACATGCCTATGGATGGGAATTTTTTCCTAACAAAACCATAAGGACTCTTAAATATTGACTGTGCTCGAGCATCCTATGTGGAAATTACCAAGAAAGAAGCAATTTTTACTTACTTGGTTGATATATCCACTTGCTCCTCCTTGCTCTTACTCTCAAACCCTTGGAATATCTCTCCTCCTTTCTTCACAAGGTCACAATGACCAATTAGAGAGGTATGAGCTCCTTTTATAACCTATTTTGGAATATTAAGGAATATTCCTTTTTTAATTTTTTGGTTTCAAGGAGTTTTTTAGCTTCATAATATGTTTTTCAGTCTACCATTTTGCAGGAGGAATTGGGAGTGAAAATTTTCTTCTATCTTGGAGGCCACCATTTATTACACCGGGCCTAAGGTATGATGCTTCTAGTGCCATATAGGGGTAGGTAATTTAATCCAATTTATATTTTTACTGCCGACACTATTTTTATGCCTTGGGTCCGACCTCGTCATGTTGCGACTTTTTCCATTTACTTTATGCATGTCATAACCTGGGAGTAGAGCTTACCCACTCATGGATACCCTAGTTAGGACCTTCTGGGTGAATTGGTGTCAATGCGGTCAATTTTATTCTCCTTTCTTCCTCCTCCTGACCCACCATGACCTAGAAGTTTAGCCTTATGTCTTCTTCTTTGTCTCTTTCTGGCCATACCCCAGGAGGATTCCACACTTTTATACCTTGTGATTGCCACTTTTTATCAGCCAAATTTTGCAGTTTAAGCCTTGGTTTTTCTTCATTCCAACGTCATCATCTTCTTGGCCTACCATTCTCTTTCACTTGGTGTCTTTCCCTTTATTGGAGGATCTGATGCAATGAGTGGTCCTATTAGCCATCCTCTTGTCCACTTTATGTCATGAGAAGTTCCACCATTATCGAAACCAGTTTCTACCCTCTATACCACTCATTCCTCAAGGAGGAGTTTCCCATTAGTAGAATTTTGAGGTCTAAAATGGGTCTCCTAAGGAAATTATACAATAATAGTGTAAATAATAAAATAATATTATATTACATCATCAATTTTTAAAGGGAAAAAGGAAATAAAATTACTTTCTCAACTTATATCTCTATGGGTTTGCTCAAATTTCGAGTGGGAACACTCGTTAGCTACATAATTTGATTCCTCATCCATGGAGAAACCCATGTAGGGAAAAAGGAAAAAAAATTACTTTTTCAACTTATATCTCTATGGGTTTGTTCAAATTTTGAGTGGGAACACTCATTAGCTATAGAATTTGATTCCTCATCCATGGAGTACTGACATTGCATACTTTCGATGGACCCTCATACACGAAAAATGAGAAATACATGAAAAAACTTGATTGCAATCACGTTTTTTATGTATTTCTCATTTTTCATGTAGCAGGGTCCATCGAAAGTATGCAACATGGGTACTCGGATGAGGAATTAAAATTTTCATCCAAGGAGTACTCCCACTCAAAATTTGAGTAAAACCTTAGGGAGATAAGTTGAAAATACAAGTTGAAAAATTAGTTTTATTATTTTATTATTGTTAATCATTTTACTTTTTTACCCCAAAAATGGTGAATCATCCCCCATGGTTGACATCATCATCTTGAATCCTATTTGTTCTTATAAATTTTAATTTAGGTGTACATTTTTCTTAGGAGGCCCATTTTAGACCTTAAAATTTCTCTAATGCTTTAAGCTTTTTTCAGAGTCCTTAAATTAGAAAATATTGCTGAGTGAACTTGTCCACTTCACGCTCGTTAAAGTACTTGAAGTGTCATCTACCTAGTATAAGTTTAACCCTTTTCTAGACTAGGAGATACTAGTTACGAAAAAGGATTACCCTACTTTACTATGGCTAATAGGTACTCCCTTGTATACTTTGATCTCTTTTTTCAGGTTTGGGGGACAACTTTACGAAAAAAAACTTATAAAAACAGATGGGAGGGAACATATATTTTCATTTATCATCCATTGACAATGTCAGTTGTGTCACCCTTGAACATGAAACTTGTCTGCTTCATTATATTACCATTGGGTTTTAGCTTTCCTAGGAGCCATACCATCCATATGAGTCTCTTTACTCCTTCGATTGGTTACTCTTCCAGTCATATGGAGCGTGCCTTGATGCCTCCTTCATCATTGCATGATATCACATGGTGCTCATTTCATCATGCTTCCAAGTCAATATTGTGTCATGCCATGACGTGTTCAATGGAAGTCTCAGCCTGTGTTGACCATCTGCAGTAGCCTGTTGACCTTTTTGAGTTGGCCATCCTTATGCCAGTTTTACTTCCTCGCTTCATGATTTCATCCATAGATCACATCATCTTGGTCTATTCTGCATCGATTGATGGGGGATACATTACGACCCTCCTTCGACGAATATTCTCCTGTTGACCTCAACTCATTATCTAGGAACTTTATCTAGGAACCAGTAGTACCTTGGAGCTTGCAGACCTCAGTGGCATGCTTCCTCGCGATCGATAGTGGGTTTACATCATTGGCTCCTGATTGGTCAAGTTCACTAGTGTTTGACATCATATCATTTATTCACACTTAGTGGATTGTACTAGGTATCTTGGGATCCATTTTCCTCATTGGTGGATTCCACAGTGTTTGTTACTGGTTTACCTCATTGGCTAGTAATCAAGCGGATTATACCTTGCTCGATTTCAGCTCATATATTCACATGTGTAGACTAGTACCATCGGGGTTATGTTGAATACCCTAGGTTAGGAACACCTCACTCTTATATGCAATCCTTCCTAGGTTGCGTTGGATTTATGTATCATTTATGTACTTTGAGGGATATTGTAGAAATTATACAACATGCATGTATATCTTTGATTCACCTGATATAAAAATGTACTAAAGTTAAATATTGAATCACTTCTACAAATCATTTGTGGAATTAAAAACACAATCGTTAATCACATGAGAATGAAGAAAGATCAATCACACACAACACAGATAATTTCGCGGGGAAAGCTTATAGCTAAAAACCCCACTATCTTCTATTGTATATTAAGCATGGATCATGAAAAAATTACATACAAAAATATTCTCAAAAAATCCCTCCAGTACTCAGCTAATTGTCTCACGTTGTCATATGAAAAACTAACCAACACATAGCCAATTCTCAACCTCCAGATAGCCTGCCTGCCTTGCGCAATACCTGATGGTAAATATCCCTAAAAGATAGGAATTCTTACCTTCCTTGATTGTGCAAGGATCATGGGCACTCCAATGGGTGTTTTGTTGCATTTGTGCAACCAAATAATCCTACAACTGATATTCAACTTCCCTTTCACCTAGAACTCAACTCGGTCTCCACTGGATCTGACATGCATGTAACTAATAATAGTAAATACTCGGTTGCATGTGAGATCACTGATTATGAATTAATTAATATTTAATTCACTAGATATCTCACTAGTGTATCTTCAGCTACAACTAGCACAACTAAGTTTAACTGACTTAACTGAGTTAAACTCACTTAACTAAGTTAAACTATTTACAACTTTCACTAATTCATGCACCACTGCACTTCGAACTGTATTACAACTAGAATTACTCTGCATGCCTCACCAACTACCTCTAACTCGAAATCCACTAGCTAACTGAATTTATCACTTTTAGTTAACTGATTCAAGTCAACATTTAGAATAGATTACATTTTAATGTCCATCTTAATTAAGGGATAACCAAAATAGACATGAACCCAAAAATAGCACTGTGGGCCCCACCCTTGTCTTTGAGCTTAATGCACTAGGCGTGGGTGCTGAAATTTCTTGTTGAATTTCAACACTCCCTCTCAACAAGAAAGGGATTATCCTTCACCCTGATCCTGTCTTTATGGTATTCAAATTTACTCTTGGTGAGCGCCTTCGTCAGAATATATGCATCCTGATCTTCTGTGGGAATGTACTGAAGTAAAATTATCCTTCTCTACATACAATCTCTTATATGATGGTACTGAATATCTATATTTTTGGACCTATCATGAAACATAGGATTAATTGAAATTTTAATGTAACTCTAATTATCACAATGAATCACTGTCGGATCCATCTGAGAACCAAACAAACCAACCAAGATCTTTCTCATCCATATAGCCTCACATGCAGCTTGAATTGTTTCCATGTATTACACTTCCACTGAACTAAGTGCCATGGATCATTGCTTCATACTGTACCAGGAAACTATTTTCGATCCAATGCTAAAGATTGCCCTTGATGTTCTCTTTCTGTCTGACATATTTCCAACCCAATCTGCATCCGTGAAGCCATGAAAATTCACTCCCTTTGTCCATCTGTACCACATACCATACTCTGATGTGCCCCTCAAGTATCTCAGGACATTATTCCCCGCCTTCGAAAAGAGCTTGGTAGGCTTAACCATAGCTTGACTCAGTTGGTTAACTGTGTAGAAAATGTATGGTCTCATGTTCACCAAATACATTAGCGAACCCACTAATTATCAATAGACAGTGGCATCCAATTTCCTAGAAGAGGAGTATCCATGGGTTTTCATCTCTCCATGTTAAACTTACCCATTATATCCTTTGAATACTTGCCTTGAGACACAAAAATTTTACCATCCCGCTGCCATATTTCCAATCCAAGGAAATAATGAAGGAGTCCCATGTCCTTCATTTCGAACTCCCTTACAAGATCCTCCTTGCATGAGTGTATCAACTGCTCATCACGAGTCAAAATTAGATCATCAACATATAGAAAAATAATCAATAGCTTACCCTCAACCATAATCTGGTATAGGTTTTCATCTACTTCACTTTGGGTGAAGCCCAGTCTGGTGAAATAGCTGTCTATCTAAGTCTATCAAGCACGAGGTGCTTGCTTTAGCCCATACAGTGATATTTTGATTCTACACACATGTGACTCACTGTTGAAGATTTCGAAACCTTCAAGTTTCTCTATGTACACCTCTTCCTCAATGATCCCATTGAGAAACATAGTTTTCACATCCATCTAATGAATGCGCCAACCCATCTGCGTTGAGAGTGAAAGGATGGATCTTATGGAAGAATGCCTTGCAACAAATGCAAAAGTTTCATCATAATCTATCCCCTCAATCTGTGAGAATCCCCGGGCCACAAATCTGGCCTTGTATTTCTCCACACTCCCATCAACAACTTGCTTTACCTTGTAGATCCATCTCGATCCAACCACTGATTTTCCGACCGGTCTTGGGACTATCTCCCATGCACTATTCTTGAAAATGGAGTCATACTCCTCCACCATTGCATCAACCCAAGTTGGCTGTTGCACTGCTTCCTGAAAGGAAGATGGTTTAGTCACAATACATTTTCTCATAAGAACCATGTATCCAGAAAAATGGTTAGGAGACTGTCTCTATCTACACTGTGAAGTAGGGGCTCCTACATTCTCTGCAGCATCAAGTCTCAATCTATCAGCTTCCGTGGTGTGCCTTCTGCCATTTCTGATGAATGGATCTGCATGAGTGTTTTCCTCCACTCCATGAACCTCCTCATGTGGTTGATCCACATCTTGAGACTCATCCTTGGGAACCAAAAATTCCTCCTCTACATGCAAGTCCAGCTCCCTCTAAAGGGACAACTACATGGATTTATCCTCATCAAATTTGATATCCCGTCGCACAACAGTCATTTTGTTGTTTGGAAAACACACACGATAATTATGGGGTGTTTCAGTGTACCCACAAAAATCCCAACCTCAATTGTTGGTTCCAGATTCTTCCTGGCATCCTTGGTCACATGCACATAAACAAATGAGCCAAAAATATTAAAGTGTGAAACATCAGGTTTCTTACCAGTGAAAGCCTCTTCAAGTGTACTCACGCCAAGTACTCTATGAGGACAATGGTTTTTCACATGTATCGTTGTATTGCATGCTTTCGCCCATAGATGCATCGATAGGCCTTGATCATGCTGTTAGCCATCAGTATTTTTTACATGTTAGTGATGACTATATCTTCAGCTGAGTTTTCTAGGAAACTGATTTCCTTATGTCAATATGTCATCCAGAAAACCCTCCCAAAACTTTTTTCGCCTTTCTACCTATGCAGTCCACCCCTAGCAAAACCACAACCTCCTTGTCAACAATCCTATCTAACCTCAGCCTTATTAACCTGCCCATCAGCCTTAAAAGGAAAATCCACATCTGTTTCAGAAGTCTACCCTATGTTAGGAAGTGGCGTTTAGGACATTTCACCTTTGGCAATCATCAAAAAGCCAAAAAGCCCCAATCTGCAGCAGACCTACCATGACTGATCCCTTATTTTGCAAATGAAATTGACAAACAGCCTTAAGTCGTGCCACTCACACCCCCTAGATCTCAGCACTGCATAAAATCCAATCTCAAGCTGACTAGTAGGTTGTTCACTGTGTTTTATGATTCTACAAATGACAGGAAATATATTTCATCTCATGGAGTAAAAATTTGAGTTTACAGTTAGAGGAACATCTGCTTCTAAGTGTATTATGAGCCTGAGATGAAGCTGCAAAACAAAAGGCTCTCAATCAGGACCTTACAGCTCTTTTCAGCATGAAAATCACAGTAAGAAAGGGTCGCCACTGTCTCAGCAAAATGTTAAATTGTCAAGGCCCAGAGCCTCCTTCATTACAAGCAGAGGGTTAGGGCGCCTCCTTCATCCATAAGCAGAGGGCGCGGGCCAGTGTTGACTCAGAAGGTGGCAAAGATCCAGGTTTGTCTTGAGCTGAAATAATGAAACAATATCTTCAGATCTCATAAGTGCAATTGATGATCATAACAGGAATGGAGCTTGAAATATGCTGGCTCAAAAGAAAGGAGAGTCTGATTTGATAAAGGAGCTCATCTCAAACTTGCAAACCATATGGATTGTTGAATTTCAAAAGGACCTGTCATCAGTAAACATCCAAATCATAAGAGGCCTGTGTTGGTTCAAAATCAAATAGAACAGCTGTTAAACAATGCCATTACACAGGCAGGAGAAAGTGCTTGGTTTTTTTCAAGGAAGCACCGACCTTCATAGTCACAAAGGTTGTTTGTTAAAATAATCAATCATGAGATGAACAAGCCAAATGTCTAATTCACCCTTAGGACAATGCAAGGAGACAGTATTACTCTGGCTAGGGTTTCTGCTGACACACAATGATGTTGCAAGTGAACATACTTAGACTGATTTTTTCCAAATGGTCTGCTTAACATCACCTTCAGAGAAAGGCTGTCTCGAAAAAGAATTGTTAAAAAAAACCTTCAAACACCTTATCTAATGGAGAGCCTCCTCCATGCATGAGTAGAGGGCCAAAGCTACTACAGATGCTGAAACTGATTGATACAAGAAAGAGCAGTAGAAGGATATCAAAGACTGAAACAAGGTCACTACACAGATGAATGACAGCTCTGATAATGTAAAGATACTGATACTCCTGTTTCAAGGAACTCTCTGTCTGACAGACATCTAGTGGAAAGGAGAGGGTATTGAACATATCAGAGTGCTTTGAATGCCAATGGTGCTATTGACCAAAAGGGTTTTAATACACTGATCAGAACAAAATAAAGACTGTGTGCCCAAGGGCCCTGTTTTCATATTTTACAAGTTTGTTTTTCTGATGGAGAAGGCGAGTGGTATTTAATCTAATAAACAGGCAGAGGAAGTTGGTTGTGATAAATTATCACTGTTTATATGTCTTATGACAAATCACTTGTTACCATTCCAGAGAGCAGATGTAGCACAGGACTGTGTGGAAAAGGGACCTGTAGACAAAACCTTCTAAAAACTTTGCCACCAAGAAGATTTCCCCTTTTTAGGTTATTATTCACTGTGTTCCAAAGGTTTTTTCAGCCTGTGATCATTATTGATATAGTTTAAAAAGAAGAAGCCCACCTTTATTTTGAGGGAAAAAGAGCACTGTATACTACTCCTGCAAACAGAAATTTGAACATCCACTATAGTCAAAAGATGAAGGAATTGTCAAAGTAAAGCGACAAATCACCTATGGCATTGAAACACCGTAACATAAGGGTGGTGTTGGTCGACTTAAATCAATCAAAGTTCAGAGCTCGGGGTTAAAGGCGATATATATATGTTTAATTAACAAATCCACTGTTTGAAAAGAACAAACAAAGTTAAAAGTCAATGTTCAAATGACCGTTGAGAAATGTTCTTTTGAAAGTGATATAAGGTTGAGTGTAAAAGTGCGAAATTTCACTTTCAAGAAAACTTGAGTCAAAATCCCGTGCATCCACAGCATCAACAAGCGAGAAAAACCGGGCGAAGATTCACAAATCTGCAATCGGAGGCGGCGCGATGTGCCTGGAACTTGGCGCGACGTGCCTGGGCATCGTTTAACACAGGCTTTCAACGTCGGCGCGACGTGCCTGTAGGCGGGCGCGACGTGCCTGTAGGTGCCCGCCCGACCGCACGACAAGTCCACCCGACACCTTCTTCCGGCGCGACAAGTTTTCTCCAGAGGTTGCCGCGCCCCTTTTTCAAGCTGTCCAGGGTTTCTTGCACCCTCTCAAGCGAGCATCCACTAATTTCGAGGTATTTCTATGAAATCCCATCAATTGCAAAGTGTTGATAAGTGACAAACATGTTTGAAAACCCTGGATCTTGCCATCTTTGCTAAAAACAAAAGCAGTTTCCCTGCACAGTGAGATGAGGTAATTTAAGAGGGCCGAGGTTGTTAATGAGAGTTTAAACCTTGGAGGCAGGGTTATAAAGTGTATTGATGCATATCTCAAAACTCACAAGCCAAGAGTGTAAGGTCTAAATTACTGTTACACTGATTCTTCCACCAAAGCTAAGTTTGCTCTTCCCTTGCACTGTATTACATCATTGTGGAGAATTGTTGACAGAGAGTTTTCTAAAGGTGAATTTTACATTGAAGGGCAGATTTAATTAATGTTTTTCTAGCTCTGGAGGCAGGAGTACAAAAGCAGTTTTTGTTCTCTTAAAAAACTTCACAAAAGAAAGAAGCCTTTTTTCGGAAAAACAGAGTTGTTAATGTTTGAAATTTGATATTAAGACAGAGGTACAGGTTGAAGACTTATTGACAGAACGCTTCCAAAGATGACAGCATAGTAAAGGACAGAGATTGATTGATGGCTAGATTTTGACATTAAGGGCAGAAGTACCAAAGTGGTGTTGATTTTCTCAAAACTTCACAAGTGAAAATGGCCACTGTCTAAAGGGCAGAGTGCTTGGTGTTTGCATTTGATATTAAAACAGGGTTATAGATGTGTTGGTGAACCTTTTAAACTCACAAAGCAGAGAGTTTATTTCCTAAAAACCACTGTTGCACTGATTTCACACCTAAACTAAGTCTGCCTTTTTTCATTGCACTACATTGTATCATTCTGAAGATTGTTAAAACAGAGTTTTCTGAAGGTGAAACAGGGCTATTTTCTAGAAGGCTGGGTTGTTGATGATTGGGCATTAATTTGATGATCAAGTTTACATTAAGGCCAGATGTATAAAGGTGGCGATTGACTTCTCAAGAGTTACAAGTGAAAGGTGTTTTCCTTAACATTTCACCTAACCAAAAGGTCTCCTTCTTTCCACTGTGTGGTCTTCACAGAAATCTGCTAACAAAGGTATTTTTCAAGGTAAATGGCCTAAAAAGCAGGGTTATTATTTTTGAAGTTTGGTGTTGAAGACCCAAATGCAAGTGTAAGCAGGCCTCTAACAAAGTCACAAGAGGGGATTTGTTCAAGACTGTGCACAAAGAATCTACAAAGCAGTTCTTACACATAGTGTCATTGTTAAGAAAGATACATAGTTGAAGTGTATCCAGATTTGAAGAACTATTGTTAATAAGTGTAAAGGGGGTTTATTCAAGGAAGCCTTGTTGCATTCTATTCAAAATCACATGGTCCATAACTATCCAAGCAGTGCAGTGGTCAGTTTTAATCCAGCAGAGCATTTTTCATACATTGAAGGCAGTGTGCCTCTTCCAAAGCCTGTTTCAAGTCAGAATGCCTCCAAAACGAGATCACAAAGGCAGACAACATAAGAGATATGAACCTATCTCCATAGAAGAAATCAATGCTCATCCCTCAGTGCTTTTCAATTTCCATGAAGTAGGCTGTCTTGATTTCTGTCAGAGGATAGAAGAAGTCAAGAGTTTCTCGCCACTTACACATTTGTGCGCTTTGAGATTCAAGGACAAAAACTTCCAGTTAGCAGGTCTTGACTTCAAAATCTCTCCAAGGTATGTATCCAAAGCTACCAAGATCCCGTATCATGGTGAAAAGTGGTTTAAACAAGCGCATCTTGATTTGGAGGACTATAAACCTTTCATCAAGCCGGAACATAGGGAGACCATTACTGCTATTTTTCCTTTCTCCTATCTTCTTGACAGTTATGCTCCACTGATGAAGGCCATAATGAGATATTTCACTTGTGAAGGGAGGTTTAGCCAAATATTTGCCTATCATGTTCGCTAGTTGATGCATTTTACCAGGAGCAGGCAATTAAACCTTCCATACTTTTTGTCCAAGAGCATAGAGAAAATGGCAGCTACTGTCCAAAAGAAAGCTCCACCTCAGCAAATCCCTTCTCTCTTTCATCATTCCTTAATCAAAATCATCTTCTTACACCAGCTGGAGAAGAAAGGAGTTTCATGGGATTTATTCATTAGCCATGCCGATTTCGCCACTGTCCCTCCTGTTCATGTGTCTCCTACTCAGCCTGTCCATCGCCCAGTGCCTTTATCTAGTAGGCCTACCCTTAAAAAACTCAAGATGATCACTGGGCAGCCAAGTACACAAGGAGAAGGAGAGGGCAGTGAGACACAGGGAGAAAAGGAGGATGATGAGCAGCAGCAGCCAGATTTAGAGGGACAGCAGCAGTTGGATATCATTGGACAGCAGCTAGAGGTTGATGAACAGCATCAATTTCAGGAAGAGGGACAGCAGCTAGAGGTTGATGAACAACATCAATTTCAGGAAGAGGGACAGCAGCTAGAGGTTGATGAACAGCATCAAATTCAGAAAGAGGGACAGCAGACAGAGGTTGAAGAGCAGCAGGTTGAGCAAGCAATTGAAGCATCTTTTGAGCCACAAGCTGGACAAGATGTTGAGGAAGGACAGCAAGCTGAAGCTGTCTCCTCAATGGTGACCAAAACTGTCCCTAAGAAGGGGAAATTGCCCAAAAAGACAACTCTTAGCTTACCAAGGAGAAAGAGCGCTAGATTGGCCTTCAAAGGCAAAAGTACAGTTAGAGAAAGCGCCAAGCATAGAGGTAAATCAGCAGTCATCCCTATCCCAAGCGATGACAGCGACAATGAGGCACGCATCCTTGAAAACCTCCTCATTCAAAAAGAAGGGCAAATTGAGGTGTTACAAGAAGATCTCCAAAAGGCAAGGAATTTCAATCATTTCTTGGAGGTTGAGAACAAACAAATGAAGTTTCATGTAGCTATCCATGAAACAAGGGCGATCAAGTACAAGAAAGAGGCAGAAATGGCACAAGAAAAATTGAAGAAATTAAAGGAGAGGCGCCTAGCACGGAAAGAAGCAAAAAGCACATCAGCCCTCGATATTTTAGCCTCAGCTTCGGATCATGTTTCTATGGACCCTTGAGGGTCATGCATGCCAATTTTGGGCCTGTTTCGAAAACTTTTTGTTTTTTGGCATTTTTGGGGTTTTCGCCAAAAACTCATAAATGCGCCATTTCAGTTTGATGAGTCGTCAAGGGAGGAGGGTGATGCCAATGGATTCCATAATTTTATGAGCAGCTCTCCAGCAATTTTCAGGGCATTTTAAGATCATTCGCCCCCTCAAATTGGCGAAAAACAGCCTCATTTTGCACATTTTGCCCGCCCTATCAGCAGCCTGCTATTTTCTGGGTTTTTGCATACAGGTATAGTTTTGAGGGACTTTCAGAGATCAGATTAAGATGCTTCCACTTGCATTGGAAAGCAGACACAGAGAGCTTTCCAACGAGCCATCATGAGCCTCATTTCGACATCGGGAAGGCTTCCATTTGCATCCAGCAAGTCAGGGGACCTTTTTCAGGCATAAATATGAAGTATTTTTGCAATTTTTGAATTCCAAAAATCTGCTTTTCCCAAATGTGCGTTAGGCTATTTTTATCATGGGAAAATCATGTAAAGTCAATATAATTTCCGTTTTTAGCAGTTTTTTAGATATTTTATTAGATATTTAGTGCCTTGGGCTTTGCAAAGCCTCAAGGACAAGTTTAGATATTTTGACTTGGCCAATGGGATAGCTAGTTGCTCCATGAGGTTTTCCTCCTTCTAGCCTATTTATCCCATGTTTCTCATTGTAAATCAAGAGGCTGAACTTGAGAGAAGAATTAATGCATTGGTCATATGAGCTTTGAAGAATACACTTGAGTTATGATGTTTGGATTGCCTCTTGGATGCTTTTGAGGAATGTTGAAGGCTTGTTGATGGATTCCTTGACATGGTAGAATGGTATAGTGCTTCTTAATGTGTTTTGTCTTCTAGTTTTCACTCATATTTCATTTTTCTTGCTGCTATAGATCAGTAAAGATTGATTTTGAGACATGCCCATGGAGGCACCTCAAAGTCCCTGAATCTTCATAGCTTGATGTTTTCTTCTCCCTTAGTTATGCTAAAGAATTCTTAGCTGCTCTTTAGTAACCTAAGGTATTGTTGCTAAGTTTTATTCATCAGCTCCATGTATGTTGAGTAGGATGTATGGTTTGCCCTACCTACCTATCAGCTGCCCATAGTTCTGTCCATAAAACTTTCTCTTTGACTGATTTGTTGATCATTTTGTTGAACCAAGGAGGCCTAGTCCCGATCTAGCCCTTTGCCTAAAACTATGAAAACTTATTTGTTCAAGTGCCCAATGACTTAGAGACTATGTTTAGGCGTTCTGGCATAGTTTATGAGTTGTTAGTTTGTCTCATGTGTTTTCCCCAAAGTCTGATAGCCTTTTCTCGAAGTTAGAGGGTCATATACCTCTATGTATGGCTTGAATGTTTGATTTCTATGTATTGATTAGCTTATAGTTATTCCTAGCATGATTAATGGCTTGCTATTACATGTTTATGTCTGCTATTAACTAGTTTGCACTTGAAATCCCTCGTCTTTCATCAACTTATTTTTCATTTAATCCATTTTGCCCAGAGATCCCTTCTACTGTGAATCAAATCGGCCCTACAGCAGCTTTACATCATCACTTCATAGCTTCCTTGATCTGTTTGACCCCATAGCCCAATTTATCCACATCTTGTCATCCAGTTTATGTATTTGATCAGTTTCATCCCTCACAAACTTAAAAACTAAAAAAACCGAAAAACACAATTCATAACTAGCCTAATATCAGAACATCGAAAGTAAACATACCGACATCTTCTACACATATAGAGAGAGCCCTCTCTGAGTCCAGGAAGGCTAGGTCCTTGGGCTCCAAAGCTTGGTTTGATGTTACATCGTCATTTGGCTAGCCAATCGGCCAAATCACGGGACACTAACATAATGGCGATCACGGTGGGACTTTGAGTTTTAAACAAACTTAGATTCCCTATACATTTAGAGACTTTGAGAATATTAGCTTGCTGACTTATCCCACCGCTCCCTAACATAATGGCGATCACGGTGGGACTTACTGAGTTCATGACAGTCTAGCGAACTCTTATAGACTCTTTAGTCCTTCAATCCTAAACTCAGACCATTAGCCTTTAGAATCATTTAGTGTAAACTCTCTGTTTCACCATCTTAGCAAAGTGATGAATCAGGCTTATAACACTCTTACATCCTAGGCTACACATAAAACTCAGAAAAAACCACAAAAACTCCTTTAGATTGGTTTTTGATAGTATTGGTGGTGGACCATACAAATATACCTCAAAACAACTAAAAATCCACCTGGCGACTCCACTAGCCTCTAGTAGGCCTTACAACCTTGCAAGATTTTAGAATTCCATCCGATTTAGCCACCTTATCGCCACACTAACATAAATGGCGATCACGGTGGGACTTTGAGTCAAAACATCCTAGGCATCCCTTAGGAACTCTCAAAATCTCAGTCAAACTTAGAAGAGTAGAATCTGGTTGTCTCACCATCCTAGCAAAATGATGAGTCAGTTATAGGAAACTCTTCCAAACCTCAGAACTACATAAAACTCAGAAAAACCCCAAAAAAACTCCCTTAGATTGGTTTTTGTCAAGTACTGGTGGTGGACCATACACATATACCTCAAAACAACTAAAAATCCACCTGGCGACTCCACTAGCCTCCAGTAGGCCTTACTACCTTGCTAAATTTTAGAATTCCATCTGATTTAGCCACCTCATCGCCACTCTAACATAAATGGCGATCACGGTGGGACTCTGAGTGATTAAAAGCTTATTTCCCTCATCTTTAGAAACCTTTGAGAATACTATCTGATTGACTTATCCCACTGCTCACTAACATAGTGACACTCACAGTAGGACCTTCCGAGTTAGTGACAATCTAAGTACAACTTAGTAACTCCCGAAGTCTCAATCAAGCTTAGTAAAATTAGAGATTGTTTGAGAGGTAGAAAATAGCTCCTTCACCATCTTAGCAAAATGATGAGTCAGTTATAGAAAACCTTTCCAAACCTTATAGGCGCATAAAACTCAGAAAACCCCGAAAAACTCCCTTAGATTGGATTTTGACATTACTGGTGGTGGACCATACAAATATATCTCATAACAAACCAATTTTCCACCTGGCGACTCCACTAACTTCTAGTGAGCCTTACTATTTCACCAAACTCTAGGCTACTATCTGATAGACCTATCCCATCACTCACTAACATAGCGGGAGATGGTAAGACACTGAGTACATAATAGTCCAACAAACTCTTATAGACTCTTTAGTCCTTCAGGTACCATAAACAAGCAAGCAGTCCCTAGACCCATTTTTTAGAGTAAACTCTTCTTGTTCTCATCACCCTAGCAAAGTGTTGAAACAAGTCTAGGATAATTTAACAAACCATAGGCTGCACATAAATTCAGAAAATCCAAAACATTCTCAGATTAGTCTTGGTGGTGGACCATAGCTATCTTCACAAAAACAATCCATTTCCACCTGGCGACTCCACTCATCCATCCCTTCTATTTTTGACCATCCTTCACCTTAGTATAACTTTAGAAAAATCACTCATCCAAAACATTCACCAATATCATTCTCTCTAAAACTCTGGATCTAAAATCTGGCTTCACGAAGAATCAATACCAGATCCCATCCAGACCCAAATCCCCCTATCATAGTAGATGACCCAGAAAAGATTCTGTGGCAAGCTTCTGAAACTGATCATCTAGCTTCTGGTAGATTCACCCGTAGAACAAGATCTGTACCTAAACATCGCACTATCCTACTAGATTCACCTTTTGAATTAGAGTCATCACAAGCTCTTCCCAGAAGCAAATCATATAGTAAGATAAACTTTGACGATCTTGAAACCCTAGATCCACCACAGAGTCCTATTAGAGAAGCTTCACCCACCACTCCTCCTGATTTCCAGCTTCTTTATCAATTTGGCTCCTATCATCCTAGATCTGCTCAAAACCAGATCACTAGTCCAAGTTCATCCGCTACACCTGCTCAAACCACTTCATTTCAGCCTACTAGTCCTCATCTTGTACACCATCCATTAGCTCCAGTCATGGCAGCCTGGTACGCACCTTTGGTGTTGCCACCACCTTTAGCTCCTCTCCCAAACAAATATCAGGACAAGATCCCACACTTTACGGGAGAAGACACCACCACACCTCAACAACATATAAGTAGAATGACTGATGCTTATGAATACCTAGAGGTACAAGACGAGACTGTCAGAATGATAATATTTGCCCAAAGTCTTGGTGGTGAACCCAAAGCATGGTTCAAAAGCTTAGCTCCAAACAGTATCCATGATATCCCAGAACTACATCAAATCTTCAGAAATAGGTGGGAAATCCGAAGAAACCCCATTCAAATCCTGTCAGAATATAACAATCTAAAACGGGAAAATGGGGAAAGTATCCAAGCTTACTGTACTAGGTTCAACAGTGTATATAACTCCCTTCCACCTCATTTCAAACCTCCACTTGGTTTAGCTTTGGCAAAATTTCCTGAGGGTTTTGATCCGGACATGACATATCATTTGAGAGATAAGGATCCCCCACCTTGGAGGAAATGCAACAAATAGCCATAAAAGCAAATGCCAACTTAGCTGAAAAAAGGGCTAGAACTAGATCAGAAAGAAAGGTCACATATAGAGATGAGGTTTCTACTTCATCACCTTCCCTAGATCCCAGAATAGATGACTTAGTCAAATCCATGGCCAAAATGTGGGAAAAGATCAATGAAAAAGCTCCTGTTAGGGACAACCAGCCAAACCCTCCAATCAGAAACCGAAACCAAAACTTTAGGAGGGAACAGCCCCAAAACAGACCAAGAGATAACGACCAACAAATCAGGCCACCATTCAATGAAAAATATGTAGAAGAAGATGATAGGGACTCAGAACCTCTTGATGAAAGTCATCTAAATCTCGTAGGGTCTGATAGTGAAAGCGAGGTATACCTCACTGCAGAAGAACAAGAGCTATGTTCTCCTAACCAGGATGAGACCAACTATGAAGATCTCAACGATCCTGCCTTAGAATTTCAAAATGCCATAATAGAAGCGCATCGGCAGTATAATCTTAGAAGCAAAAAGAACCAAAACTATTCCAAAAAGAATAGCCCTGACTATACCAAAACCTCTAATAAAGTCCTAAATGAGACCATGGATAAAAGCAAAATTAGAGCCCAAAAAACTGACCAAAACAAAGGTAAGGTCATTCAGACAAGTATCAGCTCAGATATTCCTAGTACCTCTACAGAAACCCCAAAGTTGACTATATCAAAAGAAGTCCCAAGCCAAAGTCAGCAAATTAAGAACATAGAAAGGGTTATGTCTGAGAAAGCTGAAACAAATCTGCCCAAACTACCTATTCCTTTTAGCTTCGAAGGGGAAATTTCTAAAATAAAAATTACCATACCCCTTACAGAGCTAGTAACTATTGATAGGTATAGATCTCAAATTTTCAAAGTATTTGACCTAGAGAACAAGGCTGACACCTTGAATATAACTGACGACAAACCTGAGCTTTTATTTGGCCCTAAAGTAGAAGGTAAATATCAAGAAGGATCTATTTCTCCTTTCTACATAAGCTTAAACATCCGGGACAAAATATTACATAATGCCATGTTAGATTCTGGTGCCTCCCATAACCTCATGCCTAAAGCAGTCATGGAAAACCTAGGACTGGAAGTGACTCAACCTTACAAAAACCTGTATTCTTTCGACTCGAGCCAGGTCAAATGTGTAGGTCTGATAAAAAATCTAGATTTTGCCCTAACACAACTACCAGCCAAAAACCTAGTCATGGATGTGGTAGTGGCTGACATCACACCTAAGTATGGAATGCTACTATCAAGAGCCTGGGCTGCCAAAATACAAGGTAGCCTTCAAATGGATATGTCATTCGCTACTATTCCGGTTTTCAACCAAACTAGGAGATTATACCGAGAGGCTCGCATGAAATACATGGTTAGCAACATAGATAAGCCAAACAATACCCCCATATATTCCATTCATTCCAATTTAGATTCTTTTATCTTATACAATGAAGATGATATACACAAGCAGATAAAAGAGAATGAAGACATGTCCAAACCATTACGGAATGAAGAACTTGATGACCAAAGTCCCAAGAAACCTGAGAAACAGCTCAGTATCATGTATGAAAAGGAAACTCTTTGGAGTATAAGCTTTGATGGTTCTTGTGGCAAGACAGGTTCAGGAGCAGGCATCTGGATACACAATACTAAGGAAGGTCATTCTTTCAGATTAGAATTCCAATGTACAAATAACATTGCGGAATATGAAGCCCTTCTCATTGGCCTACACATGCTTAAAGACTTAGGCGCCAATAGAATAACAGCTCAAGGGGACTCAGAACTTGTAATCATGCAAATCAAAGGTGAATATTCAGCCAAGAACCCAAGACTGAGAGAATATAGGAATGCAGCTTTGGATATCCTTAAAACTTTCGAAAAATATGAACTCACCTATATCCCTAGGATTCAAAACAGTCTGGCAAATGAGCTTGCCTTTGCTGCAAGCACTAGCCAAATACCATGTATAAATGAGCAGTATGACATCCAAGTGAAACACCGCCCTACTATACCAGATAATCTCGACCATTGGCAAGTATTCCAAGATGATGATCAAATTGATGATTTCCTCCAATCTAGAAATGAGTTTGAGATAATCAAAACAGACTCAGAAGATGAAGAGAGGGAACCCAACCTAGGTCAAGACCAAGAGCTAAATCCACCTTTATGGACAAATCTAAACCTGGTAGACCATCCATGTGACAGGGAGATAGAAGAAGACATTGACCAAAGAGAACTTGAAGTCTTACACTGCGAAAATGACACCATACCTAGAGGGCTCGCACCTTTAGAAGAATTGTTTGACTTTAATGATGTGGCCAAAAAGCCTAAAATGGAATCTACAGAAGATGACATAGAAGAATACAACATAGGAAGCCCAGAAGAGCCGAAAAACATTAAACTATCCAAAACTCTCCCACCTAACATAAAACATAGGTATATAAATCTATTCAAAGAGTTTAAAGATGTGTTTGCATGGGGGTACCAAGATTTGAAATCCTACGATACCAGCATCATCCAACATAAAATTCCCCTTAAAGAAAACCAGAAGCCTTTTAAACAGAAATTAAGGAGGATAAACCCGATATTACTCCCATTGGTTGAAAAGGAAATTAAAAAGATGTATGATGCCGGGATAATAGTATCTCTCCGATATTCTGAGTGGGTCTCAAATTTAGTATCAGTTAGGAAAAAGACTGGTGAAATCAGACTCTGCATAGATTTCCGAAACTTGAATAGGGCATGTCTGAAAGATAACTACCCTCTGCCCAAAATGGACCACATACTTCAGAAGGTCGTAGGCGCTAAAAGAATCTCATTGCTTGATGGTTTTTCTGGTTATAACCAAGTATTGGTTTATCCTACTGATCAGCATAAAACAGCTTTCACCACCCCCTGGGGCACTTTTATGTACGTTAAAATGCCTTTCGGACTAATGAATGCTGGCGCCACATTTCAAAGAGCCATGGACATAGCTTTCTCAGAAGACATAGGTATTTTCATAGTCATATATCTCGACGATATAACAATATATTCTAAATCAGATGAAGAACACCTAGCACACTTAAGAAAGGTCTTCAACAAATGCAGGAAATATGGTTTGTCCCTAAACCCCAAGAAAACACTTTTCGGTCTAGAAGAAGGAAAACTCCTAGGTCACATTATTTCGGAAGAAGGAATTAAAATAGACCCCCAGAGAATCGAAGGTATTTTACAGACAAGTCACCCCAGAAACATAAAGGAGTTACAGTCCTTTATCGGCAAGATAAATTTCTTAAGAAGATTCATTCCAAATCTTGCTGAGCTCCTAAAAGAGATCACAAATATGTTAAGAAAAGAGGTCGGGGTTAAATGGACTTTAGAAGCCAAAAAATCTTTTGAACTGATTAAAAGGGCCTTAACTGAAACACCTGTATTAATAAGCCCTGACTTTACTAAAGATTTTTACATTTTCTCATTTGCCTCAGAACATACAATAGCTGCGGTCTTGTTGCAAAAGAATGCGGCGGGACAAGAGCAACCCATTGCCTTTTTTAGCAAATCCCTAAGAGATGCTCCCTCGAAATATAACATCATGGAGAAACAGGCATTCGCGTTGGTAAAGGCACTAAAAGATTTCCGAGTCTACATCTTACATTCTCATGTCATAGCCTTCGTCCCTAATACTGTCGTCAAGGACATTCTCAACCAAGATCCCGATGGTAAAAGGGGGAAGTGGATTGCTATCATCCTAGAGTATGACCTAGAAATCAGGCCTACTAAACTAGTTAAAGGACAAGGACTCGCGAGATTAATGGCTGAAACCAACCTCCAAGCTTTAGATATAAATTTTGTTGATGCTTTAGAAGAACAAGAAGAGTGTGCACTTCCCCCTATAGATCAAACATTTTTGGATTCACCTTGGTATGCAGACATTCTCTATGTATTAACTTATATGAATGCTCCTCCGTCTTTGTCAAAAACAAAAGCAAGGTTCCTCAAACAAAAATCTTTAAAGTTTTGTATTATAGACAGTTCTCTGTATTGGAAGAATCCTACTGGTATGCTACTTAAATGTTTGCTTCAGCCTGATGCAGAGAGAATCATGCGGGAAATGCATGAGGGGGAATGTGGAGGTCATCTCTACTGGAAAACTACTGCAAACAAAATCCTTAGAGCCGGTTATTATTGGCCCACCTTGTTCCCTGATACTCACAAACTGGTCATGACCTGCCATAAATGTCAAATTTTTTATGGCAAGAAAAAGCTTCTACCTTTGCCCTTACATCCCATCATAGTCGAAGGACCCTTCCAACAATGGGGTCTAGACTTCATTGGGGAAATTCACCCCTCTTCCTCCGCTCAACATAAATGGATCCTCACAGCCACTGATTACTTTACCAAATGGATAGAAGCCGTACCATCCCGGAACGCCACCGATTCAGTCATCATCACGTTCCTAGAAACCAATATCCTATCCAGATTTGGTTGTCCCAGAAAAATCATTACAGATAACGCCGCTGCCTTCTCTTCCAAGAAAATGATAGATTTCTGTCACAAGTATCATATTTCATTAGGGCATTCCACAGCCTATTACCCTCAAGGTAATGGTTTAGCCGAGTCTTCTAACAAAAGCCTTATCAACATTATAAAAAAGCTTCTGGAACAAAATCAAAAAGCATGGCATGGGAAACTAGTGCACGCCTTATGGGCTGATAGATTAACTACCAAGAAGTCCATAGGTATGTCTCCTTACCAGCTAGTCTATGGTGTTGACGCCATTTTCCCAACCTCTCTAGGAGTTCCAGTAATGAAATTACTACAAGAAGTCCAAATAGAAGAGAATGATATACAAAGGAGAGTAAATTAGACTATCCATTTAGAACAAACTAGAGAAGAAGTTTACCAAAGGGCTCAGTTAGCACAAGACAAAATAAAACAGATTTTTGACAGAAGAACTAAGGAAAATGATTTTCAAATTGGAGATAAAGTTTTAAAATGGGATTCTAGAAGAGAAGATAAAGGTAAACATGGCAAGTTTGAAAATTTATGGAAAGGGCCTTACATCATCAGCTCAGTTAGTGGAAACAATGCTTTCTTCTTACAAGAACCTGATGGGACTGAAATTTTTGGGGGTCCTGTGAATGGCAGGACATTAAAACACTATTTTTGTCAAGAACTCCATTTCTGAGTTTGAGATACTTTCAGTCACTGTACATACCATTGTTTGAAATATTCAAAAAATAGAAAAATAAAAAACAGTAAAAAATAGGAAAGTCAAAAACAGTAAAAAGCAGAAAAGAGGGCAAGTGAAGATAGAACCAAGGCCCCATATTCCAAAAAATAAGTCTTTCGGAAAGCGAGCAAGTCTAAATGCCTCTACTAGTACTTCAATGTCTTGTTCAGCTATCTAGCCTAATCATAGCTGAGCATGTTTAAATTTAATTGCTGATAAGTTAGTGAGTGTCAAGATAGTCAACATTGTGTAAGATTGACTTATCACAGAGCTTAGATTAGGGAGAGATTCTGGTTCCACATGCCTAAAACAGAACCAAAGAGAGAAAGCAAGGGATGAAAAACACATTGTACATCTTAGCCCCGCTTGTCTATTTTCCTTTTTTATTGCAGAATAACATTTGTGTGCAGCTTGTCTTTTATGCCGCAAATGCATGACAAATCAGACTGCCTAATCCTGATTTGATCATTTTTTCAATTTCATGTTGTAGATTAGAGAATGAAATCCTGTCAAAATGCTTAATCTTGACAGTTGATCTAGTTTTAGGTAGAGAAATGGAGTTCATCAGCTTAATCTGAACTCCCGGCAGATATAAGAGTAGAAGTAGATAGTTTCATTTTGCAAAAAGAAAAATATGCATTTTCAAAAGGCTGCTAGTTCAAATGCGCCAAACAGAAGAAAAAATGCTAGGAAAGATAGTGGGGTAGGTAGAAGTATCATTGATGTTAAACATGCTGACACTTTTTAGAAATAACATCAAGAGAAGGGTAAATTTTGCGCCAATGGATAAGGCACTGGTCTTCATAAATCCAAAAATCTGAATTCTGGACACCTCCTGACGAGGAGCTGCCCTCCCCAAATGGAGCCACCGTTAGCCATCAGTATTTTTTGCATGTTAGTGATGACTATATCTTCAGCTGAGTTTTCTAGAAACTGATTTCCTTATGTCAATATGTCATCCAGAAAACCCTCCCAAAACTTTTTTCGCCTTTCTACCTATTCAGTCCACCCCTAGCAAAACCACAACCTCCTTGTCAACAATCCTATCTAACCTCAGCCTTATTAACCTGCCCATCAGCTTTAAAAGGCAAATCCACATCTGTTTCAGAAGTCTACCCTATGTTAGGAAGTGGCGTTTAGGACATTTCACCTTTGGCAATCATCAAAAAGCCAAAAAGCCCCCATCTGCAGCAGACCTACCATGACTGATCCCTTATTTTGCAAATGAAATTGACAAACAGCCTTAAGTCGCGCCACTCACACCCCCTAGATCTCAGCACTGCATAAAATCCAATCTCAAGCTGACTAGTAGGTTGTTCACTGTGTTTTATGATTCTACAAATGACAGGAAATATATTTCATCTCATGGAGTAAAAATTTGAGTTTACAGTTAGAGGAACAGCTGCTTCTAAGTGTATTATGAGCCTGAGATGAAGCTGCAAAACAAAAGGCTCTCAATCAGGACCTTACAGCTCTTTTCAGCATGAAAATCACAGTAAGAAAGGGTCGCCACTGTCTCAGCAAAATGTTAAATTGTCAAGGCCCAGAGCCTCCTTCATTACAAGCAGAGGGTTAGGGCGCCTCCTTCATCCATAAGCAGAGGGCGCGGGCCAGTGTTGACTCAGAAGGTGGCAAAGATCCAGGTTTGTCTTGAGCTGAAATAATGAAACAATATCTTCAGATCTCATAAGTGCAATTGATGATCATAACAGGAATGGAGCTTGAAATATGCTGGCTCAAAAGAAAGGAGATTCTGATTTGATAAAGGAGCTCATCTCAAACTTGCAAACCATATGGATTGTTGAATTTCAAAAGGACCTGTCATCAGTAAACATCCAAATCATAAGAGGCCTGTGTTGGTTCAAAATCAAATAGAACAGCTGTTAAACAATGCCATTACACAGGCAGGAGAAAGTGCTTGGTTTTTTTCAAGGAAGCACCGACCTTCATAGTCACAAAGGTTGTTTGTTAAAATAATCAATCATGAGATGAACAAGCCAAATGTCTAATTCACCTTTAGGACAATGCAGGGAGACAGTATTTCTCTGGCTAGGGTTTCTGCTGACACACCATGATGCTTGCAAGTGAACATGCTTAGACTGATGTTTTCCAAGTGGTCTACTTAACATCACCTTCAGAGAAAGGCTGTCTCAAAAAAGAATTGTTAAAAAAACCTTCAAACACCTTATCTAATGAAGAGCCTCCTCCATGCATGAGTAGAGGGCCAAAGCTACTACAGGTGCTGAAACTGATTGATACAAGAAAGAGCAGTGGAAGGATATCAAAGACTGAAACAAGGTCACTACACAGATGAATGACAGTTCTGATAATGAAAAGATGCTGATACTCCTATTTCAAGAACTATCTGTCAGACAGTACATCTAGTGGAAAGGAGAGGGTATTGAACATATTGTATGCTTTGAATGCCAATGGTGCTATTGACAAAAAGGGTTTTAATACACTGATCAGAACAAAATAAAGACTGTGTGCCCAAGGGCCCTGTTTTCATATTTTACAAGTTTGTTTTTCTGATGGAGAAGGCGAGTGGTATTTAATCTAATAAACAGGCAGAGGAAGTTGGTTGTGATAAATTATCACTGTTTATATGTCTTATGACAAATCACTTGTTACCATTCCAGAGAGCAGATGTAGCACAGGACTGTGTGGAAAAGGGACCTGCAGACAAAACCTTCTAAAAACTTTGCCACCAAGAAGATTTCCCCTTTTTAGGTTATTATTCACTGTGTTCCAAAGGTTTTTTCAGCCTGTGATCATTATTGATATAGTTTAAAAAGAAGAAGCCCACCTTTATTTTGAGGGAAAAAGAGCACTGTATACTACTCCTGCAAACAGAAATTTGAACATCCACTATAGTCAAAAGATGAAGGAATTGTCAAAGTAAAGCGACAAATCACCTATGGCATTGAAACACCGTAACATAAGGGTGGTGTTGGTCGACTTAAATCAATCAAAGTTCAGAGCTCGGGGTTAAAGGCGATATATATATGTTTAATTAACAAATCCACTGTTTGAAAAGAACAAACAAAGTTAAAAGTCAATGTTCAAATGACCGTTGAGAAATGTTCTTTTGAAAGTGATATAAGGTTGAGTGTAAAAGTGCGAAATTTCACTTTCAAGAAAACTTGAGTCAAAATCCCGTGCATCCACAGCATCAACAAGCGAGAAAAACCGGGCGAAGATTCACAAATCTGCAATCGGAGGCGGCGCGACGTGCCTGGAACTTGGCGCGACGTGCCTGGGCATCGTTTAACACAGGCTTTCAACGTCGGCGCGACGTGCCTGTAGGCGGGCGCGACGTGCCTGTAGGTGCCCGCCCGACCGCACGACAAGTCCACCCGACACCTTCTTCCGGCGCGACAAGTTTTCTCCAGAGGTTGCCGCGCCCCTTTTTCAAGCTGTCCAGGGTTTCTTGCACCCTCTCAAGCGAGCATCCACTAATTTCGAGGTATTTTTATGAAATCCCATCAATTGCAAAGTGTTGATAAGTGACAAACATGTTTGAAAACCCCGGATCTTGCCATCTTTGCTAAAAACAAAAGCAGTTTCCCTGCACAGTGAGATGAGGTAATTTAAGAGGGCCGAGGTTTTTAATGAGAGTTTAAACCTTGGAGGCAGGGTTATAAAGTGTATTGATGCATATCTCAAAACTCACAAGCCAAGAGTGTATGGTCTAAATTACTGTTACACTGATTCTTCCACCAAAGCTAAGTTTGCTCTTCCCTTGCACTGTATTACATCATTGTGGAGAATTGTTGACAGAGAGTTTTCTAAAGGTGAATGTTACATTGAAGGGCAGATTTAATTAATGTTTTTCTAGCTCTGGAGGCAGGAGTACAAAAGCAGTTTTTGTTCTCTTAAAAAACTTCACAAAAGAAAGAAGCCTTTTTTCGGAAAAACAGAGTTGTTAATGTTTGAAATTTGATATTAAGACAGAGGTACAGGTTGAAGACTTATTGACAGAAAGCTTCCAAAGATGACAGCATAGTAAAGGACAGAGATTGATTGATGGCTAGATTTTGACATTAAGGGCAGAAGTACCAAAGTGGTGTTGATTTTCTCAAAACTTCACAAGTGAAAATGGCCACTGTCTAAAGGGCAGAGTGCTTGGTGTTTTGCATTTGATATTAAAACAGGGGTATAGATGTGTTGGTGAATCTTTTAAACTCACAAAGCAGAGAGTTTATTTCCTAAAAACCACTGTTGCACTGATTTCACACCTAAACTAAGTCTGCCTTTTTTCATTACACTACATTGTATCATTCTGAAGATTGTTAAACAGAGTTTTCTGAAGGTGAAACAGGGCTATTTTCTAGAAGGCTGGGTTGTTGATGATTGGGCATTAATTTGATGATCAAGTTTACATTGAGGCCAGATGTATAAAGGTGGAAATTGATTTCTCAAGAGTTACAAGTGAAAGGTGTTTTCCTTAACACTTCACCTAACCAAAAGGTCTCCTTCTTTCCACTGTGTGGTCTTCACATAAATCTGCTAACAGAGATATTTTTCAAGGTAAATAACCTAAAAAGCAGGGTTATTATTTTTGAAGTTTGGTGTTGAAGACCCAAATGCAAGTGTAAGCAGGCCTCTAACAAAGTCACAAGAGGGGATTTGTTCAAGACTGTGCACAAAGAATCTACAAAGCAGTTCTTACACATAGTGTCATTGTTAAGAAGGATACATAGCTGAAGTGTATCCAGATTTGAAAAACTATTGTTAATAAGTGTAAAGGGGGTTTATTCAAGGAAGCCTTGTTGCATTCTATTCAAAACCACAGGGTCCATATCTGTCCAAACAGTCTGGTAGCCTGTTTCAATCCAGCATAGCATTTTTCATACATTGAAGGCAGTGTGCCTCTCCCAAAGCCTGTTTCAAGTCAGAATGCCTCCAAAACGAGATCACAAAGGCAGACAACATAAGAGATATGAACCTATCTCCATAGAAGAAATCAATGCTCATCCCTCAGTGCTTTTCAATTTCCATGAAGTAGGATGTCTTGAATTCTGTCAGAGGATAGAAGAAGTCAAGAGTTTCTCGCCACTTACACATTTGTGCGCTTTGAGATTCAAGGACAAACACTTCCAGTTAGCAGGTCTTGACGTCAAAATCTCTCCAAGGTATGTATCCAAAGCTACCAAGATCCCGTATCATGGTGAAAAGTGGTTTAAACAAGCGCATCTTGATTTGGAGGACTATAAACCTTTCATCAAGCCGGAACATAGGGAGACCATCACTGCTATTTTTCCTTTCTCCTATCTTCTTGATAGTTATGCTCCACTGATGAAGGCCATAATGAGATATTTCACTTGTGAAGGGAGGTTTAGCCAAATATTTGCCTATCATGTTCGCTTGTTGATGCATTTTACCAGGAGCAGACAATTAAACCTCCCATACTTTTTGTCCAAGAGCATAGAGAAAATGGCAGCTACTGTCCAAAAGAAAGCTCCACTTCAGCAAATCCCTTCTCTCTTTCATCATTCCTTGATCAAAATCATCTTCTTACACCAGCTGGAGAAGAAAGAAGTTTCATGGGATTTATTCATTAGCCATGCCGATTTCGCCACTGTCCCTCCTGTTCATGTGTCTCCTACTCAGCCTGTCCATCACCCAGTGCCTTTATCTAGTAGGCCTACCCCTAAAAAACTCAAGATGATCACTGGGCAGCCAAGTACACAAGGAGAAGGAGAGGGCAGTGAGCCACAGGGAGAAAAGGAGGATGATGAGCAGCAACAGCCAGATTTAGAGGGACAGCAGCAGTTGGATATCATTGGACAGCAGCTAGAGGTTGATGAACAGCATCAATTTCAGGAAGAGGGACAGCAGCTAGAGGTTGATGAACAACATCAATTTCAGGAAGAGGGACAGCAGCTAGAGGTTGATGAACAGCATCAAATTCAGAAAGAGGGACAGCAGACAGAGGTTGAAGAGCAGCAGGTTGAGCAAGCAATTGAAGCATCTTTTGAGCCACAAGCTGGACAAGATGTTGAGGAAGGACAGCAAGCTGAAGCTGTCTCCTCAATGGTGACCAAAACTGTCCCTAAGAAGGGGAAATTGCCCAAAAAGACAACTCCTAGCTTACCAAGGAGGAAGAGCGCTAGATTGGCCTTCAAAGGCAAAAGTACAGTTAGAGAAAGCGCCAAGCATAGAGGTAAATCAGCT
Organism: Pinus albicaulis; assembly: GCA_034641835.2. Taxonomy (NCBI): domain Eukaryota; kingdom Viridiplantae; phylum Streptophyta; class Pinopsida; order Pinales; family Pinaceae; genus Pinus; species Pinus albicaulis. The sequence continues at coordinate 178,483 of JAXQQM020064195.1, read as the reverse complement.
GTCATCCCTATCCCAAGCGATGACAGCGACAATGAGGCACGCATCCTTGAAAACCTCCTCATTCACAAAGAAGGGAAAATTGAGGTGTTACAAGAAGATCTCCAAAGGGCAAGGAATTTCAATCATTTCTTGGAGGTTATGAACACAATTGAAGTTTCATGAAGCTATCCATGAAACAAGGCGATCAAGTACAAGAAAGAGGCAAGTAAATGGCACAAGAAAAATTGAAGAAATTAAAGGAGAGGCGCCTAGCACGGAAAGGAAAAGGTGCTACACATCACCACGATATTTTAGCTTCAGCTTCGGAACATGTCTACATGGACCCTTGAGGGTCATCCATGCCAATTTTGGGCCTGTTTCGAAAACTTTTTGTTTTTTGGCATTTTCGGGGTTTTTGCCAAAAACTCATAAATGCGCCATTTCAGTTTGAAGAGTCGTCAAGGGAGGAGGGTGATACCAATGGATTCCATAATTTCATGAGCAGCTCTCCAGCGATTTTCAGGGCATTTGAAGATCATTCGCCCCTCCAAATTGGCGAAAAACAACCTCATTTTGCACATTCTGCCCGCCCTATCAGCAGCCTGCTATTTTCTGGGTTTTTTCACACAGGTACAGTTTTGAGGGACTTTCAGAGATCAGATTGAGATGATTCCACTTGCATTGGAAAGCAGACACAGAGAGCTTTCCAACGAGCCATCATGAGCCTCATTTCGACATCTGGAAGGCTTCCATTTGCATCCAGAAAGTCAGGGGACCTTTTTCAGGCATAAATATGAAGTATTTTTGCAATTTTTGAACTCCAAAAATCTGTTTTTCCCAAATGTGCGTTAGGCTATTTTTATCATGGGAAAATCATGTAAAGTCAATATAATTTCCGTTTTTAGCAGTTTTTTAGATATTTTATTAGATATTTTGTGCCTTGGGCTTTGCAAAGCCTCAAGGGCAAGTTTAGATATTTTGACTTGGCCAATGGGATAGCTAGTTGCTCCATGAGGTTTTCCTCCTTCTAGCCTATTTATCCCATGTTTCTCATTGTAAATCAGAGGCTGAACTTGAGAGAAGAATTAATGCATTGGTCATATGAGCTTTGAAGAATACACTTGAGTTATGATGTTTGGATTGCCTCTTGGATGCTTTTGAGGAATGTTGAAGGCTTGTCGATGGATTCCTTGACATGGTAGAATGGTATAGTGCTTCTTAATGTTGTTTTGTCTTCTAGTTTTCACTCATATTTCATTTTTCTTGCTGCTATAGATCAGTAAAGATTGATTTTGAGACATGCCCATGGAGGCACCTCAAAATCCCCGAATCTTCATAGCTTGATGTTTTCTTCTCCCTTAGTTATGCTAAAGAATTCTTAGCTGCTCTTTAGTAACCTAAGGTGTTGTTGCTAAGTTTTATTCATCAGTTCCATGTATGTTGAGTAGGGTGTATGGTTTGCCCTACCTACCTATCAGCTGCCCATAGTTCTGTCCATAAAACTTTCTCTTTGACTGATTTGTTGATCATTTTGTTGAACCAAGGAGGCCTAGTCCCGATCTAGCCCTTTGCCTAAAACTATGAAAACTTATTTGTTCAAGTGCCCAATGACTTAGAGACTATGTTTAGGCGTTCCGGCATAGTTTATGAGTTGTTAGTTTGTCTCATGTGTTTTCCCCAAAGTCTGATAGCCTTTTCCCGAAGTTAGAGGGTCTTATACCTCTATGTATGGCTGGAATGTCTGATTTCTATGTATCGATTAGCTTATAGTTATTCCTAGCATGATCAATGGCTTGCTATTACATGTTTATGTCTGCTATTAACTAGTTTTCACTTGAAATCCCTTGTCTTTCACCAACTTATTGTTCATTTAATCCATTTTGCCCAGAGATCCCTTCTATTGTGAATCAAATCGGCCCTACAACAGCTTTACATCATCACTTCATAGCTTCCTTGATCTGTTTGACCCCATAGCCCAATTTATCTACATCTTGTTATCCAGTTTATGTATTTGATCAGTTTCATCCCTCGCAAACTTAAAAACTAAAAAACCAAAAACACACTTCATAACTAGCCTAATATCAGAACATCGCAAGTAAACACACCGACATCTTTTACACATATAGAGAGAGCCCTCTCTGAGTCCAGGAAGGCTAGGTCCTTGGGCTCCAAAGCTTGGTTTGATGTTACATCGTCATTTGGCTAGCCAATCGGCCAAATCACGGGACACTAACACATGCAACATTGCTCATGTTTCACCCACATAAGTCCTATTCTTCCTCTCTCCGACCCCATTCTATTGTGAGTTATGAGGTGCTATGAGTTCTCTTCGAATTCCTTCTTTGCTGCAGAAGTTCTTGAATTTGTTAGAGATGTATTCTCCACCATTATTGCTCCTAAGAGCCTTCACTTGCTTCCCTGACTCTTTCTCCACCAGTGCTTTAAACTCAAAGAACTTATAGAATGTTTGATCTTTCTTCTGCATGAAGAAGATCTAGCACTTATGAGAAAATTCATCAACAAATATTACATAGTACTTATGTTTTTCTATTGAAGCAAATGAGAAAGGACCACACATGTTTATGTGAACTCTCTCAAGGATCCCTGAAGCTCAGTTTTCCTTCTCATGAAAGGTGGCCTTTACATATTTTCCCATAGTACATCCCTTGCATGTGTCTCACCATGCAAGTGTATCCCTGGGAAGACCAGTAGTAATCTACTGCATGACTTTCAAGGCTCCATGTTGAAGATGGCCTAATCGCCTGTGCCATAATTCTCCCTCATCCTGGCTCACCACTTGATCGGCCTTTCCCATCATTACTACATAGCCATCTACCTCCAAATTTTAGATATTCTTAACTCGAATCCCTATCCTCTTGGCTTGTCTCATTTTTTTATGTCGCAGGAAAGCTTTTCCATCACTAAAAACAACATCATAGCCTCTATCCTCCAACATTGTGACTGAGACCAAATTTTTCTTCAGAATTGGTACATGCATTAAATATTTTAATTGAAATGGTTTACCTAACTCCCTCTAAAACATAATGGTACCAATCCTGGTAGCACGCCCATTTCAATATGCATCTAGAGATCTTTCTTCTCCAAGGCACTGAAAATTTCCTTATCTCTCGTCATGTGAAAGGAAGCACCACTATCCAAATAACACATGGATCCCAATGCATTGGACAACATGCATGTGATCAATGAGAGGTCAAGCTAAAATTAAAATGAAAGGACCTCACTAGCTGCAAACCCTCCAACCTTCTTGTTCTTCTTCTTTTGTGAACTGTTAGTAGAAAATTGCCCATGCTCGTGACAGTGAAAAAACTTCACCTTGGACATGTCCTGCTACTTTCCATTCTTGGACTCAGATTTATAATGGAATTTATTCCCCTTCCCCTTCCTTGCCTTGGCATCCAAAGCATGATCCTCTTCATCCTGATTCTTGGATGAAGATCCATCTCTGGTGTTCCGTCTGAACTCCTCCTACACCAAATCCGACCAGAGTCGTTCCCAATTTGGAAATTTTTCCCTTCCATTGACAGAGTCTTGATAATTGTGCCAAATCTTGGGAAATTGTAGGAGAGCTAAGCTCACCAAATCTTCATCAGCAACTTATATTAAAAATCTCCCCAGTTCATCCCTACATTGGACAAACTTTGTTAGATATTTTGGAATGGTGTCGCCCTTTTCCATCTTGATCTTCCTAAGTTTATCTTTGAGCACCAATTTCTTATGGTTGCTACTGATTTGGAATAGATCCATCAAAGCCTTCCAAAATTCATATGGTGTGGATTTCCCATTGAAATTTGAGACAATTTCATCTTGTACTCCCTCCAACAGGATCCTCCTCACCTTTTCCACTTTCTTTTGTCATGCATCAAGATTTGCATCATCTGCAGCAGTGGGTTTAGGAACATCATTGTCAATGAATTCCTTCAAGCCATTGTCTTCGAGTACTGCCTCCATCCTGTCCTTCCAAGAAATATGGTTCGAGCTACCCTCTAGTGCATACTCTAACCTCAAGCCATTGAAATCCATTTCGATCTTTAATCAACTGTAGCACCAAGAAATTATTTCTGCAAATTCGAATTCTATCCAGTCACAAACTCAGCTCCTGCGTCACTTATGCGATTTCCTATGCTCTGATACCATGTATACATTATACAACATGCATGTCATATCTTGGATTCACTCGATCTAAAAATGTACTAATGTTAAATACTGAATCACTTCTACAAATATTTTGCGGAATTAAAAACACAATCGCTAATGACATGAACATGAAGAAAGATCAATCACACATAACACAGATAATTTCTTGAGGAAAGCTTACAGCTAAAAACCCCACTCTCTTATATTGTATATTAAGCATGAATCATGAAAAAATTACATACAAAAATATTCTCACAAGAGCCCTCCATTACTCAGCTAATTGTCTCACGTCGTCATATGAAAAACTGACCAACACATAGCCAATTCTCAGCCTCCAGATAGCTTGCCTTGCTTGTGCAATCCCTGATGGTAAAGATCTCTAAAAGATAGGAATTCTTTCTTGCCTTAACTTGCAAGTATCATGGGCACTCCAAGGGGTGTTTGGTTGCATGTGTGCAACCCAATAATACTACAACTAATAGTCAACGTCCCTTTCACCTAGAACTCAACTGGGTCTCCACTGGGTCTGACATGCTTGCAGCTAATAATAGTAAATCCTCAGTTGCAAGTGAGATCAATGATTGTGAATTAATTAATATTTAATTCACTAGATCTCTCACTAGTGTATCTTCGGTTACAACAAGCACTATTGATTTTAACTCACTTAAATGAGTTAAACTATTTACAACTTGCACTAACTCATGCACCACTGCACTTCGAACTCTATTACAACTAGAATTACTCTGCATGCCTCACCAACTACTTCTAACTCGAAATTCACTAGATAACTGAATTTATCACTTTCAGTTATTTGATTCAGGTCAACATTTAGAATAGATTACAATTTAATGTCCATATTAATTAAGGGATAACCAAAATATACATGCACCCAAAAATAGCACTATGGGTCCCACCCTAGTCTGGGAGATTAGCAATCAGGTGCTTAATGCACTAGGTGTGGGTGCTGAACTTTCTTGTTGAATCTCAACAGATATCTGTGAAACTTATTTTTTTGTCATGTGTCCCTAGTCCTACTAATGTATACTGTTACATAGATCCATGATTGTATTTCTTAGTGGCTATGTTGTTTTCATTGAGTCACATGGATCCACTATGCATGTTTTTCATGGTCATGTTCTAACACTTTATGTCATGGATCCACAGTGTATGTTTTCGCAGCCATGCTCATTTTTATCTTATGACCATGCATGGGTATGCTCCCCTCAGGAATGTTATCATCTCATATGAGAATTCATATCTAGTGCCTTTCGATCCATAACCTTGTATTTTTTTCCCCACTATTGTTTGGACGTCTGAGTTTTATCATAATGTATTGTGGCCATAAAAATATCGTTATTACCTCATACATTTGGGGGAATATGTTATCAACCTATTTTTCTCCCCTTGGGTCACTAACACTTAGCCCTCATGACTGCATGAATTTTTCCTAACATGACAACTTATTTTTAGCTATTTTTCCCCTTAGCTACAAGAAAACAAGCTTGTTCCTATGACTAGGATCCTATATCCACTACCAAACCTTCTTATGCCTGTGGCTAGAGACCTTTTTAGCCCTTATTTTTGTGCCTAAGGGAATGTTCTAAAGTGCCTTGGTCCCTAGGAGATCAATTCGATGTCTCATCTATTTGAGCTAGCCAAGACTCATCAGTTAGAAGGTTTTGTAACTTCTCATCATCTTGAGCATCCACATAAATCCTCCCAGGACCTCTCCTCTACCTGTTGGACAGAATTTTAAATTACGGATAAAAAATGCTTCCCTATATGGGTGCTAATCTATAACAATAGATTAAAGACTATACGACTACTTTTCCTAACTAAGAACATTTACACAGAATGGATTAGAGGCTTACTTGGAATCCAAGCGCTTCCAAATTATTCCTTCTATTGCTTCCGTTGTAGCTTTAAATTCTAGTCGGTTGTGAAAAATATTTCTTGCAAGAATGAACATTAAACAATAGAAGATAGCAATAATACAAATGTCTATTCAAGTTATTTTTCTAAATCAGTAAAGCATAAACCATATACATCAACTAAGATCTTGCAATATGGAAAATCAAATCCAATACAGATGCATATAGGGAAAAGTAAGTTGTACTCTTTATTAATGATAGAAGGAGAGGTTACAACCTAGTGACTAATTTGAAGTGACCATTTCTAGCAACATCCCAACCTCATCATAGTATAAATCTCTCCAGCAGCTGTTACAAAAATCTCCTTCTCAACTGAAATTCCACCAGCATTTCTCTACTCAAATTCTTCCTTATCAAGCACTAAGATCTGTGCTCAATTTATAGAAGAGCTGAAGGTAGTTTTAAAATCAATGACTTTCCAATAATAGGAAAGACATGTTCCCAATCTTGTAGATGTCAAATGGACACATGGATTCGAAGCTTGACACATGTGAACTCTTCTACAAGGCACTGGCCAAGTGGAGATTCCAAAACAATGAGAATTTTTCTCCCAATGTGACCAACGCATTAGTGAATGTCAGGAAGTGCTTTGTAGATAAGCCTTACATGGGGCTACTTGCATGTGCAACACACTTAGTCCCTTTAGAGGAAGCTTTGATGAGCTCTCGTATGATATAATATAAACTTCAAATATTGGAAACCTTTGCTTGATGAAAGTCATGTATGATTTGTCTTGTTCTTTGTCTTAGGGCATGTAGCAACTTGAAATGATAGGGGATGATATACCCTATTCATTGGTTCTAGAGATGATGTCTAGTTAACCAGGTCATTGGGAATGATGCCCAAATTGACCTGTAACAAATTCCCCCCTAAAGCATGAAGTAAAAATAATAACAATAACATTTTGTTTGAGATGCTTTACACCATGATGGGCTGGAGATGAAGTAGAGTGGTCACCTGTATCAATCTTACAATACATTACATCATGATATATCCTCTTTGATCATAATTTCTAAGGGTAGGCATTCCCATGTTCAGCACATAAACAATCTAATAACATGTACATAATTCAGAAAGTCATCTTCATTGGAATGTTGCCCAATGCAGACATGCCTATAGATATAGGCCCATGTTTGGATGACAATCTATTTGTAAGGTCACCATACAGATGATGTATACAACAATCCTAAAATCACAGCTCGGATGGATGAAACTAGATCCGGGGTCTTCTTATCTCATTCACTCGATCATTCAGGTACAAGTCTAGCCGTGCAAATATATGATTTGTAGTCGAACATGGAAAGACATCGTTTGATTACCAGACAATGATGTGAGCTGTTAACAAATGCGAGAGAACCACCATTAATGTCAATGGCCTCAAGGTACTGCAGTACATTTCGTAAGGTGTGAATAGATGATTTGATGTGGAACTCCAAAAAAAATATTTTAGTCAAAGGTCCAGAAGCGAGGATCTTGTCGATGCTGTAACAAGCCTCATGGTACTGGAATCTGATGTTTCTAAGTGAACTTCCTGGATATTGATTTTTCATTGAAAGGAAGTCACCTTATTTCAAAATGGGAGTTAGTGATTTCAGAGACAAAGGTATGATTTGATATAGCAATTTTTAGGGATGACGGTCATGAGAATGAAGGTTTATGAGTATTGCAGAATGATGAGTATTCACTAGATGACTTCTCTTGAACATATCGACGACACTGAGATGAGTTGGCAGCATTGACCCAAAACTGAAGTGAAGTTATAATGAACCATAGGTATGAATGAACCGTCAAGGAGATTACCCAACCCAAATAGTCACGGGCATGGAGTGAAGAAAGTGTCATGTTCAAGAGCGACTTGCTACCATAAATAATTCTGCTCACTTTTCCCAAATTTTCCTCGGTCATTTGTCAACCAATACCTCTTTATTTTTTAACAAGCTTGAGGAGGATAAAATTTGCTTGATCTATAATTCAACCCTTTGGGAGAATAAAGTATCGCTATTTAATAATTTAACAAGTCTAGCGATGAATGAAACTCGATTCTTGCCATGATTGACAAGCCCATCGCTATTTTATGTTTTAACAAGCTTAACGACAGTGATAGCCCGGTCCTTTTTGATATTTAGAGAGTTTGAAAAAGAGGACGAAAGAAAACTCCATAATTAAGTTTTCGTAAATTTGTCACCCATATTTGAAAAAGTGTAAAATAATATCTGAGAGAACCTCTTTGGTCATGTTTAACCAAGGTATTCCTTTTTTGTAAATAATCTATCTTAGTCTGGAAAAGGGTTAAACTTATGCTAAGTAGATATCTATTCATTTACTTTTACGAGCTTGAAAAGACAAGTTCTCAGCAATCTTTTCACATTATCAGAGTCTGAAAATAGCTGAAAGAAGACTCCAAGGGTTCCTTTTTCGCTGTTATCGAAGCTCGAAAAAGAGATAAAAGTGCGCTTCAAATCCTTTTTCATTTTTAATAAAGCTCGAAAAATAAGGAGAAAAAGTATGCTTTGTGGTCAAGTCATTCTTTGAAATAAATCTGCATGACTAATCTATTCATCAGTTGTATATCATGTTCATAACAACATAAAATAGATTAAAAATACCTGTTTCATGATAAAAACATAATAAAACTATAGTCATAGCAATAAATTTAACTTGCAAATAATTAAATGACTATTAAAAGCAGTTTTACTATTCATTTTTACCATTCCATAGTTACCATTTGCATTTTGGAACTCTGAGCCTGATTTTGCCCCCGAAATTTAGCTGTTGATTGCGATAATTTTTGTGGACCGATTTCGTTGCCATTTGATCCAGGTTAGTGCTATGAACCTCCTCTTTCCTTTATTATTAATTTCATTTCCAATTTTTGCAAAGTTTTAGGGTATTAAGGCCCCTAGGGTAAATTCTGCATAAAAAGAGGGTAACACACCCATAAATGTCGAAATTTGCATTGCATAGCAAGTATAGTGAAGGCTACTTGCACATGCAACACACTGTCTCTTGTTAGGGAGTGTGTTGGGTGCAATGTAAGTTTTTTATTTTCATATTATGCCCAAAATATGCCTAGTTTTTTGCAATGAATGGAATCTAATGGATCTTATGGTTGTATTTCAGGTTTCCATCGGATTACAATGACGATTACATGGAGGCAAAGAGAACATGAAGAACAGGATATGATTTCCTTAAAAGATCCGGGTACAGTAAGAGCCCTGATAGATTGTAGACTTCTTAAGTAGTTCAAATTTTCGGGAATGAGGCAAAAAATATAACTCTTGGAGTTCTTAGTTCGAGCATGGGATCCAGCTATAGAGGCATTTCATATTAAGAACCAAGTGGTTCCCATAATAGTTGAGGATGTGTATTTTCTCACAGGTTTGTCGAGGAGAGGTTTTCCTATTTCACTTTCACAGTTTGATCTAGGTGGAGAGACGGTGAGAGATTATGTTCTGTAGTATTGCTATTAAGGGGCAGAGCCTAGAAAATATGGAAAAATAAACATCCGGGATGTTAGAGATTTGCCTTTGAGAACTATCCTTTTCATGATCGCTAGACTTGCTGGCACTGTTAGACTACATGCAGTGAATAGATCGTATATGCAGTATGCACTAGAGTGTTTAGAGCCAATAGTATTCAACTGGTCTAAAGCTATTCTTTCTCAAATAAAGGAACAACTGAACAAAGCAAAGGGCGGAAGGAAGAATAATTTCAGTTATGGTTTTGTTATCACTCAAAAAATTCAAAACATCATTTTGACAAGATTAATTATGTTCATGGGTCAAAATAGGGTTTTAGGAGTCATTTTAAGTTTGACCAAGGGAAGCATTAAATTTTTTATAGTTTGATCCTACCCTAAGGTTTAAACAAACTCATTTTTAAAGTCCTTCATGTCAAATCATTCATCATTTTAGGATTCATTTCATTTCCCGAATTTTTTGTGCCAAAAATACCTAATTATCCAATAATCCCTACTTTCGTAGTGCATTCAGTGTAAAAAAGGCAGAAATAACTACGAAACTGGCTAATAGTTTCGTAGCGAATTTGAAGCATTTCTCTATTTTCTGGTTTTGAGCAGTCAACTTCAAAGGTGGTTTCTGAGCAACTGAAAACAAATTTTGGAAATATGAAAGTAGTTTTTCTTCATAACAGACCTAAATATAAAAACCTCTCTCATTTTCTTCACATTCGTTAGGAGGTGGGAGAAATTGATAAATTAAAATGCACTATGAAACTGTTGTTACTAAACTGTCCTGTACATGACTGTTTAGCAGTCAACTTCAAGTTCAGTTTCTGGCCAAATGAAAAATTATTTTGTCATTATGAAACAATTTTGTCTTCATCATAGCCCAAGCTACAAAAACCTCTCTCAAGTTTCTCACAGGTGTTATCAGTTGGGAGATACAAGGATTTCATTGAAGATCTATTTTCAGAAACAGAGTTTTCCTGTTTTACACATGTTTTGCAAAGGAAGTTTCTGGATAGCAGGATATGTGTTTCAGAAACACAAGAGAGGTTTTCATTCAAGAAAGAATGAACTACAAAACCCTCCTACATTTTCTCAAAATACATCATGGATTAGGATATATAAGCTCTGTTCCAAGACCTATTTGTCAGGAAAAAACAGGAAAAATCTGCAAGGATGTCTTAAATATGAATGAAGAGATTAACACCTCAAGGAGCGTAAAAACAAGTTTTTTTATGGTTTGTATATGATGAATACAGGTTATATTCTAATTTTTTGAGCAACTACATTTTTCATTTGACAAATTTATGAAAAAATCTACATACTCAGCAGTTTCATAGTGCCTCCAGGCTTAAAAAGTAGAAAAGCGCTACGAAACTGTTGTAGCTGTCTTTTTTGCTTCCTTTGATCAGTATCAAAGGTGTTAAACGCTGAGTTAAGGGCTGAAAATTTTGTGAAATATGTGTTGAAGGTTGATAAATATGATGCAAGAGGAAAGAGTCAGAATTTTTGAGGATAAAGGCTTGTTTTAAGGCGCTACGAAACTGCCTTACTTTCATAGCACACTGTGTTTCAGTCTTTTTAGTAGGTTTTGGAGCAGGTTTTGGATAGATATAGGCTATGAAAGAGTTAAATACCATGTCAATAAATTATTAAACACTCAAGGACCATGAATTCAAGACCATATGATAGCCAAAATATTCAAAGAAGAAGAAGACCATTTACCTAAAAAATAGGGTTTTGTTTCCTAGTTTTGAGGAGGTCAGTTATGTGGTCACAAACTGGTGAATCTCATCATCTAAATTCGACCATGTGACATCATAATTGTCAAATATGTAATTTATTTAAGTATATGAGGTTGTTAAATATAATAATGAAGAGTTTGAGTCCTAGTTGAAATAGGACTGTCAAGTAGGATAAGTGTCTGTTTGTCATAAATTTGATGTTTTATGCTTATGCAAGGTGTCAGTAGGAAAAAATTAGATGTATCTAGCCTAGAGGCAGATCATATGAGGATGTAATATGTCTATTAAAGGCCATTGGGTCGAATTAGCAAAGGGTTGGATACTTTGTTAGTATGAATCCTTTGTCGAAGTGTACGAAAAAAGACCACTTTAGCTACGCATAACTAATAGCCCTAACATCAAAGATGGCTACCAATATCTTCAGATCTGCAGTTAGTTGATCAAGACAAGAGCTGCAAAAAACTAGATCTATGCATAGAAAGACATTAAGCAGTAAAGAGAAGGGTTTGCTCCATATATCCAATAGACAAGACAAGAAAAATTTTTGAAAGAATTTTTTGTATTAAGGGCACCTAGGAGGAAAACAAGAAGATGTTTCCAATTCTCCTCAATGGGATGGGTTCTTGGAAGTCCTCAGCACTTCAGATCTAGCATTTCTCTCTCCTGTTGGTGTAGAAAACCCAGACAAAGATAGAACTCAAAGGGAGCTCACACAACAAATAATGGAAAATGTGACCAAGTGTATAGATCCAGAGTGATCTAATAGGCAACAAAAGGTGAAGAATGATAGGAAAAACCCTCCTATTTATAACAAAATATTGGGTCATTCTAGACCTTGGTGCATGATTAAAATAACATTAACCAAATCTAGATCCACCTTTTATGGAATATTTTATTATATTTGTTGGAGGGAAAAAGTATTTGACTTGGGTCAAATCCCTTTATTTGTGAATAATAAATAAACAAATGATTTATTTATCATTTTAAGGAAGTGGTTGAAAGATAATCAAATAAATAATGATTTATTTAATTATTTGTGGGTGATTTAGTCATATTTAACAAGGAATATTATTTAAATAAGATTTAAATAATTATTCCTAGAAAATAATAAGATAAATAAAGATTTATCTAATTAATTTCTTTTTTTTGGGTTAAACATGACCAGGAATAATAATTAAATTATTGTTTAATTAATTATTCCTTGAGGAAAATCAAACAAATATAGGTTTGTTTAATATTTCCTTTTGGGTTTTTCTGTTTAGACCATAAACAACCTAATAAATGTGTTTTATTAAGTTATTTTACATAGTGAAAGCAATTTTACTTAGGGTAAAATTGGTCTTACATGGTGTACTTGGGTCCATCTAATGACAGTAGGTTAGATGACCAAAAAATGGTGTAACAAATTGCCCCCCAGCGTGCGAGTGTTAGGAGAAAATCGTATGACCGAAGTACGTTGTAAGAACTCAATCACCAGACATCAAAAGGGAAGTCAGAGAGAGAAATGTGAGGTAGACTAATGTGCTGAAGAACTAGACCCTAAGGAGACGAGACTTACAGGTGCAACAAGTCTCTTTTTATGAGAGGGTACTTGTGCTAAAGGCGGCGGGGGAGGCATACCTATGCCCGCTGAGACAAAGTACAAAAGAATAGTGTGTCCAGTAAACAAGGGACCGAACCATAAAGTACAGCCGGCATAAACATGAGCCAGATAAAAATACAATGAGGGATCCCACATACATGCTGTGCCTGGGATAACAGCCAGGAATTATACAATAATATCTGAGTACATGAGATACAAATACAACCCAAATGCCCCCTATAAGCGGGGAAGGGCTCACAAAATCTGACTGATACATGCAAATCAAAGAGGCGCTGCAAGCGGCTAAGGCCGACATCATCAAATATATGGAGCTGCATCGAAGGCTGCAATGAAGAGGTCATTCGGGCATGTGGGGGGCTACCTGCAGGGCCACCCCCTCATGAGGGCTGAGACATCTCACACACGCCCGGGAATCATCAAGAGCTGCTGCTGGGTCACTGGACTGTCCAGTATACGAATCTCGATCATGCTGAAAGGAGCTGGAGAAGCAATCAAGTCAAAGGGAAATGAGAGATCCCCCTGCCTGATCCGAGGCACCGAACAAGAGTGGAAGCTGGAACCAAGGTACACCGCCCTCTAGACCTTGCTTCTGGAATAAATGTGCTGATGTTGACAGAAGGAGGTCCGCCGTAGGTGAGGCAATGAGAGATCCTCAACTAAGGCACGAGAGAAGAACAATAGAGCGACGGACAGACTGACACTAATGATGATGGTGGAAATGGGAAGGATGGAGTGGCGAATGGACGACTTCCCTTGTCAGAGCATAAAGGGCATGAATGACATGGCAGCGACTGACACAATATCGAAAGGGACAGGGGACAGTGGGATCGAAGGCCATAATGAAGCATGACAAGAGAGAGACCAAGCAATGAAGGATGGAGGACTATAGCGGGGTGCAAAGGGACTCGGGATAGACTCCATGAATGTGATGATGACTCAACTTGGATGCTCTAAACAAGGGTGACTCGATGGTGCTGCCACACAATAAAGGTCCAATGGGGGACCATGAAAACATGAGTACAAGCGGGTAACTCATGACGAAAATCTACATGAACAAAGACAAGTAAGGAGGAAAAATGGTGCCCCAAGTACAAGTGTCGTAAGTGAAGAAATGCGATTTTAATGAGAGGGGAAGTGACCCATCTTGGAAAAAAATTGTCCTGGTGAAGTATCAAATCCCAAAAACGAAAAAGGTGCTGGCTATCTAAAAGAAAATAAAACATGCATTTCAGAAGGGAAATGCTAAGGGTAATATTTCTTAAGATAGAGTGCATTGCGAGGGTTAGGAAGGGGATTTCCTTCGAATTCCTCTAAGAGGTATGCCCCCTTACCAAGATCCTTACTGATGATGTAAGGGCCTAGCCATAATGAGTCGAACTTCCCATGACCAAGGACATCATGAGCCTGGTCATAAACTAGAACAAGGTCACCTTCGTGAAAAGTACGAGGCTGGAATTTTCTGTCATACTGAGCTTTGGTGCGTTTCTTGGCCGCTTCCATGGTTTGCAAGGCAACACGACGGTCTTCGGAGGCGCGCTCAAGCATGATAAGTCATTCTTCTAGAGGTTGGGTGTTAGGGAGAAGTTCAACGGCCAGATGTAGGGAAGGAATTTCACACTCGATCGGTAAGACTGCCTCCTCTCCAAAAACGAGGTGGAAAGGAGTAAACCCGGTGGCGGTTTTAATAGAAGTTCGATAGGCCCACAAAGCAGGGAAGAGCATAAGATTCCAGTTTGTTTTGTGCTTATTCACCATTCGTTGAAGCATAGTCTTGAGGATTTTGTTGACTGCTTCAACTTGGCCATTATCTTGGGGGTAATAGGAGGAGGAATATTGGTGCTCAAAACCCAACAGTGAGGATAGCTCATGCCATATCTCATCTTCAAAAAGTCAGCCGTGGTCAGAGACCAGTTTTTTCGGAACCCCGAATCGAGCGATAACGTGGTTAAAGAAAAAGAGGGTTGCGGTAGCTGCAGTGTTGTTAAATGTTGGCATAGCCTCAGCCCATTTTGTGAAATAGTCGACCGCCACGATGATATATTTATGGTTACCAGCGGAGGGTGGACGACACTCCATAAATTCGATGGCCCATTTACAAAAGGGACCAGTTGAGACGACCAGATGGAGGGGAGCTGGGGGAGCTCGCACCTTAGGGGTGAAATGTTGGCAATTGGAACAGTGTTTGACTGCATCAATGTAATCACTGAAGAGGGAAGGCCAGAAATACCCAGCGCGCATGACTTTTTGGGCAGTAGCAAGACCGGAGAGGTGGCCACCGCAAGCACCATTGTGGCAGGCATTGAGGACCTGTTCAGCTTCAGTGTGCGTGAGACAACGATGAAGGACAGTATCTATACCGGGACGATAGAGATCGTCACCGATAAGAAGGTAGCGGGAAGCCTGGTGTCGGATACGTCGTCGAGTGTCACGATCAAGGTGAAGAGTGAAATTTTGGGTTCACAAGTAAGTGAGGATATCGCCGTACCAAGGATCATCCGAAGTAATGGCGAATAAGTGCTCATCAGGGAAATCATCATTAACTAGAGGATCTTGTGTTCCGGTAGGTAATTCATAAATGAGTTCAGTAAGGGATAAACCTTTCTTACTTTTTGGTGTGACAAATTTGAGGTCGAATTCTTGAAGGATGATGACCCAACGAGTGTACTTCCCAGTGAGGATGCGACGACTCAATAGGAAAGCCATGGGGTTGGAATTAGTCACAACCGTGGTGGAATGCATGAAGATGTAATGACGAAGTTTTTGGACTGAGAACACAACAGCCAGCGCTAGTTTTTCTTCATGTGAGTAGGAAACAGGAGGCCCTACTAGGTTCTTACTGACGTAGTAGATCACATGCTCAATACCATTGTCATCTTCCTGAATAAGGACTCCAGCGACCGAATAGGTGGAAGCGGAGATGTACAGGATGAAGTCCCGATCAAAGTCGGGAGGGCGGATCAAGGGAGTGGATGTGAGAGCCTACTTGAGGGCATCGAATGACTCATGAGCATAGGTATCCCAAACAAATGGGATATTGGACTGGAGGAGTCTAAGGAACCCATGTGCGGTGGTGGCATAGTCAAGGACGAACCGACGAAGAAAATTAGCTTTGCCTTGGAGACTTTGGAGCTGGCGTAGGGTACGCGGAATGGGAAGTTCAAGAATGGCTTTAACTTTCAAAGGGTCAAGAGTGATACCATCCTTAGACACTATGAAGCCTAAGAGACGGCCAGCGGGAACGCAAAAGATGCATTTCAACGGGTTAAGGTGGATATTATACTTGCGACATCGGAGAAAGACGGTACGCAGATCGTGGAGGTGCTGTGCCGATGCTTAGAACGCGCAGTGAGGTCGTCTAAATAAGCAAGGATAATATGAGCTAAGTCATGGAAACAATAAGACATGGCCCATTGAAAAGTGGCACCGGCGTTTTTAAGGCCGAATGGCATGACCCGGTAAGAAAAAGTTCCCCACAGACTGATGAACACAGTTTTAAGTTGGTCAGCAGGACGGATAACGATTTGGTTGTATCTAGAGAAACCATCCATAAAGGATAGAACCTCATGCCCCGCACACTCATCAATGATTTGGTCAATAAACGGTGTGGGGAAGTTGCCTTTGGGACAAGCTTTGTTCAAGTCGCAAAAGTCCGTGCAGACACAGATGGTGCCTTGTTTCTTGAGGATGGGAACCGGGTTGGACACCCAAGTGGTGTATTCAATAGGATAAATGAAACTGGCCTGCTTGAGCTTATCGATTTCGACTTTGATAACATCACGTCTGGAAGGATTAATGGGCTCAACTTTTGTCAGACTGGGTTGGCATCGGGCCACGTGTCGATATGATGCTCGACGATGGTGGGATCAAGCCCAGGAATTTCGGAGTAAGACCAGATGAAAATATCGCGGAATTATGTGAAAAGCTTAGTGTAAGCTTCAATTTCTTCCGGGGTGCATTGGGCGCCCAAGGTGATATATTCTTCGATTCCTGGTTTGACCGAAATGTCAATTTTAATGGTCAAAGAGATGTTGGCCATGTTTCCTTCTTCAAAAGAATCAGGTGTAGGGATGGGGTTTTTGAACCAATCGACTACATTGGGAATGAAGTCTTTGGTTTCCACAGCATATTGGTCATGGGACTATTGTGGGAGGAAGTATGCGCGATGGTGCATATCATCCCATGGAAAGTCAGGGTTGGTCATGGCTTCCATAATGTCTTCATCGGACTGGAAGATGGGAAGACTGGAGGAAGGAGGATCACCCGATGATGTAATGATGTGTGACTGGTCATCCTGTGGAGAAAGGCTCACATGTGCAACGTCAACAGATCCAAGGTCGACTGAGGGGGAACCGAGAGTGTCTGCAGGTCGAAGGTTAGGTGAATTATCTCTCAAGGATGACGATAGGTACAAAATGGTGATCGAAGGGTCTGTTGGTTCGATAGCAGGAGGAGGAATGTGAATGGGAGTAGGAATATCCTCTGGTCCTACCAAAGTAGAACTCGCAGACAAGTGAGAAGGTATATTGTCGTGCGTAGCCTTGAATTGGTGGTACGTGTCTAAGGAGGAACGATACTCGTCAAGGCGGGGATAGAGGTGGGTGTAATGGCCATGGAAATCACACAAATCACAAGGGTTATTTGTGCACAAGGTTTTGAGTTTCGGGATGGAATCCAGGATAGTGACATAGACTTCAGGGATATCAGATTTGGGAAACGTCTCGTTGACCAGGATCTTGAGGTGCAGCAATTTAGGACACGTATGGGTGGCGTGACCAACAATGTCGCACAAAGCGCACTGGATAGCGGGCTTTGGCGGTCGAGTAGGGGTAGGGTTTGTCGGGGCGGCTTGGTCCTGATTGGTTGAACCCTTACGAGCTTTGCCTTTCTTTCCTGGTGTTGTCACCATAGGGGCAGGGTCCTGGGGAGGTGTGGGGGGCCTGGTGGTAACGAAGGAAGCGAGGGGGACCGGTTGAACTGGTGTCAAATCAAGGTAGGGTTTGGGGTGGCCGGGTGGGGTAGCGGCTGGAGGGTCAAGGCACCAGACGGGTATGCCCAGGGTCAGGTTAGGGAGAGAGATGGTGGCCATGACGGGGACTGTATAGACTCCGGGAGGGGGAGCCAGGAAAGGTATCTGACCAGCGGGATAATGACCAGGAGGGACGGCTCCGAGATGGTTAAGGCCTGGGGGAACCGATCCAGGGGGATAAAGGGGTTCAGGGATACCATCTGTAGGAGAGGGGCCAGAAGGAGAAGGTCCGGCTGGTAGAGATGAAGGGCTAGGAGCGGGTTGCGGTGGGTGAGGTTGCGTCTGAGGTTGTGGACTAGTCGAGGCGGGTTGCTGAAGGGTAGCTCGAGACGATTGCATCATGCAAACATTCGATAAGTTGGGATCAGAGAGAGGAGGAGGAGGGAGGCCATGAAATGTTCCAAGCAGGGAGGAATCTTTGTAGACGCCGAGGGAGACACTGGTCAAGGAATCGATGGTTTTCTTATTGGCTACAGAAGAGATGGTCGTCTCCGGGGAGGTCTGAGACGGTGGCTCATGGTAAGTCAACTGGTCGATGGTGTGTTGGGAAAAATACTGAGAGGGGGGGGGGTGAATCAGTATTTACTGCATATTCAAAACTTTTACTTTTTCTTTCTTCTAAAACCCATACGCTACTTTCCTGAAACAGACTTGCGTATATACGCGGATACCCTTTAAGAAACTCACGTATACACAGATATCTAATTATGTCATTAGATCTTCACTTAAATCATTCCATCATTCATTCATCAGATGTTTAATAAACAGTAAACATATGCAGTAAGAACAGAGTAAACCATCTCACAAATCATCACACATGAACACCAGGATTTTTAGGTGGAAACCCAAGTCGGGAGAAAACCACCGTTGCAGTTGCTCAGCCTTCAATATTTTATTATAGAGAAAACATATTACAACATATGTGCTGGTGCAGACTTGACCAGCACGCAGGCACCCACCTGCGCTCGTTTACCAGCCTCTCCTGGAAGGGAGCTCCAACCCCCTGACTCGTTTACCAGCCTCTCCTGGAAGGGAGCTACGACCTCCCGATCTCGTTTACCAGCCTCACCTGGAAGGGAGCTACAACCCCCTAACTGAAGGCTACAACCCTCAGCACCACCTTGGACCACGTTTCATCAATTTTCACACTGGATCCAACAACTTCAATAGAACAACACTTGCAGGCCACATTTCATCATATTTTCAAACTGGACCCTTTCCATACTTCTTAAGCACAATCAACCATGAAACAGATACATATAACTCACTGACAGATATCAGTAAACCACCAGAACAGATCAGACATTTCTTACCACAGTCTTCAGCAAACCCTAGTTTGCATACGCGCTTTCCTTTCACTGATGTCGCGTATATACGCGCTTCCGTCTACATAAACCTGCGTATTCTTCAGTACAAGTTACATTGCGCATACGCGCTTTCCCTTCATCTAAGCCGCGTATATACGCGCTTCTTCTGCGGCGAAGTAGCGTATAGATCTTCAACCATTATAGAGCAGCATACTTCTTCAGATCAGACAATCAGTTCAGATTCAACCCTTTACTTCAGACAGATGTTCGCCTAGATGTTCGCCTCATCACAGATCTAGGCCTTCCATAAGCAGATCTAGTAGATACAAGTGCATTTCAGATCTAGATCCCCTTCTTCATCATTGGTGCATCATACATTCAGATTTATCTTCAAGTGTAACCCTTTCCATTCAGATCTACTTCAGAGAGAAGTATTCATTCAAGCTCAGACATCTTGCCCCCACACTCATAATTTGCATAATGAATTTCATCTCTTTATATAGGATTATCCTTTTTCAATACCATGAGCCCCTTTTTCAATACCATGAGCCAAAACCACATTACATTCGACGGTATTCCTGGACGGGGTTAATTAGGCGAATCATTACCCAATACAATGGGTCAATACCATGGTGATTACCCCTGGTTTTGCACTTTTTGAGCGCTTTTGCCCATACGCGACTTGGAACGTTTATTCCCGCATGCATACGCAACTTCCCCTAGGCAAATCTGCGTATGCCTAGAGACATACTCTTTTTCATCATATTTTGAGCACATGTTGAAATCCTTTCTTCATTGCCTTCTGTACTCACTGTAGATACATCAGATTTCCTTCATCAAGGACATATTCTATCAAGCACAACTTCATTAAGTGAGTTGTCATCATCTTCATCAAGTGGGTTGCCTTTCAGGGACAACACTCAACATCATAATATCAACAAGCATCATATCACATCAGAATTACATCATTTACCAAGTCCATCAAGTCAAGAATAACTTCATTAGGTGGTTTTCCATCAAGGACAACACATGTCAATAGTCGCATGTCTTCATCTTCATTCAGTGGGTTTCCATCAAGGACAACACTCTGCATCATATTTCCAACATGGTGACTATCTTTCCATTGTGAGGAAAATAAATCTTGCGAAAAACCGCGGATGGGACAGCATACATGGCATAGGTGTAGCTTCACCCCAATAGAATGTTGTAGTCTAGAGGGGCATCGATGACTTCGATGTCAATGCAAACAGTCTTACCGGGAAGGGTGATAGGACAATTACGAAAAAGGCCAATGGGCTGGGAGGCGTGGCCATCCCACGCTTGAAGGGTGATCGTGGAAGGGGCCAAGTCAGCAGATCCGAGTTGCTTCCAAACCGAAGTGGACATCACACAGGTGGATGCCCCCTCATCAATTATACACCGAGAAACATTGGCATTCCAGATTTTGACTGGGATTTGGAAGGCGACGGAAGTAGGAAGAGGAGGATGTTATGATTGATGGGCATCGAAAACAATCATTTGGTCATCAGCAAGATCTACAGCGCCCACAGCAGATAGCAGAGCCTTCTTTTGGGAAGGGCACGACTGGAGGATTTCCAATGTGGAAATGGCAGTAGAAGATTGTGCCAAATCATCTACTATGCTATACAAATGAGCAGCTCGACCAGAAGCAGCATTTCGATGTAATGGTCCCTTAGGAATCTTGGTATGAACCTCAAATTTGGGTTGAGGGATATGTAAGGGGCCATTGGATGTCGAAAGAGGCTCTGTAGAACCGGAAGAAGGGGACTCGGGGGTAGACTGAGCGGGAGGCTTGGGGTACTAGCGAGACTGAGTTTGAAGGTGAAGGTCGACGGTTGGGGAAGGATCAGAATTCATCATGAGGATCTGGTAATCGGAGGAACCAGAAGGGGAAGGTTGAGTGGCGACTTGTCCGTCAGGTGGTTGGGCAGCCACGAATCCTTGCTGAGGGAAAGGATCAGTAAACACAGCTGGTTGAGCAGTGGCCACATTAGGGGGAGCATGAGGGGAGGCATGTTGTCCTCGCAATGTGGCTTGAGACTCCCACATCTACCGCATCTATGGTAAGAGGGGACAATCATGGGTGTAATGACCATAAACACCGCAACATGAACAAGGCTTATTTGTGCGAAGAGGCCTGTCCGGCTTGGGCTGAGTGCCCTACTGCTGGTTAGCAGTGTTAAGGTCAATACCTTGAGGGTTGGGTCCACGAGTACCAGGGGCAGATTGGTTTGGATTGCCTCTCCACCTTCGTTGAGAAGAAGGAGGATTAGCCGCGCCCTGATGTGCAAATACTTGCCCTGGAGGGGGCTATAGGTGTTGTTGCGGGGTTGGAGGAGGCAAGGGAGGTGGAGGCGCATATTCTGGAGGAGCTGGCGCACTAGGCTGCGGGTAAGGGTAATGGTTAGGTTGGGCAACATTGAGGTAAGCAGGAGGTTGGGCAAAAGGATGAGGCATGCCGTATCCTGGGTACATGCTACCTGGAGGGGGAAAAGTGCTAGAGGTGTTGGCCCCTCCTTGAGGGAGACCATAGCCCATAGGAGGTTGAGCATACGGATGGGAAATGGCTCCAATGATACCGTCGGCAGAATGAGATGCCCCCAGGGCTTTAACGCCTCCGGGCCTAGGGAGGTCAGGAAGGACGGTATAAACATAACCAGACTGAGCATAGATCAGGTCATATTTCAGGGCTATTTGGAGGGCGGCTTCTTCGGTTTGAGGGAAATGGGAGGTGACATCTTTGCCGATAGGAGCTAAGAGAGTGCGAAGGAACCAGTCCATATAAACCCGATCTTCGAAGGGGGGGCTTGACATAAGCTCCGTCTTCGTCGCCATTCCTGGACATGGGTAGAAAGGCGGGTCGAAGAGGTTTGCTTAAAGGAGGTCAAGAGCTCTGTACCAGTATCGTATCGAAGAGGGAGCTAGAAATAAGATAAAAAGGCTTGGGCAATGGTCACAAAGGTGGTATGGGAAGAGGTGGCTTGGTCAACATACCATTTAGAAGCTTCGTCGGTAAGTGTGCATTGGAACAACCGAAGATGGATGGAATCGTCGGGAATGGAATTGGAGGAACACCACATGTGGAAAGATCGGACATGGTTGGTTGGATCTTCTCCAGCAAGGCCTTCGAACATAGGGATGTCAGAGGGGAGCTTGGTTGGCATAGCAGGCCAACCAACATCGTGGCAGATAGGGTTGTTGATCAACTGATTGAAATCGGGGAGGTTGAGGCCTGCGATGTATGGCACCAAGGGTGCGGCTGAGGTAGTGCCTGTGGCAGTTCCGCTAGTAGTAGTTCCGGCATTAGGGCCAGGATTACCGCTAGCGTTATGCCCTGGACCAGAAATAGTGAAGGTGATAGGGGGAGAACCAGATGTAAAAGGAGAACCCAATGAATTAGAAGAGGAGTCGGAGTGCGGACTCGGAGGGGGACTGGCTCGACGACGGCGAGATGGAGCAGGTCGACTGACCGGAAACTGAGGGTGAAGGCCAAGAAGTCTCCGGGAGGCACACCTTGGGGGCGCAATGGTGATAACACAAACACGGCACAAGGGGAAGAAGAACGACCACAAGGGCAAGGAGGTGCAGAATCAAGTGATTACAATGTCAAAGCAAGGGCAGATAGGTGCAGTGTCAATTGATTTTAAAGTCTTTGCCTAGCGGTGTAAACCAGGCTCTTCTTCGCTTAGGGTGAGTGTGTGGCGTGCATTAATTTTAATTTTTAAACCCTTTTTGTTTTGAGAGCAAGAGAAAAAGTGTGTTGCGTAACTAAAAATAATGCTGCAAAGACAGTATAAAATGCTGAAATAACAGAAAATTAACAAATACTATTGCATTGATTTAACCCAAAAAGGCAGGTCTCTCAAAAATAATCTAAAAGAGGGAAAAAATCTAGTCAAAACACACTAAAAAGAGGCCAATAGATCTAGGGTCGAAAGGGACAGGGATCTAAAGGGAAAAGCTGCTGAAAATAGGTGCAGATCACAGCCAAGAAGCAGAGGTAAGGTGGCTGGAAAAAAGGAGGAAATCAGCAAAAAGCAGAAGGGGCAAGGAGGAGGCCCTAAAAGTAGGTCCAAAAAAATATTCAGGAGGTGATTTGAAAGGGAGAAGAGCTTATTAGAAGAGGTCTGAAAAGGAGGTATCAGATCTGGAAAAAGGGGGGCTGAAACTCTGAAAAAACATACCTGAAACAGAAAAACTCTTCCACCAAAAGTGGAGGGTACTGAAGCCCTAGGGGGCTATGTTCCCACTTAGATGAGCAAAACAGATCAGAAACAGGTCGAAACGGGCTGAGACAGAGGTTGGAAAACCCTGACAGAAGCTTCAGAAAAACCCAGAAAAATTGCAGAAAAACAGCAGAAAAATTGGCAGGTCGCAGGTTCTGACCTGTTTCCTACTCAGGTCGCATAAAAGAGGCTGAAAAGTGTGACCTAGAGTCCAGGTCGCAGTTTTTGGGCTGAAAAGTGCGACCTCCAACTCCGGTTGTCTCGACGGCAGATTTTCAGAAAAGTTGTCGTCTCAGTTGCGGCTGATGTCTGTCACCTGCGCAATAGGGCCAGAAACATGCAGAAGTTAGAAATTTTAATGTTTTAGGGTTTTATAGGTGAAAAAAAACATGAAAATAGGAAAAATAAATAGCTGAAAAGAAACCCTAGGGTCTGAAGTAGCTGGATATGCAGGAATATGAAAAACGACAGCGGTCATAATTGAAAACTCGTGTGGAGTCACCAATTGTTAGTATGAATCCTTTGTCGAAGTGTATGAAAAAAGACCACTTCAGCTACACATAACTAATAGCCCTAACATCAAAGATGGCTGCCAATATCTTCAGATCTGCAGTTAGTTGATCAAGACAAGAGCTGCAAAAAACTAGATCTATGCATAGAAAGACATTAAGCACTAAAAAGAAGGGTTTGCTCCATATATCCAATAGACAAGACAAGAACAATTTTTGAAATAATTTTTTGTATTAAGGGCACCTGGGAGGAAAACAAGAAGATGTTTCCAATTCTCCTCAATGGGATGGGTTCTTGGAAGTCCTCAGCACTTCAAATCTATAATCTCTCTCTCTTGTTGGTGTAGAAAACCCAGACAAAGATAGAACTCAAAGGGAGCTCACACAACAAATAATGTAGAAAAATGTGACCAAGTGTATAGATCCAGAGTGATCTAATAGGCAACAAAAGGTGAAGAATGGTAGGAAAAATCCTCCTATTTATAACAAAATATTGGGTCATTCTAGATCTTGGTGCATGATTAAAATAATGTTAACCAAATCTAGATCCACCTTTTATGCAATATTTTATTATATTTGTTGGAGGGAAAAAGTATTTGACTTGGGTCAAATCCCTTTATTTGTTAATAATAAATAAATAAATGATTTATTTATCTTTTTAAGGAAGTGGTTGAAGGATAATTAAATAAATAATGATTTATTTAACTATTTGTGGGTGATTTGGTCATATTTAACAAGGAATATTATCTAAATAAGATTTAAATAATTATTCCTAGAAAATAATAAGATAAATAAAGGTTTATCTAATTAATTTCTTTGTTTTGGGGTTAAACATGACTAGGAATAATAATTAAATTATGGTTTAATTAATTATTCCATGAGGAAAATCAAACAAATATAGGTTTGTTTAATATTTCCTTTTTGGGGTTTCCTGTTTAGACCATAAACAACTTAATAAATGTGGTTTATTAAGTTATTTTACATAGTGAGAGCAATTTTACTCAGGGTAAAATTGGTCTTACATGGTGTACTTGGGTCCATCTAATGATAGTAGGTTAGATGACCAAAAAATGGTGTAACATACTTTTTGGCAAAACTGTAGCTTTATGTAATTAATTGTGATCAGTAATACAGAGAGGTTTTCTTCTTGACAGACCTGAGACTCTCATGGGGTTTTAATGTTTTATTGATCTACATATTATGTTTAACTACTTTAAGTAGATCTCATTGCTATTACTCAGAATTCATAACCCTATGCTTTGACTTCCTTTAGTAATGAGATGATTGTGTTTTTCTGTGTTTTATGAGTGAATTTCCTTTGAACCACTAGCAGTAGATTTCATAGCTATTACTCATAATTAATAGCTCTATTCTCTGACTTCCTTTATTAATGAAATGACTGTGTTGACCTATGTTCTTGAGTGAATTGTGTTTGTTAAAAAACCCTTATTTTCCTCAGCTTCCATGTTAAGAAACCTTGCCACTGAACCTACTGATTTGTTGACTCCATAAGCCCAATGTATACATGTTGATGTTATTTTCAACCTACATCTATCATTATCAGTTTATTTCCTAAATAGTGTTATCCATCTATATCTTTATCCATATCATTAACCCTTGAGAGAGCCCTCTCAGATTGAGGAGGCTAAGCCTCAATCAAAATATTTGTTTGAAACGGTTGAATGAGATTGATTTGATTAGTAGCCTATCAGATCTAATTTTGTGATAACATGTTCAATCCTTATATCCTTCACTTTAGAATGGATTCCACTGATACAGCCACACATGTGACATTGGATATAGATAGTCCTAGAGATCCTCTGATGCAGAGATGGGTAGAACTCATGGGTCAGCATGCAGGCTAATCGACTGTTGTGTTCTCTACTGCATTCTTCGCCTTGTTCTGGTGATAGATCATCGCCATAGATGAGTATTCATACGCAGGCGTTGATTTCCGAGGAGATCCAGATTTAGCATTACCAAAAGGCGCTCAGTGGGCTGCAATGGGTAAGAATATTTTGACCATTTTTTCTATTTTCCTAAGGTTTATACAATTTTTTTGTATTTTTAATGTTTTCCCAAGACTAAAATAAATGTTTGATGTAATGTAGATTTTGGTCGTGTTCAACCAGTAGAGGAACCAGAGCGCGAAGTAGATGCGCCAGCAAAGAGGGCTATCAGGAGAGTAGTCCTTCAGGATATTGATATGGCAGAGACTCTGGCTGAGCTTCGGTAGCACATAGAGGGGTTGACATTCTAGATTCCGGATTGCCAGATCGAAGAGTTACCCATGCGACTGCAGCGACACACTATTGGGGTTCCTAACCACTAGATGTGGTTGCTCCGTAGGATAGCTAGATCTATATCATGTTACCATGAGCACCACTAGTTTAATTGTGACATTTTGCATACATTTTTGAGGTCAAATGACCAATGTGTCTTGGGCACAAATTTTTTAAAAACCTATAACTATCTATCTATATGATTTGAGAGTTTTTCCTATGTTTATTGTGCAATCCTATTCAATTATGTGAATGTTTTCTTTACATATGTTTCAAATGTCTGTCAAAAACTTGATTAGCTAATGAATCAGTCAATGTGTTCAAATTTCTGGAAATGTGTTGATATTGAATAAAATCAAAATGTCTTTCCAAAACTCGAACTCTTAGGAACAATATATGAAGTGTTGGATTTCTAATAGTATAAACACTAGTAAGTTGTAATACCACAAGTTGTGAGTCTAACCTTATGATTATGCGGTTAATACCAAATGAAATGGCATCAGAGAGAAGCTCGATCAACGCGCTATACTTAGCGATATTGTTTGTCGATCTACCAATACAAATCCCTTGAAAACTCACTAACTCGTCGTTAGGAGAGAAAATGGCCCACGTTGTAGAGGATAGATTCTGCGTACTACGACTAGCACCATCAGGATATCCAAAAAATGGTTCCAAAGATTTAGACATATGCGATGAAATGTAAAGCGGATTACTAACGTCAAGAAAACTCTAAAAACAAATTAAGATAGTGAATGAAAATCAACAGCATATATATACAATATAATACAAAAATTACTTCACTCATGATTAAGCATAGTAACGTTCCAGATACAACCCATTTCTAGGTTGTGCCAATGGAATTCCATCGTAATCAACCAACTCATAGGCACCCTTAGCAAGAACTCTTTTGACAATATAGGGGCCATGACATAATGGCTCAAATTTCCCCATACCTATTACATCATCTTCTTGATC
This sequence comes from Pinus albicaulis, assembly GCA_034641835.2. Classification (NCBI taxonomy): domain Eukaryota; kingdom Viridiplantae; phylum Streptophyta; class Pinopsida; order Pinales; family Pinaceae; genus Pinus; species Pinus albicaulis. Next base: position 151,258 of record JAXQQM020064195.1, on the reverse strand, counting down.
ATAAAGAAGGACCAAGTTCCCTCTGAAAAGATGTGAGGCTAGACATTTTTGTCGTATTGTGCCTTTATACGTCTCTTATGTGCTCCGTTGGCCAATTGAGCTTCACGACGCGTTTCATCAAGATGGATGAGGTTAAGGAGACGCGCTTCTTCTTCTGAGGTGTTAGGTAACAAGTCTATTTCGAGTTTTAACGATGGTATTTCACATTGGATAGGTAAGATAGCTTCTATACCATACACCAATTGAAAATGAGTAAATCTAGTCGCGTTTCTCACCGAGGTTCGATATGCCTACAAGGGGGAGTATAGGATCAAATGCCAGTTTCTTTTACGAACTCCTATCATTCGTTGAAGCATTCATTTAATAACCTTGTTGATAGCCTCAACTTTTCCATTTGATTGTGGATAATAAGGAGTAGAATTATCATGTGACAATCCTAACTTAGCAGTCAATTCAGACATCATGTTGTTGCGAAAATGCTTCCCATGATCTATAACTATAGTCTGTGGGACCCCAAACTATGCAATAACATGATTAAAGAAAAAAAATGTAGCTATCTGTCCCGTGTTGTTGAATGTAGGCATCGCTTTGGCCCATTTGGTAAAATAGTCGACTGCGACAATAATATAACCATGCCCCTCGGATGAACATGGGTTACAAGTCATGAAGTCAATACCCCATTTTGAAAATGGTCCCACAGAGATAACAGGATGCATTGGCGCTGGTAGTTTGTGGATTTTACGATAAAAAATCTAGCACGGATGACATCTTCTAACCACGAGGATGCAATATCGAAAAATAGTAGGCCAAAAGTAACCTACGCGGAGTATCTTTTGCGCAGTAGCATATCCAGATAAATGTCCACCACAAGCCCTAACATGACAATCATTTAACACTTTTTCAACCTCCTCGTGAGTGATGCACCTCCTTAAAATTGTATCGACACCACGATGATAAAGTGTATTGTCGACGATCATATAATATTTGGCTTGGTATCGAATACGTCATTGTTCAAAGCTAGAGGTTATAGGTTGAAAAGTTTGAGTTTGGAGATAAATGATGAAATCCCCATACCAAGGATTAGATGATCCGATTAGAAATAGAGGCTCGTCGGGAATTGATGGTTCTGACGTAGTTGCAGTACTTTCAGAGGGAAGGTCACAGAGAAGCTCGGCTAATACTAAAGTCTTCTTTGACTTGGATTTGATGAATTCCAAATAAAATTCCTGCAAAATGACAATCCATTTTGAATTCCCCCCCCCCAGAAATTGACGTGATAAGATATAATTCATGGGGTTGCAATCCAAAACGATGGTGGTTTTTCGGAGTAGGATATAATGGCGAAATCTTTGGACAGCTTGAACAGCTGCCAAGGTAAGATTTTCTATGTATGAGTACTTAACTTCCGTATTATTGATATTACGACTAAAATAATAGATCGGATGTTCAATTCCATTTTCTACTTGGACCAATACCATATAAATGGTCGTTTCAACCATGGCGATAAATATGAAATAATCATTTTGATAATTAGGGGGATACATTAATGATGCTCGGACAAGATTATCCTAGATAACATCAAAAGAAGCTTGTGCAACTTGGTCCCAATGGAATGGAACCCCCTTTTTCAAGAGTCGAGTAAATCCTTTAGCCATTTCGACGTAGTTTGGAATGAACCTTCTTAGGAAGTTAGATTTGCCTTAAAGTTTCTATATCTGAAGTAAATTTGATAGCGCAGGCAAATCAAGAATGGCCTGAAACTTCAATGGGTCTATTCAAATTCCTTCTTTTGAGACTATGAATCCAAGAAGATGACCAGAACCAACACAAAACACACATTTATGTGGATTTAGGTGTGTTTTGTAGTGTCAGCAACGTAATAAATGGCTCTCAAATGTTTCAGGTGATCAGTCTGATTTCGTGAATGTGCTGGTAAATCATCTAGATACGGTTGAACAATGTGCTTGATGTCATTGAAAGCATAATCCATTGCTCTCTGGAAAGTTGCCCCAATGTTCTTTAAACCAAACGGAAGTTTCCTATAAGTGAATGTGCCCCAGGGACAAATTAATGTTGTCTTATGTTGATCATCTGGGCAGATATTGATTTGATTATAGTTGGAAAATCCATCCATGAACGAAAATATTTCGCATCCAACACAATTGTCAATAATCTGGTCGATAAAGGGAGTGGGATAGTTTTCTTTTGGACAAGTATTATTAACGTCCCGATAATCGACGCACACTCTAATGGTTCCTTGTTTTTTCATGACAGGAACGATATTGGAAACCCACTCAGTCAGTGGAACAGGGTAAATGATACCAGCACGCAAAAGTTTTTCAACCTCTACTTTGATGGTAGCGGTTTTCTTTGCATGAACAGGATGAAGTCGTTGACTCACTGGTTTGACGTTAGGATACATATTAATAGTGTATTCAACTATACTAGTATCTATGCCTAGCATTTCCTCATAAGACCAAGAAAATACATCAAAAAATTCTCGAAATAAAGAGTGATATGATTTGAGTTCTGATGAGAATAAGATACACCAACATGAATATTTTCTACAACTCCAGGTTTGGTCAAAATATCGATAGAAATGGTTTCTTCAATTTGACAAATTTCACTCAGAATTGATTGCATTAATAGGTAAAGAATCCGAAAATAAATTTTTGATTGATGGGTGATATAGTTCACTAATATATTTTTCTTCATAATCAGGAAGATGGGAACGATGATGATAATCTTCCCATGGTTATCCTTATGACATCATAGCTTCCAGAATATTTTCATCTGTCAAAAAAATTGAGGAAAATGGATCAGATGGAGTACCAAACTCTAAGGAACGATCAACCCAAACACTCGATGACGTTGATTTTGGATTTGTTGCTGAAGCCAGATAGATTGATTGTTATGCCATCTCAATAGGGTTGGGCAGTAAAAATTCATCCAACGTAGAAATATCAAAATCACCCGTACTCTCCCTTAAGCCAGATAGAGTGGAAAAGATCATGTAGCAAGTCTCTATACTTGTAATTTCTACTGATGTCGTAGGCGGTGGTAATGCAAAGGTTCCCATGATATTGGAGTCCTTTAAAAGTCCTACACTAATGTTCTGAAGTTATATTTGGGGTATGTGAACAAATGGAACACTTCCAATTATATGTGAAGCAGAGGCAAAGAAGGATAGTTGATTAATGACTGTGATAGTACCTTTATGTGGAAAGGCAATCATTCTAAATTATGTAGAAACAATTGCAGTCATCGCATATACCCATGGCCTTCGAAGTAAAATATTGTAGTCAAATGGTCCGTCAATAACTTCAACATCAATATTTACTATTTTTCCCCCTAGTTCAACATGCAGGTTATTAATAATACCACAAGGTTTATATGTTCATCCATAAAAATCCTTCAACGTCGTTTATGATTGTCATAAGCGTGGCGAGCCAAGTGAATTCCAACAATTTAGAGACATAATTCATGTAGATGCTCCCTCATCAATAATAGTGTGATTAACAAGGTGATTGAGAACATTTACTTGTATGGAGAATGCCAATTCTGCTGGTAGTTGTGGTACATATCCCGTATGATTAAAGATGACAAGATTAGAATCAGTCAAATCATTTCCACCAATGGCCGACAATAAAGCCTATTTTTGGGAGGGACAATTTTGTAATACCTCAACAGTAGACATAGCTGAATGGATTGAGCCAAATCTTCAACTATATTATAATTTTTTGTAGCTCTTGCTCGAGGATTATATGTCAATTTATGAATTACTCCCTTTGGTGGCTTGATTGTCAATTCAGGAATAGCAGTAGGCGGTACTGATTCCATAGACGGATTCATAGTCAAGGTAGTAGGTTGATCAATGGCCTGACTACCATAATCTTTATTACGCGTTGACACCAAAATATTTGTTGAAGGTTTTGTGACAAAACACATTAACACTTGGGAACTAGGAGTTGGATCCGTAGCAACCAAATTAGTGTCTGGATTTGGAAATGGGTCTGTCAACATAGCTTACGCATGAGAATTTTTTATGATTTTTGAGACTTCAGCGCGGTGAGGACAATCCCTAAAAAAATGTTCCTCATTATATATTATGCATATATAATGAGGTTTCTAAGGTCTAGACGGTTGATCAGATGATCTTTCCTGCAGTTTAGAAGTTTGCTTTTTCTTTTATTTCCCCTTTTTCTTACTTTCGGGTTGCTTGTCACCTTTGCCTTTGTCAAATGACACGGCATTAATTTCAGAAGTAGGAGCAGGATCAGACGCAGTAGTGTGGTGTGTGTTTGCAATTCCTATAAAGCCGTCTCTGGCATGAGAGTCATTTAATTGAGGAGGAACATTAAAATTATATCTCAGCGCATTAGGAATTTTTTCATAGAGCATGCTAGACTGAGTGTAAATCAAGTCTAAATATTGGGCACAAGTGATAACTTGCTCTTCTGTGACAACGCCACCCTTTGCCACATCCTCATTTATAGATGGTAACAGGGACTTAATGAACCATTCATCAAGGAGCTGATTTAGAACAAATTTCTTAACCATTCTATGACAACGACGCCACTCATGAATATGATTAGAGATGTGAGTAGCATTAGTCTGTTTGAAATTGGTCAATATTTCCTTTCCAAATTCATATCTGATAGGTAATTGGAAATTATTCAAAAAGACAGTATCTAGGGTAGTAAAATTATCAAAAGAAGCTCTAGGTAACTCAATGTACCATTTTGCAGCCAGACCTGTGACTGTACGCTGGAAAAGATGTAGTCAAATAGAATCATCATTCAAGGAGTTATATGAACACCATAAATGATAATTCATGACATGAGTCGACAAATATTCTCCATGGTTTCCATTGAACTTAGAAATATCTGAGGGTAATTTGTGGGGTATCATCAGCCACCAAGGAGTATAGTTGATTGGATCATTGGTTAACCGATTTAAATCTGGTAACTCTAAAGTTGCAACAAAAGGCAACTGTCTATTAAGGTCAGGTTGAGCATAGCCAAGGTAAGATGGAATTTCTTGAGCAACAGGCATTTGAGCACTAGCATAAGGAGTCAGTTACTGGTAACCCAGATAGGGGTTGTTTTGAAAAGCAAACGCTTGAAGATTCTGTTGACCAAAACCTGGATATGATACTTGTTGAAATGAAGTTTGAGGCATTTGCGCCTGAGGTTTCCAAGGGGTCTATCTACCAATATTATAAACCAAATTAGAATAACTTGGATTCGGTTGATATGTATAACTAGGTTGCATTTGTGACATCCCATAAAATGGTAAACCAGCTTGTGAATAAATGATTCTCGATATAGGTCGTTGTAAATTAACCAAAGGATTTGGAGTCTGTGGACCCAAAATTTGATTGTGTTGGTGTCCTGTGTTTTGATAGTTTGGAAAATCAAAAGACAAGGCAACATCAGAACCAATCTTTAGAGTTACAGGATCTAGTCCTCTTGCTCTCAGAGAGGGATCTCTCAAATTATTTGTTTTTGAAAAGGTTTAACTTGTGTGCTTTGAATATTAGTTTTAGACTAGTTATTAAGTGCAAGGGTTTGCTTGTTTGTTTGGTTGAATTGATATAGCAGAACATAAAAGGACTAGGAAAGATAGATAGAAAGGGGAAATGTCAGCTTCATTGGGCAATGGAGTCAAAAAGAGGTCATGACAAACTTATCAATGGATATGGGATATCAAAGGGCAAATCTAACTTGGCCATAGGATCCTTTGGTTTTGGAATGAGATGGACATCAATGATTTGGAAAGAGAATTTCAATTCTCAACAAAGGGAATTTGAAAGCACAACTTGAAAAATAAAGAGCTATTTGATAGACAGTGCTAACCATGAATTCTACAAATCACACTTTAAGCAAATAATGACTTCAAAAAAACTTTTAAAATGAAATCTAAGATTCGGGGAACACCCTATTTCCTCAAATATTTTATTTCAAATGACTTAGAAAACATAAAATATTCACTGATAATTACGGTCATAGAAGAGGGAACACCTAAATACATCTATGATCATAACTATAAATACCTTTAAGCCAATTGTTCAAGCAAGGACAAGGGGTATGATCAAAACAGACCTCCTTGACTCACTGTAAACAAAGATACTTCAAAGGGAGACTTCAATAATAGCCTTTAAGTGGCAGCAGACAAGCAGGGAAAACCATAAATCATGTTGAAACCAACTATTCGAACTATTAGAGAAATAAACAAGCATGAAGACTAAAGAGAGAGATTAAAGACTCTAAAATACTTCAGCAGAAGAAAACATAAAACAATGAAAGATAAACAGGTCTAAGGTGCTTCCAAGAGTCATTTCTTAGCCTAAAAATTTCATCCTACTGTAGTAATAATTTATGGAACAAAATGAAAATAGGGGAAAAAATTAAACAGTTTTGAATACTTCACCAACATCCAAGCTCATGGATCCAATGATAGAGCCTTCTCAGGAAAAAGCATGCAACAACATCATCAGGGCTTCCAAGACTTCAATTTCTTCTTCAACTTCAACAGACTATGTATTATTTCAGAGAGTTTCAATATTACAACTAGTGATCAACTAGCCAACCAACAACGTTTACAATGGATTCCTCAACAAGTTTTTATAGAGGAATGAGGAGGTCGAAAAGAGATAAAATATCTTCTGAGTTCAATTAATACAGTTAATGCTTCTTGGCCTTTGAGGGGCTCAAGGGAGAAATTTACAGATATTTTCCTGTATTAATTGGTTTGCATTAAGTAATTAAGCTTGCTGGATGCTTATGTTGACTTTAAGGCTTTTGTATCATCTTTTGCAATAAATCTGCTGATAGTTTATATTAGCTTATTTGATTTCGAAATAACTATTCAGTTGTAAGGGACATATATTCTCTGTTCTAGTCATTTATTCGGCCTTTGTTTGAATGCGGTGAAGCCACAGGTGGCAATATGGTAGCTGAGAGGAATCAATTTGCCTCTGATGTGGTAGTGGAGGCTCTCTCTGACTGATAAATATCCTTGATTTGCCTTTAAATGTGTTTAATTCAATGGATAAGGCTTTTGATAATCGATTTTAGCCGTAATCCATTGAACTGTATAATCAATGTTTAATCCTTCATTTCTACTGTGTGTGGGTCTTCGACACTAATACTCTTTGATTTTATTTAATTATTTGTGTCTTGTTGATGTGCAGGTATGTACGAGGTCCACATGGCATCAATGCCCATGAGTCATTGATGAAACGTGAAATTGAACCCTGTATATGGCTTTCCTTTTTTATGGATTAAAGTCTGGAGGATTGTCATCCTCAACTTTCATTTTATTTTTAAAACATTTGAAAGCCCTTTAAATCTTGCACAATACAAAAATGATTAAGAAATCATGCATATTTGGTAAAAAATTCTTAGGAGGTTTCGGGTGGGAGCATGGTCATTGGATGACAGCATCCAACGGTGGAGATCTGTGCACAGTGGTCAAAAGGAGAGCAGTGGGAAGAAATAAGTCAGATCCGTCAATTTGCAGAGATCGATGGTCAGGATTAATCAAGAGAAAACATAATGCAAATGGTCACATTATGGAAATTTGGAAGAAAAACAAAGGAAATAGGCGAAATTTCCTTTGGCGGAGGTAAAATGCGCAAAAATTGAAATTGGGGTTTTGGGATGATCATGGGCCGTCAGATGAGATCGGCCCATGAGATCAACATCGAAGATTGTGCGTTAAAAACCCTTTGGATGAGGTGGAGGGTGATAGTGTAAGGCCATATTAGATCTGAGCCATTGATTTGCAGAGAACAATGGTGGGAGGCATGCGCGATGAAACACAATGGAAAAGAGGGAAAGTGGTTTTGGGGATGAAAACCATGGGTTTCGCGTAGTGAAAAGGTGGGGAGGTGATTTTGCATTTTTGAACATGATATGCATTCCCACCTGACACATGGCTTCTTGAAACCACTTATATCGCGCAGCCCTCGGGAAATTAACCCTCGTGCTTAAAGTTATGCGATTTAGAATGTCGACCGTTAGATCTGGGGCCTCAAATCTAACGGTGGGGGAGCGAGCATGATATAAGAAAGATGCACGAGTGAAAGGGAGATGGGCGGTTTCAATCTGGGCCATTGGATCAAGGATGAATGGCTGGGATCAGAAACTGAGGAAGACAAGACCCACAGGAGGCAAGCTTGTCAGGATTAATAAGAATCGTTAGATGGAACAGATCAACAGTTAAGATTTGATCTGGGGTATAAACGAATTAATACATAGGCAGAGAGAGGGGTAAATATGGATCATTTATCTGCAGAGATCAATGGCTAAGATTGTTTGGAAAACATTATAGAGCGGGGCCGTATGTTTTTAACCAAAGTGGAGGGCTGCATTCTAGATCGTCCGATCTGGACACAAGGACGGTCCAGATGCAATCGGAGGCATGCAATCGCAGGGGGAAGAAATTGTATGGTGCCGATGTGATTGAGCACTGACCGTCGATTTGCAGATCAGATCGACGGTGGAGGATGAATTGGAAGGTGACCAATCGGGGTGGGGAACAAATGCGCCCGATGAAAAGTTGCGATGCGATTTTGCGCGGGCCGTTTGATCGACTTAAGATCAATGGCAGATATGGTTCCAAAAAATGCACCAGCGGAAACCCTTTAATACTTATGAAAAACCCAAAAAATTAATGAAACAATAAGGTTTTGGTTTCGGAGGCGGGTCTTTATATATGAAATGGCACCTGGTTGCGGGGCCTAGTTTATATGAAATGCGATAGGCCCAGGGCTTATATATATAAGGGCCAATCGCATCGGAACTTCAGATCGGGCCTTTGGGCTTTTCAATCTACCCATTTTAATTCTCCGATGTGATTAGCACCTCGAGAATTTAACTCTTGGTCCTGAGCGTCGGTTTATATAGAGAGGGGTGGAAGTTTATACAGCGGGGCTCAATCGCACTGGAAAAATGATGCGGGGCTTTTCAATCTACCCATTTTCTTTTTAAAAAACATTTTTCTGCGGGTTTTAAACCAAAACATAGGAAAAGTGGGTTTTTGACTTTACAAAGGAAAAAATGCATTGGAGATGGTTTATTACAACTTTTTAAGCACTAGATGCGGGCCCATGGGTTATATGAAATAATAATATGATTGGGGGTTATAAACAAAGGGCTTAATCGCATCAGAGGTTTTAACATGGCAAATAGACTTGCACGCTCCAATTTTTCTGATGCGATAAGCGCCTAATGGGCTAAGTGCTTGGTTCCACCACCAACGCATATGGTGGGAAAGTGGTTTAGGACTTAGCCCAAGGGGGCTTAAGCCTGCAGCTCAAAAACTTATTTTTTATGAATTTTTTCAATGTTTTTTGATGGATTTGGGGGTTTTTGCAAGGTTCAAAAGTGAGTTTTAAACCTTATAAAATGGATTTCCATGAAGGGAAGAAGGAAATCATGAAAAATAGAGGAATTTCATGGGGGAATAAAGGGGTAAAATGAAGGTTAGTTTTGAATTAAGGAGGGGAAAAATGGGATTTTGCAGCTGTCTTTTCTTCATGGAAAAACAACAGAATTTCTAAGTTCAAAAAGGGGAACAATAGTGATGATTAACCAAAGGATAGAATATCTTTAGAATACTTTAAGCATCAACAATTTTGGCAACAAAACTGTTTCTTGAAGGCTATCCAAAATTATTTAGCCACCACTTGATATGACAAAATTTTATAGGTGGCTAATAGATTGTATTGAGTTGAAGGACCCTCTTGATAAGGTTGGTGTAAAACATTTTGATTCTATAATAGGGGTAAAGATGTATTAACAAGTGGTAATGAGGTGGATTTAACAGGTTGAACTGGTTGATACAAGTGTACAACCGTTTGTGGTTGGATAGGAAGAGTGGGCTACCATTGACAAACATTCATTTCAACATTAGGTTGACCAAAAAGTGACGGAGTATTGTCATATTGGGTGACCAAAGGTTTCCCCCCAGCATGAGGAGGATAATAAGATGGATAATATTGTTCTCCAAACGCTGGGAGTCCAGTTGATATGGTACTTAAAGGAATAGACCCAGAAGGACCGACTTGATATTGTCTTGATGATGTGTATAAAGAATCAAGCCATTTAGTACTAACTATAGGATTACCAGTTAAAATACTGGATTATGACATTGGTAAAGACCATGGTTTTGAAGATGCACCAGAGTAAATTCTAGATAATGATTTATAACCTGATGGGACCATAGGGCCTCCATGAAAATATGACTCTGGTGAAGTAAACATCGACGGAGTAGCGAGGGCAGGAGCTGACGTAATTGGAACAGTTGTCCCAACCGAAGATGTTGGTTCAGGCATGGTTTCTTGACCAAATGTATACCCTTTAAGATCAACATGAGTTTTAATGGGAATAGGATCAATAAAATCAGATGGGAATGATTGAGGAAAAGACTCGTACAGGTAAAGGTCCTCCCCAAAATGGGTTGGAGTTAAAGGTGTCTCGTCTTGTGGGATTTCTTCAATCGCTATTAAACCAGGTGGAATTATTTCACCATCAGGCCCAAAGTATATTTTAGGTGGTTGAACATGTGATATAGGAGTTTCAATGGCTACAGAAATTTGTGGGATGACCAAGGTAGGAACAACTTTCGGTTATTCGACTTCGAGACTCAGATATTCTAGCAAAGAAGAGATAGGATCTGGATCAATTTGTGGTTGAAAAACATCAGTTCCAAGAGGTATGGTCTCACTAATTGGATGGATCGTGTCCACGAGTAGCTGTGAAGACTCTGTTTCGACAACAGTAGACAAATCGGGATGTGTAGAAACAATTTGAGCTAACTCTACTTTGTTGGAAGATGATGTTTCACCAGAGGTATAGATTGTACTTGATTTGGTAGATCGTGATCGCCTTCGCCTACCAGAAGTAACTTCTGGTGGTAAAGTTGGTTTTAAATCTAATCTACGTGAACGACGGGGGAAAGGATTTTGTTCTTCCACGATTACTGATTTATTTTAACCAAAAAAAAAACAAAATAAAAGGGTAATACTAGGCAAAAGGTTTACCAAGAAACTGTGAACTGCAGAATACCTCCTGGTGAACCTGTTGAAGATTGCAACAAGAAAAAGTGAAGGTGGCATCCTGAAACATCATCCTTGATCCTAGTTGGAAAATAATCACCTAAACTAGGTGGGGCCCACACAAGCTATTTTTAGGTGTATGTCTATTTTTAGACATGGTGAGCATATTCTATATGTAGCAGGAGGCTATTTGTATATGGTTGGTCAAATGTGAAAAATAGATGAGATTATATTTTTAGAATATTGGGCGAAGTCTATTTATAGAGCGCTGATCTAAAAATAGATGCATGTCGATTATTATTAGTTCTTAATAATAATCAGACTCTAAACAACAACTTATTCTCTTGGAGCACTTCAGTTAAGTGCACAGATGTGGCACAATAGATGACATAAGGAATTACACTATTCCTGAGGGTTTACTGGAGCTATTGCATGGAGGACTTCAGTTAGAACTCATGTGACAGAGTTTGGTGGAGTTATAGAAGTAGTTGATGGAGTTGTATTCAGTTTAACTCAGTTAGACTCAGTTGAGCTAGTTGTATCTAGTCTAACTTATTGATACACTAGTGAGAGTGGTGTGAATTAATTAGCTAATTAATTCACTAAATAATAACTCATTAATCAACTAAAAAATACACCAGTTAACTACAGTGCATGGCAGTTTCAGTGGAGACCAGTGGAGAGGTAGGTGAAAGAGCAAGTGTAACTATCAGTTGTGACTATAGTGTTGCATTGTTTGCACCACACATTCATTGGAGATGCCAATGAGGATTGTGCAGTCAATATAGGGTGGATTCGATTTCATTCAGATCCATTCTTCAGCATGGATTGCGCAGTAGAGGCAGGCTAGCAGGTGGCAGAGAACAGTGCATGGATTTACAAGATCAGGCCTGATTAGTGTGTAGCGATTGGATTGTACTGAGAGCTTGTGATAAGCTTTATATGAGGATTGTTACATGATCTCTATGACATATATTATATATAGATAGTTGGGGTTTTCAGCTTCAAGCTTTCCCGTTAAAACAACTGTGTTAATGTGTGTGAATTTTTATTGTTTCATGTGAGCATTGCAATTGATTTAATTTCCGCATGTGATGATCAATGGTGGAATATATTCGGTATTGTGCATGAAGTTAAAATATTGTGTGATCAGGAGAATATTTTACATATGCATGCATAGTGCATATAATTTCTACATGGTATCAGAGCAGTTGATCATTGGATCAGATTGTAATTATTGAAGCGGTTTAGTTTTTTGCTGGTGGAATTCGAATTTGCTGCAGTGTTTTCTTGGTGTCGAAGTTGAGCATTCATTGAAATGTCTTTCAACGGATTTTGATTGGAGTATGCCCTTGATGGGAGCTCAAATTATATTTCATGGAAGGACAGGATGGAGGCGGTGCTGGAGGATAATGGGTTGAAGGAGTTCATAGATGCTGATATTCCTAAATCGGGTTCTAGCGATGCAGCTGCACTTGATGCATGGCAAAATAAGGTAGCAAGGTGTCGAAGGATTCTGTTGGAAGGTGTGAAGGATCACATTGTGTCTAGCCTTCACGGTAAAGCCACTCCATTCTTGATGTGGAAGGCTTTGACAGAATTGTTCCAAATCAGAAGTGATTAGAGGAAGTTGGCACTTAAAGACAAGCTCAGGAAAATAAAAATGGAGAAGAATGACACTATTCTGGTATACTTGACAAAGTTTTTCCTCTATAGGGATGAGCTTGGGAGTGGAGGAGTTAGTGTGGATGAAGAAGACTTGGTGAGCTTGGCTCTCCTTGGGCTTTCGAAGAGTTGGCATAGCTACGAGGACTCTGTCAATGGTCAGGAGAAACTGCCAGGATGGGAGTGACTTTGGTCGGATCTTGTGTAGGACGAGATAAGGTGGAGTACCAGGGATGGCTCTTCATCAAAGAATGATGATGAAGAGGATTGCGATTTGGTTTCTAAAGCAAGGAAAGGTAAGGGGAAGAAAAATCCTTCTCAATCCGGTGCGGATGGCAAAGAGCATGACATGTACAAAGTGAAGTGTTTTCAATGTCACGAACATAGGCATTTAGCCACACATTGTCCATAGAAGAAGAAGAACAAGCAGGCTGCTGGAGTTGCATCTGGTGAGGCTCTTGCCTCGCAATTTGAGCTGGACTTCTCATTGCTCGCATGCATGGTGTCTAGTGCATTGGGATTGGGGTGGTACTTTGATAGTGGTGCTTCCTTTCACATGATGGGAGATGTGAACCTTTTCAGTGACTTGGTGGAGAAATATCTCCAGTTGCATGTTGATTTGGGCGACAATGGACGATACAATGCAACTGGCATTGGTACCATTACCTTTCAGAGGGAGTCGGGTAAACTCATTCTTTTACAAGATGTAGTGCATGTTCCAGGTTTAAAGAAGAATTTAATCTCAGTTGCAACATTAGAGGATAAAGGGTTGTTGAAGATTTCAACAAGAAACAGTGAAGGAGTCATCCTGAAACATCATCCTTGATCCTAGTTGAAAAATAATCACCTAAACTAGGTGGGGCCCACACAGGCTATTTTTAGGTGTATGTCTATTTTTAGACATGGTGAGCATATTATATATGTAGCAAGATGCTATTTTTTAATGGTTGGTCAAATGTGAAAAATATATGAGATTCTATTTTTAGAATATTGGGCGAAGTCTATTTATAGATCGCTGATCTAAAAATAGATGCATGTCGATTATTATTAGCTCTTAATAATAATCAGACAATAAACAACAACTTATTCTCTTGGAGCACTTTATTTCAGTGAAAAGATTTGTAAAATCAGTGGGCTAAAGGAATTACGCAATTCCTAAGGGTTTACTGGAGTTCATGCATGGAGGACTCAGTTAGAACTAAAGTGGAAAATTTATGACAGAGTTGGAAGAGTAGTTCAAGGAGTTGTATTCAGTTTAAATCAGTTAGACTCAATTGAGCTAGTTGTATCTTGTCTAACTGAATGATACACTAGTGAGAGTGGAGTGAATTAATTAGTTAATTAATTCACAAATAATAACTCATTAATCAACTGAAGAATACATCAGTTAACTACAGTGCATGGCAATTTCAGTGGAAACCAATGCAGAGATAGGTGAAAGGGAAAGATAGACTATCTGTTGTGACTATAGTGATGCATGAATTGCATCTAAATATACATTGGAGTTTCCAATGATAATAACGTAGTCAATGAGAGTGGGATTACATCGAATTGGTCTTTGTAATTAGCTTGGATTGTGCAGTGGAGGTAGACTAGCAAGTGGCAAAGATCGGTGCATGGATTTGCAAGATTAGGCATGTATAGTGTATGAAGGTTGTACTGTACTGAGAGCTTGTGATAAGCTTTGTATGTTTGTATGTGATTGTCATATGATCTCCATGTTACATAATATATAGTTGGGGTTTTAAGCTTCAGGATTTCCCGTTAAAACACTGTGTTAATGTGTGTGAATTTTTATGGTTTCATGTGTGCATTGTAATTGATTTAATTTCCGCATGTGATGATAAATGGTGGAATAGATTCTGTATTGTGCATGAAGTCAAATAGTGTGTGATCAGGAGAATCTTGGACATATGCATGCATATTGCATATAATTTCTACATGGTATCAGAGCTGTGTTATAGATTTTCTACATGGAATGAGAGCATGAATTTTTGGGTGCGCGAGTTTGCAGAGAATATCTGAATTTTTGGTGAAATATTTTCAGAAAAAATAGAATATTTATATTCCTTGCGAAAAAATACCCAAATTGAAGAAAAAAATTGGTCGAATCGGAGCTCGGATGAGGGAGATATCGTCGATTTAAAATCAACACTTTTGTTAGAAAATTTTGCGATGACGGGACAATTGCAATATGTGCAAGCCAAGAATCTACATGCACTGAGGTACAAGATGCATGAAAAGCTTTGATGAGCAAAGCAGAGGTTAGTGACTTGGTGGTTTAGAGGGAGCCTCTCAACATGCAGCGTGAGAAGTAGTCTCAGAAGGTTGTGGAGTAGCCACAACTGGAGATGTAGAAGAATATTTATAGATTTGAAGTAGATGGGATTTCTATGGAACTTCCTACTGTTGGGAAGTGCAAGAAAGACATGAAATTGAAGCTTGAGAGGGAGCTGTATTTGCATGCAGGTAAGAGTGAACCTCAGGATGTGGAGCAGCCAAAATATGAGGATCATGGAGTGGGAGAAACCACTCATGCAAAGAAATTTCATGCCAAATGGGCAGAGGGAGTGCATGCGCCTATACCACCAGGTGAGAGGTGGGGCGGCATGCATGAGTAATCCCAAGAAGATATTTCTGGGCATGATTCATTGAGATGGTGTAGATATCATGAATTGAACCTGGCTACGAGGTGCCCACAGAGCAGCAGTAGCATGATCAGTTGGATTGATACAGGCAGATCAAAGTGACAGTGTCGGATACTGGAGCGCGGTTCAGAGTTGACAACAAGTGCAGAGTGCATGGGTACAGAGTTCAACAACGCAGTGGTTCCTGAAGACATGTGCAGTAGCTAAGAAGAAGTCGAGGACTCTGATGATAGATGTATTAGACTGATTGAGTTGTTTGGAGGCTATTCAGTTTCAGAAGTGTTGCAGCAAGAGTTGTAGAGCAGATGCATGGAGTTGCAGGGCGCTTGCAAAGGTTGCAAGGCGAATGCATGGAGTTGCATTTTTCATGCAAATACATTCCTTTCTTATTGAGAGGGATTGTTGAAGATTGAAAAGAAACAGTGAAGGAGGCATCCTGAAACATCATCCTTGATCCTAGTTGTAAAATAATCACCTAAACTAGGTGGGGCCCACATAGGCTATTTTTAGGTGTATGTATATTTTTAGACATGGTGAGAATATTCTATATGTAGTAGGATGCTATTTGTGAATATTTGGTCAAATGTGAAAAATAGATGAGATTCTATTTTTAGAAGATTGGGCGAAGTCTATTTATAGATCGCTGAACTAAAAATAGATGCATATCGATTATTATTAGCTCTTAATAATAATCAGACAATAAACAACAACTTATTCTCTTGGAGCACTTTATTTCAGTGAACAGATTTGTAAAATCAGTGGGCTGAAGGAATTATGCAATTCCTAAGGGTTTACTAGAGTTCATGCATGGAGGACTCAGTTAGAATTGAAGTGGCAAAGTTATGACAGAGTTGGAAGAGTAGTTCATGGAGTTGTATTCAGTTTAACTTAGTTAGACTCAGTTGAGCTAGTTGTATCTAGTCTAACTGAATGATACACTAGTGAGAGTGGAGTGAATTAATTAGTTAATTAATTCACAAATAATAGCTCATTAATCAACTGAAGAATACATTAGTTAACTACAGTGCATGGCAATTTCGGTGGAGACCAATGGAGAGATAAGTGAAAGGGCAAGATAGACTATTTGTTGTGACTATAGTGATGCATGAATTTCATCTACATATACATTGGAGTTTCCAATGATAATAACGCAATCAATGAGAGTGGGATTACATTGAATTGGTCTTTGTAATAAGCTTGGATTGCGCAGTGGAGGCAGGTTAGCAGGTGGCAAATATCGGTGCATGGATTTGCAAGATTAGGCATATATAGTGTATGACGGTTGTACTATACTGAGAGCTTGTGATAAGATTTGTATGTTTGTATGAGATTTTCATATGATCTCCATGTTATATAATATATATTTGGGGTTTTTAGCTTCAGGCTTTCCAGTTAAAACACTGTGTTAATGTGTGTGAATTTTTATAGTTTCATGTGTGCATTGTAATTGATTTAATTTCCGCATGTGATGATCAATGGTGGAATATATTCTGTATTGTGCATGAAGTCAAATAGTGTGTGATCAGGAGAATCTTGGACATATGCATCCATATTGCATATAATTTCTACAAGGGTATGATGTTTTCTTTAGTGAAGAAAATTTTTTCCTTCGATACAAAGCAACAGGACAAGTCAAGAAGGTTGGGATTCGAGCCAAGAATATCTACAGACTTGAAGTAGATGGGATTTATACAGAGCTTCCTACTGTTGGGAAGTGCAAGAAAGACGTGCAATTGAAGCTTGAGAGGGAGCAGGATTTGCATGCTGGTAAGAGTGAACCTCGGGATGTGGAGCAGCCACAAGATGAGGATCATGGAGTGGGAGAAACCACTCATGCAGATAAATTTCATGCTAGATGGGCAAAGGGAGTGCATGTAGCTATACCACCAAGTAAGAGGTGGGGCGACATGCATGATTAATCCCAAGAGGAGATTTCTGGGCAAGATTCATTGAGATGGTGTGGATCTCATGAATTGAACCTGGCTACGAGGAGCCCAAAGAGCAACAGTTGCATGATCAATTGGATTAATGCAGGCAGATCAAAGTGACAATGTCGGATACTGGAGCGTGGTTCAGAGTTGACAGCAAGTGCAGAGTGCATGGGTGCAAAGTTCAACAGCGTAGTGGTTCCTGAAGACATGTGCATTTGGTACCAGCAGAAGTCGAAAAATTTGATGATAGATGCATTAAGACTGATTGAGTTGTTTGGAGCCTTTCAGTTTCAGAAGTGTTGCAGCAAGAGTTGCAGAGCAGATGCATGGAGTTGCAGGGCACTTGCAAAGGTTGCAGGGTGAATTCATGGAGTTGCATGTCACATGCAAAGACAGTCCTTTCTTGTTGAGAGGGAGTGTTGAAGATTGCAACAAGAAATAGTGAAGGAGGCATCCTGAAACATCATCATTGATCCTAGTTGGAAAATAATCACCTAAACTAGGTGGGGCCCACACAGGCTATTTTTAGGTGTATGTCTTTTTTTAGACATGGTGAGCATATTCTATATGTAGCAGGAGGCTATTTGTAGATGGTTGGTCAAATGTGAAAAATAGATGAGATTCTATTTTTAGAATATTGGGTGAAGTCTATTTATAGAGTGCTGATCTAAAAATAGATGCATGTCGATTATTATTAGCTGTTAATAATAATCAGACTCTAAACAAAAATTTATTCTCTTGGAGCACTTCAGTTAAGTGCACAGATGTGGCACAGCAGCTGACAGAAGGAATTACACTATTCCTGAGGGTTTACTGGAGCTATTGCATGGAGGACTTCAGTTAGAACTCATGTGATAGAGTTTGGTAGAGTTATAGAAGTAGTTGGTGTAGTTGTATTCAGTTTAACTCGGTTAGACTCAGTTGAGCTAGTTGTATCTAGTCTAACTGATTGATACACTAGTGAGAGTGGTGTGAATTAATTAGTTAATTAATTCACTAAATAATAACTCATTAATCAACTGAAAAATACATTAGTTAACTACAGTGCATGGAAGTTTCAGTGGAGACTAGTGGAGAGGTAGGTGAAAGAGCAAGTGTGACTATCAATTGTGACTATAGTGTTGCATTGTTTGCACCACACATTTATTGGAGATGCCAATGAGGATTGCACAGTCAATATAGGGTGGATTCGAGTTCATTCAAATCCATTCTTCAGCATGGATTGCGCAGTAGAGGCAGGCTAGCAGGTGGCAGATATCGATGCATGGATTTGCAAGATCAAGCCTAATTAGTGTGTAGCGATTGTTTTGTACTGAGAGCTTTTGATAATATTTGTATGAGGATTGTTACATGATCTATATGACATATATTATATACAGATAGTTGGGGTTTTTAGCTTCAGGCTTTCCCGTTAAAACAACTGTGTTAATGTGTGTGAATTTTTATGGTTTCATGTGTGCATTGCAATTGATTTAATTTCCGCATGTGATGATCAATGGTGGAATAGATTCTGTATTATTCATGAAGTTAAAATAGTGTGTGATCAGGAAAATCTTGGACATGCATGCGTAGTGCATATAATTTCTACAGAACCAAGAATTACGGGCAGGCAATCTCCCCAAATGTTGTGTTCGTTGTATCACAATTTACAAGGCAGACGACTCGGTTCATTATGGATGGATAGCACCTAAAATTTGTCCTCCAAAATATACTCTAAGGTACGTGGAGGCCCAAGTCTGTATTAGCGTTTTCTGATGCAAAACTGTATAGTGAGAGAACCCCTTTATACTTATCGTACTGTAACACCGTCCGATATACCCGAAAGTATGTGGACGAGATACGATATACTTACATATGCGGAGTGAGGTATCACACTCGGAATGTATCACAGACAAGTTAATGAAAGCTGCTATGTTTTATGATGTCGGAACACATCTCTAGCCTAGAACTTCTAAATGTTATCGTTATGGTTCCAATGCTTTGTTAGGTAAATTGGGATAAACTTTATGTTGATCTTGTTTAACAATTTTCCTTTCAAAGGTTCACCGCGATGATGTATTGGAAATTCCTAAAATGCAAAATAAGAATAATAAGCAATCTTTCACTTTTAGTTTTTTCAATGAAAATCCTAGCTACTAGAGGGAAAGAGCAAACAATTTGCGAGCAAACAAATCAATGAACACAAATTAAATGTAGATTTCCTAATTGTTCCTTTTTCAAATCACACAAAACACTACATGAAAATGCAAGTTTTTCTTTTCAGTTCCTTTAATGTTATGAATGTAGAAAAGAAACTAAGTGCACTAAATCGACAAAAACAAATGCCTTTTACTTTCAAGAAATGAAGAATACAAACAACAATTTCTCTTTTGAAAGAAAAATGAGGAATTAAACAACAATTTATCCTATCAGGAAACGAAGAATTTATGACAATTTCCCTTTTCAAAACAAAATGGATCTAATGCGACAATGAAAATACTTTGAAATCAATTCATCAATGATAAAGAAAAACGCTTTAAACAAACATTGAACAAATTTTCTTTCAAAGGAGGAAGAGTTAGATAGATTCACTGGTTAATATGAGGATCAAAATTTTTAAAACACAGCAGAAAACAAACTGAATCAAATTACAAAGACAAATTCAAAGGAATCCGGATGGTTTCAGGAGGCAACACAGTCTCTAAGGAGAGACAGTGCTTTGAAACGTAAGCCTGAAAGGGAGACAATGCTATGAAAAGCACTGTGTCCTGTCCAAGAGTGCGTTGGGCATAGTGTATAAGGAAAAACACAGTTGTTTAACACACTTCTTTTGCAAATTTGGATTTCAAAAAGTTTAATCTTTGTGAATAAAAACTACTTGGTGAATAAACAGAGAAAATCAGAGGCTAAAACACCTAGAATAAAGAGAAATTATCCCCAACGAAGTCGCCAATTTGTTGGACAAATTTGTGAATTACGGATAAAACACGCTTCCCTAGATAGGTGCTAATCTAGAACAATAGTTTAAAGTCTATATGACTACTTTTCCTAACTAAGAACAGACACACAGAATGAATTAGAGGCTTACTTGGAGTCCAAGCACTTCCAAATGATTCCTTCTGTCACTTCCATTGTAGCTTCAAATTCCAACCAATTTTGCAAAATATTTTCTGCAAGAATGAACACTAAACAACATAAGATAGAAATAATATAGATGTCTATTCAAATTAGTTTTCTAAATCAGTAAATCATAAACCATATACATCAACTAAGATCTTGCAATATGGAAAATCAAAGCCAATAAAAATGCATATAGTGAAAAGTAAGTTGTACTCTTTATTAATGATAGAAGGAGAGGTTACAACCTAGTGACTGATTTGAAGTGACCATTTCCAGCAACATCCCAACCTCATCACAGTATAAATCTCTCCAGTAGCTGTTACACAAATCTCCTTCTCAATTGAAATTCCACCAACATTTCTCTACTCAAATTCTTCCTTACCAAGCACTAAGATCTATGCTCAATTTATAGAGGAGCTCAAGGTAATTTTACAATCAATGACTTTCCAATAATAGGCAATACATGTCCCCAATCTTGTAGATTTCAAATGGACATGTGGATTCAAAGCCTGACACATGTGAACTCTTCTAGAAGGCACTGGCCAACTGGAGATTCAAGAACAATGAGAATTTCACTCCCAATGTGACCAATGTACCTGTGAATGTCGTGAACTTTTTTGCAGAGCAGCCTTGCATGGGGCTACCTACATATTCAATGCACTAAGTCCCTTTAGAGGCAGCGTTGATGAGCTCTCATATGATATATTATATACTTAAAATCTTGGAAACCTTTGCTTGATGAATGTCATGTATGATTTGTCTTGTTCTTTGTCTTAGGGCATGTAGCAACTTGAAATGATAGGGGATGATAGACCCTATTCATTGGTCCTAGAGATGATGTCCAGCTAACCAGGTCATCGGGAATGATGCCCAAATTGACCTATAACACTACCTATTTATACTGGACTACTTGAGAGGGTCAGTTAGTTTTGGAGAGATGAGATCTTGATCCTACGCTGCCATTTTTCTTCCAGAGAGAACTTGTGAGGTCTTGATTATATGTGTGTTTATATTCATACTCATTTCTTTGATATAGTAGGGAAACTCTGCTGGATTTCGAAGAGAAAACGTGGAAGCGAAGGTATAAGTGCTGCATCATTTTGTATGATGAATGAAGATTTATGTTCCCTCCTTTACATGATTATGTTTTCAACATATCTTGTAATCAATTTATATTGTTTTTGATATAGCGATCTTCTGAGGAATATCACTTGTCATCCTTGAGTGTTTGTGGTTGCGTGTTAGTGTTGAGATTGAGTGCAGATGAATAATATCGCTTGTGTAGAACGCGAGGATTCTGTTATGAATTTAAGATCCTTCCCCAACCTGCGAGGAGGCAAGGTGCCATTTCTCTTCCTCATAATATAAAATTGGTTAAATTTCTTTCGGATTAATCACATCATTAGTACCTTGTCCTGAGGATGAACCACATTAGCTGGTTTGAAACATCAACCAAATTCTAATGATGTGATTAATCCAAAAGCAATTTATCTAAATTATGGATCACAAAAGTCTTAGATCTAATATAAAATCGATTGCATGCTTCTTGTATGATCACACGATATTAAGATCCATTTTTTTTCTCATTAGTATTATCTCTATATATCTAGTGATCTAATCAGACGCTATATCATGGAGAAACAAATCCTTGAAATTTATGATGCAACAATCTCCTCTTATCAAGTATTTTTTATTTTATATAACGTAGAAGGACAAGTGAAAGAAGAAGGATAAGCTGAGCCCTAAAAGACACTTAGCATGTATGATATATATCTTTTTGATACCTTCACATGTGTGATTGAAGATCTAAATTTTTTTTGGTGTAGATCTGAAAATTTGAGGCAAAGGAGAAGCCAAAATTCGGCCCTAGCGCAGACCTAGTGTGAGCTTGTGAAAATTAATCTTAAAGTGATTTGGTGAAGTTTTGACTTGGAATATTGGGTATCTTGTGGATGTCATATTGTTGGTTAGTTTTACTTTGATGTATCTCTTGTTTCATTGATTATCTAAGGAAAATTTTGGTTGGGTTCCTCCCCCTGAGTGGGTTTTCCCATGGTAAAATGTTCTTGTCTCTTTGTGCATGTATAAATTATACAACACACATGTATATCATGGATTGAATCCGATCTAGAAATGTACTAAAGTTAAATACTTAATCACTTCTACAAATCAATTTCGGAATTAAAAACAAAATTTCCAATCACATGAAGCAAAGAATAATCAATCAAACCACAACACGGATAATTTCCCAAGGAAATATTACTACTCAAAACCCCACTATATTCTATTGTATATTCAACATGGATACCTGAAAAAATTACATACAACTCTTCTCACAAGAGCCCTCCTGTACTCAGCTAACTGTCTCACACTGTCTCAGATAAAACTAACCAATACTTAGCCAATTTACTTCCTCCAGACAGCCAACCTTTCTTGCGCAATTTGTGTGGAATGCAATCCCTATTCCATAGGATTTTTTGGCCTTCCTAAATTGCGCAAGGATCATGGGAAATCCAAATGGGTGTTTGGTTGCATGGGTGCAACCCAATAATCCTACAACTGATAGTCAACTTCCCTTTCACCTAGATCTCAACTGGGTCTCCACTGGAACTGACATGCATGCAGCTAATAATAGTAAATCCTCAGTTGCATGTGATATCATTGATTGTGAATTAAATAATATTTAATTCACTTGGTCTCTCACTAGTGTATCAAACAATTAAGACTAGCACAACTGAGTTTAACTCACTTAACTGAGTTAAATTGAGTACAACCTGCATTAACTAATGCACCACTGCACTTCGAACTCTGTTACAACTATAATTACTCTACATGCCTTAGCAACTACCCTCAACTCGAAATTCATGAGTTAACTGAGTTTATCACACCTAGTTAGCTATTACAAATTATTTTGAGATTAGATTACATTTTATTGTCCATCTCAATTAAGGGATAGCTAAAATAGACATGCACCAAATTTAGCCCACACTAGTGTAGGTGTTGCTAAGACATGTGGTCCCACACTAGTGTAGGTGCTTCTTGGATCTCCTAATCCCACCCTAGCATGGGTGCTAAAATTTATTGTTGAACTTCAACACTCCCTCTCAATAAGAAAGGGATTATCCTTCATCCTAATCTTGCCTCTATGGTATTCGAATTTTCTCCTAGTGAGCGCCTTCGTCAGAATATATGCATCGTGATCTTCCATGGGAATGTACTGAAGTAACATTATCCTCCTATACACACAATATCTAAGATGGTAGTACCAGATATCTATGTGCTTGGACCTATCATGAAACATAAGATTAATCGAGAGTTGAATGAAACTCTGATTATCACAATGTATCACTTTCGGATCCATATGAGAACCAAACAAACCAACCAATATATTTCTCATCGAGGTAGACTCACATGCAGCTTGACTCGCTGCCATGTACTCTACTTCTGCTGAAATGAGTGCCACATATCGCTGCTTCCTGCTGCACCAAGAAATAGTTGTCGATCCTATGCTGAAGATCCCTCCTGATGTGCTCTTTCTGTCTGATGGAATGTCTGCCCAATATGCATCCATGAAGCCTTGAAACTTTTCTCCCTCTGTCCGTCTATACCATAATCCAAACTATGACGTGCCCCTCAGGTATCTTAAGACATGCTTCCCCGCCTTCCAAAATAGCTTGGTAAGCTTGACCATAGCTTGACTCAGTTGGTTAACTGTATAGCAAATCTATGGTATGGTGTTCACTAGATACATCAGTGAACCAACTAAATTCCTATAAACAGTAGCATCCACTACCTCTCCATGAGTAGCATCCTCTTTCCTCCAATTTATTGGAAGAGGAGTGTTCATCGGTTTACAACTTTCCATGTGAAACTTTCCCAGTATCTCTTTGGTGTACTTGTCTTGAGAAACAAAAAGTTCACCATCCCACTGCCATATTTCCAAACCAAGGAAATAATAAAGGAGTCCCATGTCATTCATTTTGAACTCCCTTGCAAGATCCTCCTTGCATGAGTGTATCAGCTGCTCATCACCAGTCCAAATTAGATCATCAATATAAAGAAAAATAATCAATAGCTTACCCTCAACCACAATCTAGTACAGGTTTGCATCAACTTCACTTTTAGTGAAGCCCAGTTTAGTGAAGTAGCTATCTATCAGAGTGTACCAAGCATGAGGTGCTTGCTTCAGCCCATACAGTGCTCTCTTGAGTCAACACGCATGTGACTCACTATCAAATATCTCGAAACCTTATGGATCCTCTATGTACACTTATTCCTCAATAACTCCATTGAGAAACAAAGTTTTCACATCCATCTGATGAATGCGCCAGCCCATCTGTGCTAAGATGTAGAAATTAGCTGAATAAATCACTTATTCAATGGAGATTAACCCGATTACACATCAATTTCGAATTGCATGCATAACACATAATCTCATCTACAATTAATTTTCACATGCGAAAATAATAGAAGCGATCTCACATCAAATCAATCACACATTTAACTCAGTATGTATGGGGAAAGCCTATAGCTGAAAACCCCACAGCTATTGTGTATATTATAATTGAGAAATCATGTAACCAAACAAGTACAATACTCCTCACAAGTACTCAGTACTTTCTCATAAAGTCACACACAATCTAGCTTAGTTTTGAACAAGTCACTGGTTCAAAACTCCCTGCCAATTGCCTTGCCTCTATTGTGCAATCATGGCCTGTATATGAAGAGATCCAAGGTTCGAATCCCCTTGGCTTGACTGCACAATTTTCATGGACAATTCCTCCAAGTGTAATGCAAATCCCATGCAAAACTGATCCTCCAACTGATAGCTATACTCACCCTTTCATCTACCTCTTCCACTGGTCTCCACTGAACTGATCATGCACTGTAGTGAACTGAAGTGTTCCTGAGTTGACTAATGAGTTAATAATTAGTGAATTAAATAATATTTAATTCACTCCACTCATATCTAGTTGATTATCTAGTTAACTAATCTCAACTAGTTCAACTAAAACAAACAGAACACAACTCCACTATCTGTCCCGTTAACTCCTCCAAAACTTCTGCCACTGAAGTCTAACTGAAGCCAACCATGCAAGATGCCATCAAACCATAGGAACCACGTGATTCCTTGTGTCAGTTGCATGAGTCACCTCCATGACTCAAACTGAAGTGCGCCAAGAGAGTAAACTGTTGTTTATAGTCAAAATATTATTAAGGGTAAATAATATTTGACTTCCATATTTTTAGGAGATCAGTCTAAAAATAGCCTGGGTCCTAAAAATAAGGTCTCATCTATTTTTACCGACATGTCGCATCCATCAAGAATCTCCAAGTAGAATTCCCAAATTATGCTCCGTATGTCTAAAAATAGACATAGTCTAAAAATAGACTTTGCGCCAGAATTTGCCTGCGGGCCCACTTAGTGAAGGCGACTTCATTTCACTAAGCTCCATCATCTTGCTGCATTCTCAACACTCCCTCTCGGCAAGATATGGATTATCTGCAACCCCTATCCTGCCTCTGTGGAATTCGAACTTGCTCCTGGTGAGCGCCTTCGTCAGGATGTCGGCATCCTGATCCTCCGTGGGAACATATGAAAGCATCATGATCCTCCGCTGAACACAATCTCTGATGTGATGGTACCCGATGTCGATATGTTTGGACCTATCATGAAATACTGGATTAGCCGAGAGCTTGATGCAGCTCTGGTTATCACAGTAGATCACTGTAGGCTCCAAATGCAACCTGAACAAACCTGCGAGGATCTTCCTCATCCAAATAGCCTCGCATGCAGCCAAACTTGCTGCCATGTACTCGACCTCTGCTAAACTGAGTGCCACGGATCTCTGCTTCCTGCTGTACCAGGAAACTGCTGTCGACCCAATGCTGAAAACTCCTCCAGAAGTGCTCTTCCGGTTCGTTGGACTCCCTGCCCAATCTGCATCAGTGAAGCCAGAAAGCTTCGCTCCATCCTCTTGTCTGTACCATAGACCATATCCCGATGTGCCTCTGATATAGCGTAATACATGCTTGCCTGCCTTCCAAAAGAGCTTGGTAGGCTTAACCATAGCTTGCGAAAGCTGGTTAACTCCATAGCATATATCGGGTCGTGTATTGACCAGATACATAAGCGACCCCACCAATTGTCGATAGATAGTGGCATCCACTACCTCCGCTGAAGTAGCATCCTCCTTCCTCCAACCACCAGGAAGAGGAGTGTCAACAAGCTTGCAGCCTTGCATGTTGAACCTCTCCAGAATCTCCCGGGCATACTTTCCCTGAGAAACAAACAATCCTCCGCTGCGCTGCCAAATCTCCAATCCCAGGAAATAATGAAGGATGCCCGAGTCCTTCATCTCAAACTCTCGTGCAAGATCCTCCTTGCATGAAAGTATCAACTGCTCATCGCCAGTCAAAATCAGATCATCTACATACAGTACGATGATCAACAGCTTCCCCTCCACCACAATCTGGTACAGGTTTGGATCCGCCTCACTCTTGGAGAATCCAAGCCGGGTGAAGTAGCTGTCTATCCGAGTGTACCAAGCACGAGGTGCTTGCTTCAGCCCATACAGTGCTCTCTTGAGTCGGCACACATGCGACTCACTGCTGAAGATCTCAAAACCTTCAGGCTGCTCTATGTACACCTCTTCCTCGATAACTCCATTGAGGAACGCAGTCTTCACATCCATCTGATGAATGTGCCACCCCATCTGCGCTGAGAGAGCAAGGATCGTCCGTATGGAAGAGTACCTTGCGACAGGTGCAAAAGTCTCCTCAGAGTCAATCCCCTCGATCTGTGAGAAGCCACGGGCGACAAATCTCGCCTTGTACTTCTCCACACTCCCGTCAGCTGCCTGCTTCACCTTGTAGATCCATCGCGAACCCACCACTAATTTCCCAACCGGTCTTGGGACAATCTCCCATGCACTGTTCCTGATGATCGAATCATATTCTTCGATCATGGCATCAACCCATGCGGGTTCCTCCAGGGCTTCCTCAAAAGAGGATGGCTCCGTCACAACACATTGACTCACAAGAGCCATGTATCCAATGTACCGATCCGGTGATTGTCTCTGTCTGCGCTGTGCTGTAGGTGGTCCTACAACCTTCTCTGCATCCCGAGCCAGTCGCTCAGCTTCTGTAGTGCGCATGCGCCCTCTGATGGTTGGCGCTGCCAGGTGGTTTCTTCCACCTCCTGAACCTCCTCTTGTGGCTGATCCACATCCGGAAGCTCCTCCTTAGGAACTAACAGCTCCTCATCTGCATGCAAGTGTAGCTCCCTCTCAAGCGAACACTGCATGGCTTTCTCCTCCTCAAATTTTATATCCTGTCGCACAACAGTCTTTCGACTGTCTGAAAAATACACCCAATAGTTGTGAGGTGTATCAGTGTACCCCACAAATATTCCAACCTCAGCAGTTGGATCCAGCTTCCTTCTCGCATCCTTCGTCACATGCATGTAGACAGGAGAACCAAAAATCCGCAAATGGGAAATATCGGGCCTCTTGCCAGAATAAGCCTCCTCCAGTGTACTCATGCCAAGAACCTTGTGAGGACAACGGTTCTGCACATACACTGCTGTATTGCATGCCTCAGCCCACAAGTGAAGGGGTAGGCCCTGATCATGCAACATCGCCGTGCAGCACCCACGATCGTTCTGTTCTTCCGCTCAGCCACCCCGTTCTGCTGTGGGTTATGGGGTGCGATGAGCTCTCTCCGAATCCCTTCTGCGCTGCAGAACTCCTTGAATTCGGCCGAGATGAATTCACCACCGTTATCACTCCTTAGAGCAATCACCTTCTTCCCCGACTCCTTCTCGACCAGTGCTTTAAACTCACAGAACTTCGCGAATGTATCGCTCTTCTTCTGCATGAAGAAGATCCAGCACTTTCGAGAGAAATCATCGACAAAGATCACATAATACTTGTGCTTTGCTGTCGAAGCAACTGAGAAAGGACCACACACGTCTGTGTGAACTCTCTCAAGGATCGTCGTGGCGCGACTATCCTTCTCGTGAAAGGTGGCTTTCACATACTTCCCTAAAGTACACCCCTTGCACTGATCTGACTGCGCAAGGGTGCCCTTAGGAAGTCTAGTAGAAATCTGCTGCAGAATCTTCAAATCTCCATGGTGAAGATGGCCCAATCTCTTGTGCCATAGTTCTCCCTCATCATCCCGGCTCACCACATCTCCAGCCTTGCATGCCATAGCTGCGCAGTCATCTACCTGCAACTGATAAAGGTTCTGAGTTCGAACCCCTATCTTCCGGGTCTCTCCAGTAGTCTTACTGCGCAGGAAGGCTTTTCCTTCGCTGAAGACCACATCATACCCCTTATCCTCCAACATCGCTACTAAAATCAGGTTCTTCTTCAATCCAGGTACATGCATGACATCCTTCAATACAAAGGGTTTACCAGACTCCCTCTGAAAGGATATGGTACCGATACCAGTCGCACTGTATCTACCATCATCGCCCATCTCGATATGCACACCCAAATCTTTGTCCTCCAGATCTGAGAACAAATCCCGATCTCCCGTCATATGAAATGACGCACCGCTGTCCAAGAACCATACCGATCCCATCACACTTGAAACCAAGCATGCGATCAGTGAAAAGTCAAGCTTGAACTGTGAAGCCAAAGCTTCTCCATCTGCAGATCTTCCCACTTGCTTGTTCTTCTTCTTCTTTGGACAATTGGTAGCATAATGTCCGTGATCATGGCAGTGAAAACACTTCACTTTCGCCATATCCTGCTTCTTTCCCTTAGCACCAGAATGAGAGGTTTTCTTTCCCTTCCCCTTCTTTGCTTTGGACACCAAAGCGCAGTTTTCTTCATCAGCTCCCTTTGATGAAGATCCATCTCGAGTAGTCCTCCTTATCTCCTCCTGCATGAGATCCGCCCAAAGGCGCTCCCATCCCGACAGCTTCTCCCGGCCATTGACACTATCTTGATATGAGTGCCAAGCCTTCGGAAGACCAAGGAGAGCCAGGTCGACCATGTCCTCTTCATCGACAGTAACCCCCACACTTCCCAGTTCATCTCTGCATTGAGTGAACTTCGTGAGGTATTTGGCGATACTGTCGCCATTCTCCATCTTGATGTTCCTGAGCTTATCTTTGAGCGCCAGCTTCCTTTGGTCACTCTTACTCTGGAATAGATCCGTCAAATATTTCCACATTAAATATGGAGTAGCCTTTCCATGCAGGCTGGATACAATATGATCCTTGACGCCCTCCAACAGGATCCTTCGACATTTCGCTATCTTCTTTTTCCATGCATCGACTAAAGCTGCATCAGTGGGCTTTGGGACATCCGTATCTACGAACTCCTTCAGACCATTATCTTCTAACACTGCTTCCATGCGATCCTTCCATGCAACATAATTCGAACTGCCTTCAAGAGCATATTCGAGTCGCAAACCGTTGAAAGAAGACATTTTCAACACCGGCACCAAGAAAACAAGGCTGCTGCAAAATTCGAATTCCAAACTCCAAGCTATATCGCTTCCGATCTACACTTGAAAACAAATTATTTCCAAATCAGAGATTGACTGCAAGGGGCTTTTACCAGACCTTTCACTTTCCGAAGAAAGATGAATCCGGACGCTTCCTGGCCCGTATGCAGACTCTGTCCGAGGAGATAAGTTTGCAATCACCGTAATAGATCTCGAAAATTAATCTTGCTCTGATACCATGTAGAAATTAGCTGAATAAATCACTTATTCAATGGAGATTAACCCGATTACACATCAATTTCGTTGCATACATAACACATAACCTTCTTCTACAATTAATTGTCACATGCGGAAATAATAGAAGCGATCTCACATCAAATCAATCACACATTAACTCAGTATGTATGGGGAAAGCCTATAGCTGAAAACCCCGCAGCTATTGTGTATATTATAATGGAGAAATCATGTAACAAAACAAGTACAATACTCCTCACAAGTACTCAGTACTTTCTCATCAAGTCACACACAATCTAGCTTAGTTTTGAACAAGTCACTGGTTCAAAACTCCCCGCCAATTGTCTTGCCGCTATTGCGCAATCATGGCCTGTATATGAAGATATCCAAGGTTCGAATCCCCTTGGCTTGACTGCGCAATTGTCATGGACAATTCCTCCAAGTGTAATGCAAATCCCATGCAAAACTGATCCTCCAACTGATAGCTTTACTCACCCTTTCATCTACCTCTTCCATTGGTCTCCACTGAACTGATCATGCACTGTAGTGAACTGAAGTGTTCTTGAGTTGACTAATGAGTTAATAATTAGTGAATTAAATATTATTTAATTCACTTCACTCATATCTAGTTGATTAGCTAGTTAACTAATCTCAACTAGTTCAACTAAAACAAACAGAACACAACTCCACTATCTGTCCCGTTAACTCCTCCAAAACTTCTGCCACTGAAGTCTAACTGAAGTCAGCCATGCAAGATGCCATCAAACCCTAGGAACCACGTGATTCCTTCTGTCAGTTGCATGAGCCACCTCCATGACTCGAACTGAAGTGCTCCAAGAGAGTAAACTGTTGTTTATAGTCAAAATATTATTAAGGGTAAATAATA
This sequence comes from Pinus albicaulis, assembly GCA_034641835.2. NCBI lineage: Eukaryota > Viridiplantae > Streptophyta > Pinopsida > Pinales > Pinaceae > Pinus > Pinus albicaulis. Next base: position 120,268 of record JAXQQM020064195.1, on the reverse strand, counting down.
TTTGACTTCCATATTTTTAGGAGATGCAGTCTAAAAATAGCCTGGAACCTAAAAATATGAGTCTCATCTATTTTTACCAACATGTCGCATGCTTCAAGAATCTCCAACTGGAATCTCTAAATTATGCTCCGTATGTCTAAAAATAGACTTTGCGCCAGAATTTGCCTGCGGGCCCACTTAGTGAAGGCGACTTCATTTCACTAAGCTCCATCATCTTGCTGCATTCTCAACATATACTCTACTCGACTATGGAAAAAATACACTAGACATTAAATGGAACCCCTTCTCCTCTTAGCGTCTTGGTATTTAACATTATATAATGGCCATCTATGGGTAAGGTTTTTACCCATTAAAAATTAACTATAGTAACACTTTTGGACCTTATATAATTTCCTTGAAATTGTACGCATGGCTAGCCCCAAATGTGTGAGTAACGATGGCTAACATGGCATCATATTTTACCATGGTCATCAATGTGGTAGGTCAAATTGCATGAGGCATAACGTTTGCACGGGAGATTCAATTGATGTGATTCTTGCACCGTTGGAAAGGTATTTGAGTATATATCAATATCAAGGTGTCTTCACACAAGCAAGAAATTTTTAACCCCTAAAACAACTTCTTTTTTCTTCAAAGAGCTTCATAAGGTTTCAAACCCCAATTTTCCAAACTAGGATCTACCTTTAAAATGACCTTGCAAGCTAATTCTTTCAATTTCTTCCACTCTAAAACAGGCACGATAGATTAAAAAAATAATATAATGATTCAGTATAGATTAGAGAAAGGTATGATGTTCCTTCTTGTCCTCACTCAAATTATGAAAGTGTGAAAAATTGTTAATGATCATGCTCCTCCCCAAAGAAATGAAGAATTTAAGAAAGAAATGATGCTCTTTCTCATTCTTATCATCACTTGGATCAAAAAATTCTGAGAAAGGACCAATGCCCTTTACTCTCCCAAAAATTATTAAAGTCAAATAAAGGGTTAATGCTTCTTATCCTCCTAAAAATTACTAGTGTATGAGAAAGGGACAATGCTCCTTCTACCGCTCATTCAAATTACAAAAGTGTGAAAAAATACTAGTGCTCATTTTTCTCCTCAATCAAATGACACAATTTGCAACAATAGTGAGTGTTCCTTCTCCTTCTCCTCATCACTCTAATCACAAAAGTGTTATAAATGAATAGTTCTCTTTCTCCTTCTCCTTATTTGAATTACAAAATTGTGAGAAGTGATTAATGCTCCTTCTCCTCATAGCTCAAATTACTGAAGTCTGAGAAATGGCTAGTGCTCCTTCTCCCCCTCATTTGAGTTAAAAAAGTATGAGAAAGGGATAGTTATGCTTCTCCTCCTTACTTAAATGACAAAATTGTGAGAAAGGGTCACTGCTTCTTCTCGTCATCCCTTAAATTACTAATTTGTGACGAAATATAACGGTTATATCTCCTCCTCGCTGTAATTATATAAGTGTGAATAATGGGTTGATTATTCTTCCCCTCCTTGCTCAAATGAAAAAGTGTGAGAAAGGGTCGCCATGAAAACTTTTATGGGCTAATATTCCCACGGGGGTTAATTTTCCATGCTTTCTACCAAAAACAAAATTGTTAATTTCCATTTTCTTTTTTAATTTTCTCCCAAATTTTATAGTATAAAATTATTTTATCCTTAAAATTACCAAAATTTTATAGATAATATATAAAATCATTAGAAATTTGAAAATTTACAAAAATATTTCCAAAAAAATTATAATTCATGTATTAGGGACTATTAAGATTCTTCAAGGTTTCTAAACTTTTCGATAAATTTCCATCCTTAAAATTTTCCCTGCGGTTGGTACTCCTCCTCATACCTTGAAACACTAAACTCTCAGAAATGACCAATGTTCATTGTCTTGCTCACCAAAATTAAAAAAAATTGGGAGAAAAATGTGAGTTCCTCCTCCTCCAATGCATTGTAAAAGTGTGAGAAAGGGTTAGTTCTACTTATCCTCATATATTGAACTAATATAGTATGTGAAATGGAGGTTCTCATTTCCTCTTTTTCTCCGTGACTTATCAGTCACTCATATAGACTTATCAGTCACCCATATAGAGAAATAACTTGAGATCATTCTCAAAATCCCCTCCCTTATTAATGGCCAACTAAACAACAATCCAATAATTTTCATGTTACAGAAAAAAAGTCTCGAATCTCCCCATCTTAATAGAGGTCTTAATTCTCTAATATATACTATTGTAATGCACCTCCAAATTTACACATTAAAAAAAAATGTTACCTATTAATTCTCTAATATATACTATTGTAATGCACCTCCAGATTTACACATTAAAAAAATGTTACTTCTATGTAATTTAGTGTTGGCATGTTATTATTAATAAATTGTAGCAAAATTTGAACTTAAATAAAGATTCCACTTCCAAGGTTATATAGGGTCAATATTCCCATGTGTATGTTCTCAAGTGATTTTGATTGATAACATAGTATAGAGAAACTCTTGGAATCAAGATTCACTTTCTCTTTTTTTCTTTTCTTTTTTCAAGAATATATATATATATATATATATATATAAGTGAGATTCAAATCCTTAACCTTGGATTCCACACCATTTTAAACCACCTTTGACTATATGTAATAGTCCATCCATCACAATGGTATTGTACGTTTTAAACAACCTTTCACTATCTGTAATACATCCATCAACAACATTTTAAACAACCTTTGACTATATGTACTAGTCGATCACAATGGTATAGTACATTTTAAACAACCTTTGACTATCTGTAATGCATCCATCACAATGATATGGTTTTTCCTTGCGAATAAAAATACCACAACATTTTAAACCACCTTTGACTATCTGTAAAATGGTCCATCACAATGGTATGGTGCATTTTAAACAACCTTTGACTATCTGTAATACATCCATCACAACGGTATACCACCTTTGACTATGTGTAAAATAGTCCATCACAATGGTATGGTATGTTTTAAACAACCTTTGACTATCTGTAATACATCCATCACAACAACCTTCGCTATCTGTAATACATCCATCACAATGGTAAGATTTTTCCTTGAGGATAAAAATAATTTGGGAATTATGAAAGCACCCCATCATTGTCAGGGCCTGGTTACTCAAACTTGATACATGTTTATCACTAATCGTGCTTACGACTAATATGAACAATCGAGCCCTCGTTTCACAAGGTATATGCCATACTCGCGTGTATTTATATTTTTCGACAAAGATTTGGAAATTCTAGATTGAACCCAACGTGATTTGAACCAACAACGTTCTATTCTAAAGTAAAACGTTCTAACATTGTCCTACAGATCCTCGTCCTTAAGTCACACTAGCAATAGCTGATCGGCAGGACTGTTATCTGTTTCTCATGTATCTCACTTCTCTAATCGACCCATGTGTGGGGGGTCACAAATTCCTTACTTGTTTGATTGACTACGTCCCCAAACACGTCATTTGACATTGAGCTTACTCTGCGAACAGAGAGATTCTCGGTGATGGTTTAGGGTTTGAACATTACTATTCACTTCTTGGTGTTTATTCGACAAGGAGTATGGTTTTCCCTTCCACTCCGCGATGGTATCTAAGGTTTCAGCCACAGGTTACCATTGTTCATGGTCTATTTGAAGAATTTATGCTGCCAAGGTTTTTTGTGCAAGCTTGAAATTTCTCTTATGTTATTACCAGCCATGTAGAAAAGAAATTTATCTCACAATTTCTTTTGTGTTTGCAGGTGTTTCAATGAGCCTTTTGATACATCATGTTGGCTAACAATTTGTTCGGTAATGTAGGTATTTTAGAGAACATAACAAAAATACCCTTCTATTCTTCATTACCACATGTTGCTTAAACTTTTCAGTTTGGAAAGATATAAATATTTTACTGTTGCATTCGACTTTTAATATAAAAAAAAAATTCTTGTGTGTTATCCCCTTATGGTTTCGATTACAGTTAACCCAAAGGTTTCCTCTTTTGAAGTCCTTCTAAGGTTTTTTTATTAGAAGCATTATAAGGGTTTCATGTTTGAATTCTTATTAGATTTACAAAGGAAGACAATAGTTGTTGAAGATAAAACTTTTCTTAGTGTGGGTTTCAAAGCTTATCATGGTCATGAATAATCTTTACTAGGTATTACATCACCTCATTTTCATTTTACTATTCTCTATTTCATAAGTATTTGGTTTATTTTGGATTCCTATTAACTAATTTTAGCATAAATGGTTGCATACCTGAGAACCCCCTTCTTTTATGGTTCAAAGATTATGGCTCTTATTGTATGCTCACTTTCTTAACTATCCATATGCTTCTTTTAGGTCATTCAAATCCATGGATCAATGGAGATCCTCAAGGTAAATTCACTCTCAAATTCTTGTTCTATATTTTTTTATGGGTTAGGTATTCGGTGAGGGTATGAATATAAGTTTCTTTGTTTGGTTTGTAACAATTTTGTGCTCCAAACTCCAACTCAATTTTTTCCTCAACTGAGTACAATAGATTTACCTCTCCAAGTAAGAATCCCACCTTAACGTCATGCTTCTTGCACACATACTTAAACAATAAAGAGGATGATGTTGATTGATGATGGCCATGGTTGCGTCTTCGTATCAAGTTTATTGCTTAGGATTTTTGCATACATGATCTCGAGTTATGTTATTAGTTTTAATGATTCAATATTATTAAATTATTACTTTTCCTTTTGAACAATTTTTTCAAACTAACTTTAGAGTATGCATAAGAAAAATCATTTTGTAGATATTCATAAACAAGATTATCTTGTACCCAGTCTTTCTGTGATTAGGGTTCTAAAACTTGAAATTTATGCATGATTAATATAAATGCTTTAACCAAGTAATTTGAGTATAACATTCTATATGTATGCATTTAGTATTTTTTATTTTATTTTATTCCACAAATAAGAATATGTACCGTTATTCTTTTTAAGTTGTTAAGTATTTCTCTATTATAATAACAAATACTCTTTGTATCCAATAGTACCTAGTTTGTTTCAGTTTTCCTTCCTTATATACTTGACCGAAGTCAAGGCTCTGAGTATTCCTTAACAAACATTGTGCAAAAAGTATAGTTCTACGGCACATTTGCAAACAAATTATGTAACTATTTATTGAGAGTGTTTTATTTAACCAAAAGGTATTACATGTGCTTGGAAGTTAATACAGAGGATATCCCTCCATAATAGCTCACGATCTTGCCAACCTTACTTAAATATTTATGTTTGGTTATATGGTAGTTTTTAATAAATTCATCTATAGAGTTTCTACCTTTTTCTTTCCATTGTTCAAGATACTAGGAAAATAAGTATTACTTGTCCAGAATACCATCATCTGTAGAATTTGTTGATTTATATTATTCATTTGCAAACATCCTACCTATTATATACAAAAAAAATGCATACCCATCCTTGCTTTGTTCAACACACACACACACATGCATTTCTTTGTTCTCTATGAAACATACATGCTTTACATAATTTCAAAGTTACATACATTTATGAAAATGAATTTATATATACTTTGAATTCTTGACTAACTGGTTTACTTTCTATTTTCATTTTTCATCCTTAATGAAACCACCCACATCATAAATAGTAAATAAATGCTTCAAAACTAGTCATTTATGATAACAAAACGACCACAATAATCTTATTACTTATCTGAACACTTGGAAATATAATAGGAACTAGCACGTTCCTCCCAACCAATGAACTGCAACCATAGCAATTCCCCTTGAGCCTTTAACTTCTATGCTACTAGTAAGCTTGTCCTCTTTTGTTGATATTTTTCTGACTCCCCACACTCTAGTAGTGTCATGATTTTCCCATGTCTACTCTCTCTTTTCTATACTAAGGATTTTTTTACATGAATTTTTTTTTCTTAGCCCCATCATTATGTTTCTCTCCAGATATATGCTCTTTTTTCTACCACCCAACATCACATTTCTCTCCAGTTACGTTGTCTCTTGGTGGTGATCATTCCTCCTAGAATATTTGGGAAAAATAGGAGGTCATAACTATGACAACTACCACCTTTAATTTTCGACTACTTGGGACTCCAACCACTTAAACAATTACTTAATAGCACGACAACATGACTACTCATGTACTGGTGCCCATAATATTTCCAATAAAAAAATATTTTATTTATTATTGCACATAAATGTCTACATCTATCATTTAAATGTAAAAATTTAGTCTTGGGCCCATGGCCAGTGTTTTCAATTTAAATAATTACATGGGAACATAAAATCATAAAAGTGTTGTAAAAGTAATTTCAACAGGGGTATTACATTACCCTTCCCCTTAATTTAAGCGTTGTCCTCAGTGTTTTCTTTGCACTCAACACTTTTGAAATATTGAAGGAAATGATTCTTATATTTCTCTTACATCTCATAACCGGCATACTCAAGGACAAAGTGTCTTAATTACACTTAACTTGGATGATATCCTGCTTATGGAGTAAATTTTCCCTCCTGTCTAAAATTTGCAGAGACTCTACTTGGAACTCACCTTATAGTTCAACCTATATCATATTCCAATTATTGATATGAGTTGTATCATGAATAAATTTCTTTAAAAGCGATACATGAAATACATTATTAACTTCTATATGAACTAGTGGTATTAACAAGTAGGCCATTAGTCCTACTTTGGCTAATATTTCTAATGTCCCACAAAACCTGGGTGATAATTTAGCACAAGTTCCTAACCTTAGTGTTCTCTTCTTTGGTATGACTTTGATATAAACATTCTCTCCTGCATTGTATTCTTTGGGAATAATTTTCTAATATGCATAAATATTTTTCTTGTCTTGAGTTGTTTTCAAATTCTAGCTTACCTTTCTAATGACCTACTTCGTATCTCTTAAAATATCAATTCCCAAAAGGAGTGAGTCCTCTAGTTGACTCCAACTCAATGGATTATGGCATTTCTATCCATGAAGGATTTCAAGGGGACCCATTTTAAGATATGCCTAATAACTAATTCAACCAGGTTTAAGTGATCCTCCAAATGGGTTGACCCATTGCATACATATGAATCATGTATTCAAGAACTTGGTTGGTTATCTCAACCTTCCCATTAGTTTGGGGATGGTAAGCAGTACTGAAATTTATTTATTTACCTAATCATGTCAAAATTGTCCACCAAACTTTGATGTTAATTTTTCATCTCTATAAGAGATAACTATCTTTGGTATCCCATGAAACATGAATATATCCTTCATAAAAATCTTAGCTATGTGAACAACTTTGAATGTTGATTGCATCAATATAAAATGGGTTGTGTTACTTAGTTTGTCAACTACAACCATGATAGAAGCATGTTGTCTTGTAGTTCTAGTTAACCCTATGATAAAATCTAAGAAGATAATTTCCCACTTCGACTCAGGAATAGGTAAGGGATTTAATAACCCGACATGATGTTAGTGTTCCACGTTAACGTTTTGACCCTCTCAATTTTTTTCTAAACACTCATCCACTTTTTTTTTTCATCACTAGTTAATAAAACCCTTTTCTTATAAGTTTTTGATAACCTACATGATCTGAAAAATGTTTCTTATGATGTTCTTCTAAGATAAGTTGTTTAATTATGTATACATTTGGGACATAAATTCTATTTTTTAAAGACAAAAAAACTTCATTATTTAGAGCATAATATGACCCTTTTGTTGGGCTAGTTCCATTTAAGTTTTTTTTCTCGTGTCTGTCTATATTCTTGATCTTCTAAGATCATGGCCATAATCTATTCATTAAGGTTTTTTTTAGCACTACTAGTAGTAATCCCACATATCTAATTTAAAATTCTACTGAATGCTTCTACAATTTTGTTTTCTTTTCCCTTGATGTGTTTGATTTCAAAATTGATTTCACTGAGGAAAGTCTTCCACCTTGCTTGCATTGCATTTAAATCTAGTTGAGGAAATAAATATTTCAGGCTGATATGATTAGTTACTAATGTGAATTTATTACCCAAAAGGTATCACCACAACATTTTTAAATCTCGAACTACCGCTACTAATTCTAGGTCACGCACAACATCATTCTTTCTGTTCTCCATTAGATTCCTATATTCATAGGCTATAACATGATTTCCCTTCATTAACACTCTAGCTAATCCATCCAGGTAAGCATATGTGCACATTATATATCTTTATTGGGATAAAAAATATTAAGCATGGAAGCTACAATTAGAAAACATTTCAACTCATTAAAACTTTCTTGACACTTTTGGATCCAAATAAATTTATCTCCTTTATTTTGTAAGGATGTTATAGGGTGCCATTTTGGAGAAACCTTCAATGGATCTACAATAATAACTTGTAATTACTATAATGGATCTATAATCTAATTAATAATTTCCTTAACCTTTTCAAGGTCTACCGTGATTCCCTCTTTGGATATTACAAGCCCCAAATGCTGAATCTGATCTTAATAAAACTCACATTTACTAAATTTTTCATATAGTTGATGTTATCTAAGTGCTCGAGGTACTATCATTAAGTGATGTTCATGCTCTTATTGTGTCATAGAGTAAATCATAATGTCCTCAATGAATATCAATACAAATTTATCCAAGTATTGGTTGAAAACATTATTCATTAAACACATAAATGTGGCTAGGGAGTTTGTGAATCCAAAAGGAAGTACGAAAAACTCATAATGGCCATATCTAGTTCTAAAAGTAGTCATATCATTATCCCCATATTTATTTGATTTGGTGTTAACCAGATCTCAAGTCTGTCTTAGAGAAGATTGTTGCTCCCCTTACCTAATCAAATAAATCATCAATTCTAAGTAATGGGTATTTATTTTTTATTTTCAACTTATTTAGTTGTTTATAATCAATACATAACCTAAGAGTACCAGCCTTATTCCTTACAAAAAGTATCGTTGCTCCCCATGGTGAGACACTTGTTATAATATAGCCTTTATCCAATAATTCTTAAAGTTGCATATTTAACTCAATCAACTTGAGAAAAAACATCCTATAAGGTGCCCTTGACATTGGTGTTGTCCCAGATAGAAACTCAATGGTAAAATCAAATTATATTTTTGGTGGCAACCCAAAACTTTCATCCATGAAAACATCTTTAAATTCTCGTACCACCACAAAGTCATCTAAATCCTTTGCTTTACTTTCTCGTGTTAAATATTCCACCTATATTGCAAATAATTTAGACCCTTTCCTTTCACATATTTTTAACTGCAAGAATATTTTTTTTCTTATTGAGATTGGTATGGGTATACCTCTAATGAGTTATACTACCCCCTCATCATCGGTACAAGTAAAAAACACTTTTAGGCAATTAATGCTTGCTCTATGTTTTTCTAGCCAATCCATGCCCACTAACACATCATATGATCCTAGAAGTAGGATATTAAAATTCATTTATGTTTTAAACCTATTTAAATTAATAGGAAAGACTCTAACTAGTCTGATAATACTCCTTTTAGTGTCATTTTCTTGTTGTAGCAACCAAGAGTTTTTGTGTTTTTCCATTTTCCATTTTATTGTTTTCACTATTTTTGAACTAACATAACTTAAACTAGCTCATGGGTTTATTAAAATTGACACAAATTGGTTCATAATAATACCTTCTATCTCAATCATAGTGGATTGATGGTCAGTTTTTCAATCCTCCAAGGTTGCATTAATTCTCATAATACTTCTAGCCACATCATTTACTATGGAAGCTTCTTGTACAATGTGTAAAGCTTGATTAGACTTAACGTTATATGGCTAATTTAGAAGTATATGAGGCTCCAAAAAGGCCCAACACTTCAAGGTTTCTCTTTCTTTTTCATTAGCTATTTTATCATTTATATCAATCTTTCTAAATCTTGTTTACGACTGAGTCTTCCGTTGATTATTATTCTTATTGAAATTTCTATTTTGATCATTCTTGACATAATTCTTAAAGGAAGAGGATTTGAAATCTTTATTATATTACATGAATCTATTAATTTTGTTATTTTTCCCAGGTTTTGATTTGTCATTTTTTTTAGACTATTGGTAACATATTATGGCCTTCGGGATAACTTCATCCATTGTCTTGGGGTTTTCATACTTAATATTGTCTTTGAAGTAAAGAGGTAGACAACTAATGAACCACTGAATTTTGGATTCCTCCACATGAATGTATCATACATATCACAAGATATGGGTGAATTTAGTGACTACTTCACCCATGGTCATGTGACCAAGATTTAGTTGATAGAACTATTTATCCCTATCATCATAGTACTTTTATGCCAAATATTTTCCTTAGCATTTTTTAAAATACTATGAACTAATAGTTTTATCATCTATATTATGCATAGTCTAAATTTCAATCCACTGTAAGTGGGAAATTTGGCTTTCAAATTACTAGGATTCATATACCTTAAAGTATTTATTCATGTTTAATAGCCATTATTTAGCAGCCTCCTCTAATTCACCATCAAACATTGAAGGCCTAATCTTTTTAAATTCTCCTTGTAGTTCTAATTTTTTTTATTCACTTGATTAAGTGCCATCAATGGTACTTTAAATGAACTATGTTCAATTCCATCTTCACCTAGTTCCTCTTCATTTTCAAGTTTGAGAGAATCACTCTTGTTTATATTCTCCCGATCATCCTTTTTGTGGAATTCCTCTTTATCTCCATTATCTGAGGTTTCTCCTAAATTTTTGTAATTTCGATTTTTTATTAGACCTTTTATAAGTTTTTCTTGATTGGCACCATCTTTTAACATTTTTTCATTATTTGCTTTAATACTCGCTAGTTCTATGTTCACACCTGTCACCATCTCTAACAACTCTTATGTATGTGATGATGCCTCACCACCTCGTTGTACTAAAAAATTCTCTCCATCAAGAGGTCTTGAATCATGGTTCTAATGATTATTCTTTACTTTTCTATAAAAAACCCTCATTGATTTTCCATGTAAATAAAATAAGATCAATTTCATGGCTCACATATTCCAATTTGAATGTTGGGAAAAACACTTTAATGAGCATCACTTGTGGATTAATAATGACTATGGAAATTGGCAAAGGCAAAGATGCAATAATTGACATTTATTTATTAAAATAAAGGAAAATAGGAGAAAAGGAAGGTGAAGAGATACATATTTGGATGCAAGGGAAGTTAGAGGGAAAACGAAGAAAAATGAAGAAAATAAAAGAGAAATCGATAATAAAAAGGCATTAGAGAAACAATTCACATCTTTTTTCAGTTCAATTTTGGATCTCTCCTTTCATTCTCTCATACTCTTGCACACTTCGAGCATTCTTGGAGTATGCTTGGAGCACTCTAGTATTCTCTTGGATTGGAGAAAGAAAGCAAAGGAAAGCAAGGTAGTGCAAGGAGATTGTTGGATCAACAACTATAACTAGACTGTTTTGTAGGTAACAAGTTACATGTGTGATTTTCTTTCTCATTTATGGATGCATGGTATATGCATGCGATTTTTTTGGTTATGTGTTTTCATTGGCATGGAGAATTGCCTAGATTGACAGTGGTTTAGCCTTGCCTTTCCATTTCCTGGATAACCATGGTGTCATGCGTTTTTCCACTTGTTATTTTTTTTTTTTTTTCAGATTGTTGCTAAGGTTCCTTATGGTTGTGGGTTGGAAAAAATGCTTTGGAAGACCTGGAACAACTTGAATTGAGTTACTAGCCTTGGAGTTTGGGAAAAACACTCTAGAGCCCTTGGTGGGTTGGGTTACTAGTCCCTGGAGCCAGGTTGAACAATTGCTCTGGAGCCCTGGAAGGTTATGGGTTGAGTTACTAGGTCTTGGAGCCTCAGAAAACTTTGTTAGAGATCAATTTGGTTGATGTTAGTGATTTCCGAACCATACAGGTGGAATTGTTTTGGTTGAGGGTTGAGGTGGTTTGGCATCTAGAATCTCTCGTTGGTTTTGTTTGGGTTTATTCCATGAGATCCTAAATTCATGCTTGGAATATGGTGCAGGGGAAATTGGAAGAAACAGAGATTTGGTTCAACCTAATCTTGGTCATTTGGTACGTGGAAGTCCATGACATCGTTGGATTTTTCATATGTTAACAACATTTATTTTCCCTTTGTGATATATGAGCATTTGTAGTGGTTATCATGTTGAAATTATTGTTGATTTTCCATGGTTTCCATTTTTTTGATGTGCTGGTTATATGTTGGTTATATGATATATTCTATCTATGGCTCTTGACATTTTTTTATAAGTTATTGAATGGTTATGAATGCTTGAGCTAATAAGTGATGTTGTGGCTAGCTTGAGAGGGCATTGGGCCTTCTTGATGATTCTATGGTGAGCTTGTTGAATTAATGAGCATATATTTATTTATAAAGTACAGGGAATATGTACACAAAGTGTTCTATAAATGTGTAATTTGGACCTCCAACTCCTTGGGATCGTAAATTTGGCATACAATATTTGTTTGACTATCATAATAACTCGTTTCGAATATCTCCATGAGGAGGCCGAGAAAACTCTTCATGAAACTTTCCTTGGAATTTTTATGTATCTTTTTTTTAGCTAAAAATATCGTTTAGGCCCTCAAACAACCTTGGAAGTTAGGACCTGAAAAACTGTCAAAAATAGAAAGTTGTTAAATTTAAGGAAACAAAACTGAAAAGAATTAGTGTTTGGTAAATTTAGGCTAATAATAATGTGATCATGTGTCTCTAGGTGTTCGCAATCAATTCTGGACATGTGGAGCGCATCTTGGAAATTGGCTGTTGCATAGTGATTGTCATCTCAAATTTACCCCGAAGAGTATTTTAAAGTGGGTAAATATGTGGGTATATGTGGGTAAATATGGGGTGAGGCAGTTACGTTTTCCCTTTACTGTGTAAGAAAATATTTATTTTGTTAAATTGTAGTTGTGATCTAACCTCAATGTTGTAACCTCGCCAAAATACCAGATGTAATACACCTCCAAAATTATATATTAAAAAAAAAAAAAAAAAAAATCACTTCTACTTAATCCAAATGTTATCATGTTATGATTAATAAGTGTTATCATGTTATGATTAATAAGTTGTAGCCAATATTCCCATGTGTATATTCTTAAGTCATATAAGTCAATTGGATTGATCACATAGTATAGAGGCATCCTTGCCATCAAGATTCGGTTTCATTAAGTCATATAAGTCAATTGGATTGATCACATAGTATAGAGGCATCCTTGCCATCAAGATTCGGTTTCATTATATATGTATAGATATGTATGGGAAAATAAATGGGATTAAAATCATTAACCTTGATTTCCACAACATTTTAAATAACCTTGGACTATCCAGAATACGTACATCACAATGGTGTGGTTTTTCCTTGAGAATAAAAGTATTTTGGGAATTATGAAAGCACCACATCATTGTCATCTCATTGTTATTTGAACTTGAGGCATTTTTATCACTAATCGTTCTTACAACTCATATCAACCAGTGAGCCCTCATTTCATAAGGTATGAAAACCTTGACCATAGTCCAAGGTATATTCCATACTCACGTTTATTTACACTTCTCTATAAATATGTTGAAATTCTATGTTGAACATGATGTGATTCAAACCGGAAACCTTTGGTCTAATTTCAAATGTGTTACCGTTGCGGCATAGATATTTCTCCTCGAACCAGACTTAGAATACTTGATGTGCAGGACCTTGGTTACACCTCTCTCATGTAGTTCACTGCTCTGACTAATCCATGTGACTGGGTCATAGCTAGACGACTCAGATGGAATATGGCATATGGATTCAACTGATGGCTCTAAGGCCTTACTCGTTCGTTTGATTGACTACCCTCTCAGACACGTCATTTGACATTGAGTTTACTCTCTATGGACAGAGAGCTTCTCGACAATGTGTTAAGGTTTATACACTACTACTCACTTCCCGATGTTTGTTCGACACAAAGTATGGTTTTCCATTCCACTTTGCAACAATACCTCAAGATGCACTGGTTGGTAAACATTGTTCACGTTTTATTTGACGAATTTATGCTGCCGAGGTTTTTTTTGGGTAGGTTTGGTGTTTTTCTTATGTTGTTACCAGGCATGTAGAAAATAAATTTGGCTAACAATTTCTTTGGGAATTGTAGGTTTTTCGATAAGCCTTTCAATACATCCTGTTTTCTAACATTTTTTTCGGGTAATGCAGGTATTTCAGAGAACATAACAAAAATACCCTGCTATCCGTCATTACCACATGTTGCTTAAACTTTTTCGATTCGGAAAGATATAAATATTTTATTGTTGAATTCAGGTTTTTAAATGGCCGTAGTCTAACTAGCCGGAGGAATCGCCCTGAAAATCATGAAAATTCCGGTAAGATTTTCAGAAAATCCAGCAGGAATTTTTGCAAATCCATGTTATAACTATCAAAGTTTAATATTTTGGGTGTCTTACATGTTTTTGATGGTGCTGAATCCATTTCCAATATTAAAATCAGGATTCAAGCACTGTTTCTGCAAGATTTAAAAAAAAAAATTGGCCCGGATTTCGACCAATTTTGACTGTCCGGACAATTCCTCTGGCTCGTTAATAGGTTTTTCTTGTGTGTTATCCTCTCGGAGTTTCGATTAAAGTTAACCCGAGGGTATCCTCTTTTAAGGCTTTCATGTTTGAATTCCTCTCATATTTACAAACGAAGACAACAACACGTGTAGAAGATAAGATACTTATCGTTATGGCTTTTGAAGCCTATCATGGTCACGAATAATCTTTATCGGGTATTACACCACCTCATTTCCATTTTACCAATATTTATTCCTTTGGTACTTGGTTTATTCTCGGTTTCTATTAACTTATTTTAGCAAAAAGGGTTTCATACCTAAGAAACTCCCTTATTTTTTAGTTCAAAGGTTATGACTTTGATTGTATGATTAGTTTCTTAACTATTTATATGCTTCCATCAGTTCATTCAAAGCCACAACTGATTGGAGATGCTCAAGGTAAATTTGTTGTCAAATTCTTCATTCAAAAATGTGTTTTATGGTTTAAGTATTTGGTGAGAGTATTATAAAAATAAATCTTTGTTAACTTTGCAACAAGTTTTTCCTTCAAACACCAACTTAAATTTTTCTTCAATAAAGTACAATATATTCACTTCTCTAAGTAAGAATAGCCCCTTAACATTATATTTCTTGCACATGTCCTTAAATCACCAGCCTAGATCCATCTTTATTCCGGATCTATCAAGCGCTGAGAGGGATCAAATCTCTTGAGAAGAAAACCTCTTTTTTGAGTGCAAAACTTGAGGAAAGGTTTGAACCTCGAGAGATTTGATCCCTCTCGGCGCTTGATAGATCCAGGGTAAAGATGGATCTAGGCTGGTTTCAGTCGTGTGCAGCCAAGGAAAATTTATTGATAATATGATGAAATTATGATTAATTTTATCAATAGTATGTGAATACATAAAATATTAATATAACCATTTTAAATATGCTAAATATGTCTGAGATTTATCGAGTCATTTTAATTTTAAATTTGCTTAGTTACCTCAGCTTGTTGAAATGAAAAATATTGTAAAATAACTTTAATGATGAAATAAAAATTTTGAATGCAAAGTGACGATGTAATAATATTGAATGATAGAAAATGTGAATAATAAGAATGTAGTCAATTACAAATAGTCTTCATTGTGATCAATGTCAAACTATTTTCTTGTACTATTTTTATTGTCACCCTTGTTAGTTTTGTCATCTTTTCATATCAATTATATGAAAAGGAAAGTTGGAATCGTAAACCATTTAAATATTTAGCTCAACTTGTTGTAGTAAACATCATACTTTGTCTCTCTTACTCTCCAATATTAATAGGTTTAATTACTATAACACAAATATCAATGTACATTGTTAATAATTTTTTGTGCTTACATGAAATCAATGCACACTATTAATCCAATCACTTTAAAATTAATGTACCATCATACATCCAATTATATCAAATCATAAATCAACATATACACTCAAATCAATGCATCTAATGCAAGAAATAAAATAATATTAGAAAACAACATCTACACTGAAATCAATCCATCTAATGCAAGTAATCAACTAGGATTAGAATTCAACATCTACACTCAAATCAATATATCTAGTGCAAGTAGGAAAATATGATTAAAAACCAACATCTACACTGAAATCAATGCATTTAGTGCTAGAAATCAAATAGGATTAGAAATCACCATCTACACTGAAATAAATGTATTTAGTTCAAGCAACGAAATAGGATTAGAAATCATCTACAATGAAATCAACAAAATGGCTATATGCTGAATGAGAGGAGCGATGGATAGAGGAATATGTAGGTTTTGCAGGTTTGGAAGGGCTAGTGGCACGACTGTATTGGTCTTCGACTGTGCAGCACGAGGGCAGGGTCTCTCACTTTCCTGGGGGTGGGAACATAAGGAAGGTAGGGGACGCATATCTGTCTAGATTTCGGCAAATAGCATGGATGGAGAGTGTTTTCCCTCAGGGATCAAAGATGGAGATAGTAGACCGTCCAAGACAAATAAATAAGTCTCTTTTGGGGATGATCTAGGACCCTATCTACCTCCTTTGACAGGTCTTTCCTCCTGGCTTCAGAATATCGAGGGAGCCAGGCCATAGGATCCCACTAGTGGGAAAGAGAAAACGCTGGTCAAGAATGAGGAGCTGAGGAAAGAAGATGGCTTAGGGTGTTTTGGCAGGGGAAAAAAAATAGAAGAGGTCCTCAGCCTCAGTCGTAGCCATAAGGAAGCGCTCTTATTCAAATCGAAGGCTAGAAGCAATGAAATCAGTGAATGTGAGCTCATAATATGGAAGGATCGCATCCGGAACACAAATTTCTACCTGATCCGATCTTTTCTTTCCCTAAGCTGTGTTTATAAATTCTTAAGCTATGATGTTTATTGTGATAATTGGATTTCTGAGGGGTGGATCCTCTGCATCACCGCTTGGGCATATGGGGGTTTCGGATCCCTACCCCCCCCAAATAATTTATGTCTACGGGGATGGAGAGGGGGCACCCCCACTTATGAGACTTTGGTATGTGAGGCATCAGAGACCCCTGGAACATACGATTGCGAAGGTGGAGGGGTCTGTCCTTGGGGAAAAAGCACAAAAAAACCCTACACAGAGGCAAGAGGTAAGGAAACTAATGCAACAAATAGTTTCCAGATATTTATAAAAACTTTAGATGGAAAATCCCAAATATTTTAGGTACAGGATTTAGCGCTGGTTATAGATATGAAGCAGAATATCAAATCAGCTACAGGTACCGTGGCTATAAGACAAAGTCTGATATTTTTTGGGAAATCACTACAGAAAGGGATCCCCTTAAAAGACTATCAGATCAAAAAGAACTCCTCCATAGCCTTGAATTTAAGACTCAAAGGAGGAGCTGCAGGAGCAGGAACTTTGGCTAGACATGAACAGAACAAAACACACGGACAGACGAGGAGAGCCAACACCCTAAAAACAGGAGCCCCAAATGGCCCAACACACAGAAACATCCTACAAGGGAAAAACAAAGCAGCAAATCCAACAGAATAGGCTGAGAACACTCCCAAGCCATATATTGTGGAGCAACTGAACTGTGTACCAGAACTAAACATTGAGGCAACAGAGATCAATGAACATCAGTCTACATTTGAATCACAGGCAATCATATGCAGATTTAACTGCTACTGGCCAAAACCAATGGAGTTGTTCCATTGGATTTTTACCAACTGGACTATGGATTGTGACATACATCTATGCTCAAAAGGATATTTTATTGTCAAGTTCCAATATCCGGAAGCTAGAGATATCATTCTCAGGGCAGGATCGTGGTTATGGGGTTCTACTAGCCTCTTCACCACTCCTTGTTCCCTGATTTTGATGCAAACATGATGGAGATTACCAGGATGTCGGTTTGGGTCAGACTATATAGCCTACCACTCCACTTTTGGAATGAAGGTGTATTGGAGGGCATTGAAAACATCTTGGGGAGATATATCAAAACAAACATCTAATGATTGGAGGAGAGAATTTTCACTTTCACACGAATTTTTGTGGAAGTGGACCTTAGCAAGGGGATGCCGGAAAGTATCTATCTGATCCACAATAAATTAAAAAAAATGGCTGCAACACCTGGACTATGAAAATGCAAATTTTAGATGCAGGATATGCAGGAAAAATGGAAATCTACAAAACACATGCCCAGGCGCAAAACTAGAAACTAGAAAGAAGAAGAAAACAGGGAAAGCATCTAAGGGATGGAAATTCCCCTCAGGAGGACCAGAGCAAGAGACAGAAGACGAAAGGGATATACCAACCCAAAACGAGAGTAAACGACCGACATAAGATCTAGAGACACAAGAACAAGAAATACAAGAACCAATGGAAACTAATATAAACTCTAAGACAGTTGACCCATTGAGGGATCCGACGCCACATGAAGCACGTTCTGAGGTAAGCTCGGGTGCAAACAAGAGAGCGCATGTGTCTGAAAGTTCAGACTCCAATAAATAAAACACGATAGCGAACAATGAGCTGGCCTTGGTTCCTTCCTCCCTACATTTGGGGAACTGGCGGAACATTCAAAAGAGAAAAGGAAAGCGTGAAAAGCCCAGCCCAGCTGGAGATTTGCAAATTTTTTGGTAGTATCGCTACACGATGGTGTACATGAGTACATGGGCCCTATGGGTGCCTTGAATGCTTTAATTCATGTACAAAGTTGTAACTCTCATTAATTTATTAATATAAAGTTGTCGTTTTTTCCCTTGGGAAAAAATTAAATCAATGCATCTAGTGCAAGCAATCAAATATAATTAGAAATCAACATCTACATTGAAATTAATGTATCTATTGCAAGCAATAAAATGTGATTAGAAATCACCATCTACACTGAAATCAATGTATTTAGTGCAAGAAATTGAATAGGATTAGAAATAATTTACATTGAAATCAATGCATCTAGTGCAAGTAATCAAATATCATTATAAATCAACATATACACTAAATCAATGCATCTAGTGAAAGTAATCAAATAGGATTAAAAATCACCATCTACACTGAAATCAATGCATCCAATGTAAGAAACATTCTTCCCTCTCTCCCCCCTCCATCTATATCTATATCTCTCTCCATCTCTCCTTCTTTGTCTCTTTATCACACCCTGCGAAACACACATACTCTCTCACTCCATATCTATCAATCTCTTTGTTCCTCCCTCCTTGTCCCCATCCATCTCTTCTTTATATTCACCTTCCATATCTATCTCTATCTCCCTCTCTCTTTATATCAACCCCAAAACATACACTCTCTTTCTCCAATCTATCTATCTACCAGTCCCTCCTCCTCTCCCTCTCCCTCTTGTTATCCTCTCTCCCTCTCTCTCAACCTTCCTTATCACTCTCTCTCTCTCTCTCTCTCTCCCTCTCTCTCTCTATTTCTTTATTCTGACCTCCATCTCTCTCTTCCTCCATCTCCATCTCTCTTTCCCTACCTCTCTTCACTCTCTCTCTTCCTTTCTCTTCCACCTCTCTCTCTCTTTATCTCCAGCTTCCAAATTTGTTACTATATGCCTCTATCTCTCCTTCTCTCCCCCCTTCTCTTCATCTCTCCTTGTTTGTCTATTTATCTCACCCCCAAACATACAGACTCTCTCTCCATCTCTCCCTTTTCACTCCCTCTCCCTCACAATTACTCACTCTTTATGTCATTCTTCTCCCTCCCTCTCTCCCCATCCAGATCCTTCTCTCTACCCCTCTCTCTCCCCCCTCCAACTCCATCTCTCTATCCCTCTCTCTCCCTTTATCTTTTAACTTCATCTCTCTTTCCCCATCTCTCTCTCTCTCTCTCCCCTACAATCCCCTCTCTTCCCCCATCACTCTCTTCCTCTCTCTCCCTTTATCTCCTACCTCCCTCTATGTGCCCCCCCACCCTGCCGTTCTATGTCTCTGTCTTTCTCTCTCTCTTTTCCATTCAATCATCTCTCTCTCTCTCTTTGCCTTCCAATCCTCTCTCTTCCCACGTCACTCTATCTCTCTCTCCAACAATGCTATTATATCTCTCCCTTTCTCTTTATCTCTCCTTCTCTCCCCCATTGTCTCCATCACTCCTTCTATGTCTCTTTATCTCACCCTTAAACATACACACACTCTCTCGATATCTCTCTTGTCACACACTCTCTCTCTCTACTTCTCACTCTCTATGCCTTTCTTCTTCCCTCCCTCTCTCCCCCTCCAACTCCATCTCTCTATACCTCCCTCTCTCCTCCTCCTCTCACCCTTACTCTCTCTCCCTTTCCTTCATACCTCCCTCTCCCTTCCCCCTTCTCTTTCTCTCTCTCTCTCTCTCTCTCTACCCTCCAATCCTCTCTCCTTCTCTCTCTCCCACCTCTATCTTTATATATCCCTCTCCTTTTGTTACCCTTCTCTACCTCTCTCACTCCTCTCCCTCTCTCTTTCTTCATGCCTCCTCTCCCCTCTCCTTTAGTTTATCTCCATCTCTCCCTTGCCACTCCCGCTATTTCTCCACCTCTATCACATGTCTTTGTTCTTCCCTCCCATATATATCTAGAGTGAATATATATATCATGATATATTAATATATATTATAATATAACAAATTTAATATTTTATTAATATAAAGTTATTAAATTTAATAATATTAATATTATAATATATTAATATGAATATTATATTTAACAATAATAATATTATTAATAGTAATAGTAATATTAATGTTAGGGTTAATAATGTTTTTTTTTTCATGGTATTAATAATAAGTTGGTCCATGGTATTTGGGCCATAGACTTCATATATATTTAGATGTTGATTTCTAATCCTATTTGATATATTTTTATTTATTTACCTTACCTCTTTATACCTCTTTTATATTTATTTTTTTACCATACCTCTTTTATAAATATGGTATTTGGCCCATAAGCTTCACCTAAGTAAAACATCTTTTTTGAATTTTTGTAAATATAGAGGTTTATGGAGTAATTATAAAAAAAACCTTTTATTTATTTACCATACCTCTAGTTTATTTATATTTTTATTTATTTACCATATCTTTTTTTTTAAGTATTGGTAAACCTCTTAATATTTTAATAAATTTATTTTTTAATGAATTTTTTATTTTTTATTTATATATTTTTGTAAGTTATTGTTTAAGCCTACATTAAAGAGGATGATGTCGATTAAAGACAACCATAGTTTTTCTTATCACCTTTTTTTCTTAAGATCTCTGCATACTCCATCTCGAGTTATGTTGTTATTTTTAAGGATTCGATCTTTTTAAATTATTACTTTATCTTTTGAACAATGTTTTTGATATAACTCCAAGGTATGCATAAACAAACTCCTTTTGGAGATATTTGTAAACAAGATTATTTTGTACTCAACCTTTCTATGACTAGCGTTCTTGAACCCACAAATTATGCATGATTAATAAAAATCTTTAAGAAAGTAATTTGAGTATATACTATTTTGTATGTATGCATTTAGTCATTGTTTTCTTTTATGCCACAACTAAAAATATGTATGGTTATTCTTTTTAATTTGTTTATTATTTCCCTATTACAATAACATATACTCTTAGTATCCAATAGTGACTAGTTTGTTTCCATTTTTCTTCCTTATATACTCGACCAAAGTCAAGATTCAGATTCTTTCTTAGCATACTTTTTGCAGAAATGATAGTTGTAGGGTACCTATCCAAATAGATTCTATAACTACTTACTAATAGTGGTTTATTTAACCAAGTGGTATTGCATGTGCTTGGAAGTTGATGCAAAGATTATCCCCCATAATAGCTTACGAGCTTGCTAACCATACTTCATTCTTTCTTTTAGACTATATGGTAGTTTGTAATAAATTCATCTACAAAGTTTCTACCTTTTTTATTTCCACTATTCAAGATACTAAGAAAAGCAAAAATACTTGTCCAAAATACCATAATTTCTAGAATTCACTTATTTAGATTATTCAATTAGGAACATTCTTCCTCTTATATAGAAAATATGCATCCCTATCCTCGCTTTGTTTAACATATCGTCACACACACACACACACACAAGCACATATATGTATTTTTCTTTGTTCACTATGAAATATACATGTTTTACTTACTGTAAAAAAATTACATACATTCATGAGAATTACACTATATACACTATTGCATGCTTAGCTAATTTGTTTCCTTTCTTTATTCACTGTTCATTTTTTACGCAACCACAGACATGCAAGCACATGCTTCGAAACCAATCATTATTTATAACTAAAAGGCTACAATAATCTTGTTACTTATTTGAATGCTTGGAAATATAGTAGGAACCATTGCAATCCTCCCAACCAATGAATTGTAACCACAAAAATGCCCCCCAAGCCTCATGCTTCTCTACTACTTGTAATGTTGTCTTCTTTTGTTGGTATTTTTCCTCCTCCCAACACAGACTCTAGCAAAATCCTTCTTTTTGCATGTTTTCTCTCTCTTTTCTATACTTAGGATTTCTTTACAAGATTTTTTCTGTTTTTAGCCCCTAGAATTGATTTTCTCTCCAACCATATGCCCTTTTTCCCCCACCCAACATAACATTTCTCTCCATTTAAGTTGTCTTTTGGTGGTAATCATTCCTCCTAGAATCTTTGTGAATCATGGGAGGTTATAACTGTGACAATTGCTACCTTTACTTTTCCGCTACTTAGGACTCCAACCACTTAAACAATTACTTGACAATAGAGCAGCATGACTACTCATGTATTCGTTCCCATAATATTTCCTAGAAATACAAAATTTTATTTATTATTGCACATATAAATATCTACATATATCATTCAAATATTCACATTTAGGCTTGGCCCCATTGCCAATGTTTCTAACTTAAATGATTACAAGTACTGAACATAAAATCATAAAATTCCTATAAAAGTAATTTCAATAGGGTTATTACAACTATAATATTGTATTTACCATTTTATAGATCAATGCACTACTTATTATATTGCTTGATATAGTATGAACTACTCTAACTATGTGTCTTCAATGACTACAATTAACAAAACATATGCATTTCTTAGAAGAAAATGTAGAATCCTTTCATATATAAATAGTTTTCTTAGGATATTAATTTTAACTCTTATTATGTATTTTGAGTTTCTCATTTTGAACCCTTTTTACTTCATCAATCCCTAGATATAGGGATTAATGCTTTGCTCTAATTTGAAAATGCAAAATAAACCTCTTTTCCAAAATTAAAATGACACAAGGCCCTAAAATTTAGCTCTCAATCCTTAAATTAGCATATAATGTATTCCTAGAAATAAACGAGACTACCTCAAATTTGATTTAAATAATATACCCTAGATGCTATCTCTTCATTCATCCAAATGTGTTTACCCATTTGATTTCTACAAAAAAACATTATGGTACAATTCTATTAAGTATAAATAAAATATATACAACTCATAACATAGGTTTGACTACCAAATCAATATGCCAACATATGAAATAAATAAAGAGAGAAGTAGCAATGTTTTGGAAAAAGGAAGTGACAAATTTTTAACTATTTTCTCATAATAAGAAGCTCAATAAAATATTATTGAACCCTCAACATTTCCATTCTTGGTTCTATCCAGGGGTATTACATACACATAATAATTCAACCCCAGCAGTTTCTTTTGCAACTTCGACCCAATAGCTTCTTTTGCAACTTTGACCCAACAATTTCTTTTCCAATTTTTTCACACTTCAACTTGCCCAACAACTTTTGAGCACTTCAACTTGCCTAGCAAGTTTCCAACACTTTGACTTGCCAAACAAATTTCCAACCCTTTGACTTGCCCAACAACTTTCCAGAACTTCAACTTTCCCATCAACTTTCCAACACTTCAACTTTGTTGCAGTAACATTGCCTTAATCTTTGGACATGTGAGGAGAAGATAGCCCAAAAAAAATAAAACTTTTGTTCTTGTAGTCTTCCTCTTCTTCACCCTCCTTCTCTTCCTTCATCGAATTTCCATTGGTGAGTGAGTGCTCTTTAGGTGAGGTCGAAGTCTCTTATATATAGGCCTCTCAAGGTGGTCGAATGGCCCTTCATGAGCCTGACTTACTCTTTCATGTAGGCCTACTTTTTTTCTAATAGTTTGATGAGGTCTTGGAGTGTCTTTGACTCTATTTTTAACACACATAATTTTTCTTTAAAATATGTAACATGCCCAAACAAGTCTTCCATACACGACAATGATTCAATTGACTTGTAGATTTAATGACAAGCCCTAGAAGCACTCGCTGGGTGCTTAACCTAAAAATAATTTTCCCTTGAGCATGAAACCCATGCCTCAAGAACAACAATAATACATTTATTTTTCTCTTTACATTAAACACATAAAATCATGATTACATATGTCAATATGAAGACCGAGCCTAGTTACATATTTTAACATTTATGACCATACTTACTTCTTTCAGCTCACTCTTTGCTTCTCAATTTGTAATGATCTAATCACCATATGCGTACACATTGTGTGTGTCTACAAAATATAATTTTTATTCTAATTAATAGAAATTACGATTTTTTTCCTCGTGAAAAAACACTGAGCAAAACATACATTGTGATTGAGTTGGGTTTTATGCCTCAGATTTGCATTTTATTAAATATTTCCAAACATTCATGAAGATGGGAAATATTTTAACATAACCATTGATTTTCTTACTTGTCCTAAAGTCTATAAATTAACACAGGTAAAAAGAACACTAAAAATAGTAATTGAATTGGGTTTTATACCCTTCAACTTTGTTTCTAAAGTTCTTTTAATAACATATATTATAGGTAGCTTTTCCAAAATGATTATAAAATGTAGGTAGCATATAATCCAATATGAGTTTTTACATCTCAAATTTATAAAAATATTGGACATAAATTCATACAAATCAATAACTCAAAGTATTGGTTATTTTAATAACATATATTATAAGCAATCTTTCCAAAGTGGTTGTATAAGGTGTGTAGGATATAATATTTACATAAAAGTATTGGGCATATATTCTTACAAATCTATATCTGACAATTAAAACATACAATTAAAATGGACTAATAAAAACAAATATATAATACACCTTTTTACTCATTAATTTTTGTAATTTTTTTTTTCAAAATAAAAAATTAAATAATATAATAATTATTAATGTTTGTAAATTTAATTGTAAATTTTTTTGAGGATTGGAACTACCTGCGCGTTTCCTTGACCTAGCAGCCGACTGCTGGTCTTTTCCCTCTTGCGCGAGGCCTCTGGCCTTCCATGGCCTCTCCGAATGCTGCCACGGAGGGTTGTGTTGATTAGTCTGCAGCAGATGCGTTTTCTGCATTGGTCAAATCCCTACAGCCTCATAGAACTCGCCCTGCGCTGTCCAAGTTTGTTAAGAAGTTGGATGGGTTGCAAGAGGTCGATCTCCCTCCTACACTTCCTCGAATGGCTGCACTCTCTTTAGCTGAACGGGGGCTCATCGGTCAGTTCACTGGCCTATGGCCTTCTCCGAAAACAGTTCAATGATGGATCGAAAGAAACTGGGCAGACAAAGTTAATGGTAAAATCTCCATTCATTTCTGTGGAAAAGGTTATTACACTTTCCATTTCAAATCTAGAGCAGACAAGGACTTAATCTTCAGAATGGGCCATATTTCATGGACTCTCGTGGCTTGTATCTGAACAAATGGACTCCAGACTTTGATCCTGAGCTGGATGTCCCTAATGCTGTTCTGGTCTGGGTTCATCTTCCGCATCTCCCACTCCACTGCTGGGGAGATGACTCGGTTCGAGCCATCGGCAATGCTGTTGGAAAATACATTGATCGGAGTGAGCCCAAGGATAATATGCAGGTGTGTGCGCATATATGTGTTGAAGTTGATCTCGGAAAGGGTCTTCCAGAAGCAATCAAACTAAAGGTGGAAAAATGGACGCATATTCAGCAACTGGACTACGAACAAATTCCCTTCAAATGCAAGGTATGTCACGAATACGGCCATTTTTCCAATCGCTGTTCTAAATTAGTTAATGATGAAACTGCTCAATCTGAGGAGCAATGGGAAACTGTAAAAAAGAAGAAGACTGCCTCTGGCTTGAAAGCAAACTATGAAGAGGCTCCTCTCAAATCTGCCCCTCCCAAGCCTAATCCCCCTTCAGCTCCCCCCAAAGCTTCCTCCTCAGCCGTCCCTCCTCCCTCCTCTTCTCTCGGCCCACCCATTTTCCCCACCCCAGGGCCAACCTCTGGTTCTCCCCTAATCTCTTCAAATCCCTTTGGCGCCCTATCTCTCCCTGAAAATGACCCCCCCATCCCTTTCTCCCTTTCTTAATCCTCTCCCTCCCATTCTCCCGACCCCCCCCCCCCCCCCCACCCTGAACTACTAGAAGCTCCTCGAAAGAGCATGGAGTCAATCAAGAGTCCCAAAAAAAATGACCTGGCAGGAAAGCAAGCAAACAGAGAAGGGATGAAAATGCTCAAAAAGATATTTCCATGGGAACACAAAATCCCATAGAAACTTATATACTGGGTCAAAATAGCAAAGAAACAACACATAAGGAGCAAGGGGGACGAGCATCTCTCTAAAACCTAAATACCCAATGATGAAAGTTATATCATGGAATTGTAGGGGACTGGGGAACCCCTCAAAATTTTTTGCCCTGAAAGATCTTACAAACCATGAGAAGCCAGGAATTGTAATGATTCAGGAAACAAAGCAAAGACTGCAAGAGATGACAAGAATTATAGAATAGCTCAGGCATTATGAGGGACATATACGTGAAGCAAGAGGAGCTTCTGGTGGTATCACCACTATGTGGAACAAAAATATTTGGATATGCACATCCAATACTATCAATCAATACTGGGTCAAAGTCATATTAGAAAAGCAAGCAGAGCACAAGAAAATATTCATTTATAACATTTATACATCGAACCATTTCAGAGACCAAGAGCAATGCTGGGCCACACTACAAGAAGACATCCAAGTTGAAGAAAACAGAAATATCATCCTTGGGGGAGACCTTAATCTTATATTACACTCCAATGAAAAAAGAGGAGGCATTTTTACACATGATCCTTATAGAGCAAAGCTGGAAAAAATCATGCAAGAGTGCGATTTAGTAGATATTATCCCAAAAAATCAGAGGTACACTTGGAACAACCGCAGGCTAGGCAGAGATAACATAATGGAGCACCTTGACAGAATTCTAGTAAACACTTCTTTCCTCTTTAAGTTCTCCACTGCTCATGCTGCAATCCTGCCTTATTTAGCTTCCGATCACTACCCTATTAGCATTGTCCTTGAAGCACATTGTCCTTTGGGGTCATTGCCTTTCAAATATAACTCTCTTTGGCGCAGCAATCCCATTATGGATCAGATTGTCAAAACAGCTTGGCAGCATCACATAGAAGGATCACCGGGGTTCATTTGGGAATGCAAACTGAAAAATACAAAACATGCCTTGAAGGAATGGGTGAAGCAGCATTACAAAGAACCAGAAAATGCCAAAGCTGAGCTAAAAAATAAATTGAAAGAAAACCACAGGAAAATAGAGGAGAACGGGTTGTCCCACGAGGATAAAGCATTAGAAAGTGATATATATTACCAGCTGTACCGGGTTAATAGAGAAGAAGAACAGAAGTGGAGAATTAAGTCAAGACAGCTTTGGCTTCAAGGAGGAGACAAAAATACATCCTTTTTCCATAAGCAAGCAACTGTCAGGAAAGTCAGAAACAATGTCACCATGATCAATGATGAGGAAGGATGCACTCAAAAAACCCAAGAAGCTATCAAGCAAACTGCCTCAGCCTATTACAGCACTCTTTTAACTGAGACAAAGGAAACAGAGGATTATTCAGACCTCCTACAACACATGCCCAAAGGAATCAATGAGGATATTAATGCAGATTTGACTAAGGAAATCAATGAAGAAGAAATATATGATGCCATATGGGCTCTTCAGCCAGATAAAGCCCCAGGCCCTGATGGCTTTCCAATCTGTTTCTATAGAACTTACTGGGGAATAATTAAAAAAGACCTTGTCAAGATGCTAAGATGGATCCAACGCAAATGCAAAATAGGAGGATTCACTAATGCAACCCACCTTGCTCTTATCCCTAAAGAAAATCGACCTTTGACCTTCTCTTGTTTTCGCCCCATATCGTTGTGTAACTCATCATATAAAATCTTGACGAAAATCTTGGCTACTCGCCTAAAACCTATCCTCCCCTCTCTCATTTCTGAAAATCAAGGGGGTTTTTTGGCCAATAGGCAAATCTCGGACTCCATCCTTCTTGTCCAAGAGGCTATCCACTCCAGTCAAACTAGAAATGAGAAAGGTTTCATCTTAAAGTTAGACTCAGCCAATGCTTTTGATCGTGTCAGGCATTCCTTCCTAATTGCTGTGCTTGAAAAAATGGGATTTGCCACATCCTTTATCAGCCTTATCAAAGCCTGCATCACAGGACCTTGGATCTCCCCTCTTATTAATGGCAGACCTGGACCACCCTTCCAATCTTCTCGAGGTCTTAGACAAGGCTGCCCCCTCTCACCTTATCTCTTTATTTTGATGGCTGAATCTTTTAGTAGAGCTCCGGATTACAATCGTCGCATGGGCCTCATCACTGGGATCAAATTTGATAATGGATTCAAGAACATCAATCACTCTCAGTTTGCTGACGATACTCTTCTAATGGGGGGAGCTTCAAACATCATAGCCCGCTGTTTCAAAGCTCTCCTAGATAAATACATGAGCTATTCTGGAGGACTGATAAATTATCTTAAGAGCTGTATATATGGGTGGAACACTTCGGCACAAGTTCTCCATAGGATTGCTATTATTTTTCGGGTTCCATGTAAGCTGGATTGGGAGCATTTTACTTATTTGGGCATGCCTGTGAGTTCCGGCAACTTGAAAGCTGCAGCCTGGGAAGTTATTATCGATAAGATGAAAAGGAAGATACATCATTGGGGCACCTCTTGGCTTAATCCAACAGGGTGCATAATTCTTCTTAAAGCAGGCCTCTCCTCCCTGCCCTTGTACTGTTTTACTCTCATACAAGCCCTTGCCAATTTTCATATTAAAATGGATGCTCTCCTTCGTCACTTTCTTTGGCAAGGAGGGAGAACAGAGAAAAAAAAATATAACTTGGTAAGCTGGAAGCAGGTCACTCAGCCATGTGAGAATTGAGGGCTGGGAATCAGACCCTCTAAATTCCTAAACCTTGCCTTTGCTGGCAAGCTGGTTTGGAGACTCATTTCTGGCAGGAATGCTTGGTGGAAGACAGTTCTAGAAAAAAAATATCTCAGCTATCCAAGGTATCAGCTTTTGGATCATGAGCTTCCTAACAGAGCGTGCTCAAAAATATGGAGAATGTGTAAGAAAGATATACCATTTCTTGAACAAAACACTTCCAAAGTGCCCAAAGGCAGCAACTACATAAGAATTGGGGAAGACAAAATTATGGGGCAACAGCCCATAAGTCGAAGGCCTGGTACTCAGCAGATTCTAGCTCTTTTCAACAGTGCATGGATACAAACTCTGGATCAGATCTCTCAATGGGAAGCCCACTCTCATACTTGGAAAGGTTGGACCTTCCCTCACATACCAGCAGACACAAAAATCAGTCTAAACAACCTGAAAGTTTATCTTCATGGTATAGCACCTTCCATACGCTACCTTGCTGATGAATTTCGATGGGACCCTTCAGGCACAATCTACACTATTAAGGCTGCTTATCATCATATCTGCATCAACGATTATCCCCTGGCTATTTGGGCACATTGGAGACTTGTTTGGAAGGCAGAAACTCTCCCAAAAATAAAATTCTTCTTATGGATCCTCTTAAGAGGGAAAGCCCTCACCGCAAAGAACCTCAGAAAGCGAGGAATAAATGGGCCATCTTGTTGTCCAAATTTCCAAACTGAAGAAGAGACAAGCCAACATCTATTTATAGATTGTCCATTTGCCTCAACTTGCTGGAAGGAAGCTTTTTGGAGCCACAATCCCCCTTGGGCACCTGGCACTAGCATATCTGAAGTGCTGCACATATGGAAAAAAAGCTACCCGTGGGGAAAAAAAGCAAACAACACAGCTCGAAGGGTATGGAATGCCTTGCCCTGTACCCTTCTTTGGAACATTTGGTAGGCAAGAAATAGTATGATCTTCAAAGGTAAAGAAACTAATGTAAGAAAACTCTATAACAAAGCTTGGAATCTCAACTTGGAAGCTCTGTCCACAAAATGTCATGAGAATTTGAAGGTGCTGGATCTAAATGTCGAAGAAAGGAATTACATAGGGCATATTCTAGACAGAAGCAACATAGAACAAAACAGAAGTAATCCCAATAGTAGAGACAACCCCAGATATAGTTGGAAAATTAGGATGAAAGAAGAATAATTTGCTCGATGGCTCAGGAACTGCAATACCCATTATCTCTTTTTCGATGGAGCCTCCAAGTCCAACCCAAGAATGGCTGGGGCTGGAGGATTTATTTGCAACGGTAATGGAGATGTGTTAACTGAATATGAATGGGGTCTGGGCTCTGCTTCAAACAACAGGGCTAAAGCTTTCACCCTCCTCCAAGGTTTGCTCCAGCTTCAGAAACTTGGTATAGCCAAGGCTATAATAATTGGAGACTCTGCCATTGTCATTGGTCTGATGGTAAGTAATAGAAAAGCCCAAAATTTGATTCTACAGCAAACTATTGAGCGATGCCAATCTCTTGACCAACAGATGAAAGGCAATCGATTTTACCATGTCCTTCGATCTCTCAACAAAACTGCTGATGAATTGGCAAACAAAGATTGCTCTCACACTGTCAGTAACCTCCGGTGTAATGGCTCTGACCAATACTTTTTCTTGCCATGATCAGGTTTTATTCCCTAAGCAGATCCACCCCACAACAGATCACTGCTCGTGGTCTCCGAAGCCCTTTGCCCAGCTTCTCAGCGAAGATTCAAACTTCTGCCTTCTGCCCAATGGCGTTGATCCACACAGATGTAACCTTTTCAGCATCAAAATCTAACTCTCTATGGATCGCCCTTTCAAAACCCATTAAGCTCTGCGCCCTCTGTGTTTTCAACCTCTTGTGCTCAAATGAATATTTACATACTCTAGTTTATCTCTTCCCAACTTCACTCTATCGATTTCAGTCGCAACTCGGACACTGCTCCTTGAATTCTGCATCTCTGTTCGCCCAGACAGAGTTTCTCTGCCCCAGAATTTGTCCTCTTGCGACCTTGTTTTCGTCCCTGTCAGCTTCACATGCTGTCCTGAAGACAAGTCAAAGACCGTCAAACAAAATGCTTTTTGAATTAGTCGAACGACACTATTACTACCTCAACGGGCGGCAAATGCGACACACCTGCAAAATTAAAATATGAAATGTAAAATCTGTTTTATTTTACTGCAGTTTGTTAGAGTTTATACTGTCTCCTTCTTTTTCATAGTGAAGGAAGCAATTTGTAAAGTTGAAATTGATACCAACTGCATCTACTGTTGTTCCTCCCATTATCAAAGCCATTCTGTAAAACTGGAGATCCGTCTTCCTCTCTTTTTCTTTTGAATATCAATCAGCAACCGATCTTGTGGAAAAAAAAAATTTAATTGTCAAAATAAAAAATTAAATAATATATTAATTATAATTTTATGCCCTAATAATTATAATAGCAAAATTATAAATCATTTGCTTCAACCATATAGTATAGCAAAATTATAAATCATATATTGGTATATTCATAGGGACATTTAACTTTGTCTCCTTTGCCCCTTTTCTGGTCAAAAATAATCAATGAAATTGTAAGACTTTAAAGTGTACTCGGCCTCAAAAAAAACACAACCCACCAGATTTTTAAGACACACTGTACCAGATTTTTAATGCATTAAAGAGATTAGAAAAACGTGAAGTACAAAATCTAAAACATTGGTACTCTTCTTCAACTCGATGTATGGAATCTTATAAATTGGTCGCATTCTTTTTAGGTTCATAGTGTCTCCAGCATTGAAAGCACATAATCACAGTACTTGCACTCTCTTTAATATTATGTGATTCAAATTGTTTATGGCTAAATGCTAACCAACCCATATAAATTAAATGTCTCATTGAAATAATAGTCTCATTAATAATAGTGGACGGCCTGATAAATGGAAATAATAGTTGTGTTTCAAAAACATTTATTCAGAAATGAAAAAGTATTTTACCATATGAGGCTCAAAGGGAAAAGCATGCAGAACTATTTCATTAAAATTACCGATCCTTTATAAACGTAATTTCACAATAAATTATTTTTCATAAAATTTATTAACATAAGAAAAGGATATATATTAGTTAAAAAAATTACTATCAAGATTTTACTGTTAAATCATAATCATTGGTAAGTATATTTAAGCTCATACATGTTTATTTCAGAATAATACTTTCAAAATTTTATTCAATTATTATGGATGGTACAAGAAGTATCTATGATATATTTTTAATACTCATCTTATCTAAACATAGTCATGTATGTCTTTATTGTTTTTCACTTTAATTAAAACATAATCATGTTTATGAGTGTGAGGTTCATGGCATTGACCTTAATGTTGCTTTATATGTTGTTTGTGGTTAAATATATTAATTATTTTTTATAATTAATAATAATAATTTAAAATAGAGTTATAACTCAGGTTTTCTTTTTCCACTATGTGAGTTGTATTATGAGTTAACTGTCCTCATACATGTTATGGATTGATCTCTATTATCATTCACCAATCATTTAAATTATATGGCTACACTATTATTAGGACCAACCTAGATCCATCTAACTCTGGATCTATCATGCGCCGAGAGGGATCAAATCTCTCGAGGTGCAAACCTATATCAAAAAATAGGTTTGCACCTCGAGAGATTTGATCCCTCTCGGCGCATGATAGATCCAGAGTTAGATGGATCTAGGCTGGTTCCAGTCGGAGGCATCAACGTCACATTTTTCAGATTATTAAAATTTTTGTATATTTTTGAGATTTAAGATGGATCTAGGATGGTTTCAGTCGTGTGCTGCCAAGGAAAATCTATCAAAGATATGATTAATTTTATCAGTAATATGTAAATATATCAAATATTAATATAATCATTTTAAATATGCTAAATATTTTTGAGATTAACTTGGTCATTTTAATTTTAAATTTTCTTAGTTACCTCAGTTCGTTGAGATGATAATTATTGTTAATAACTATAATGATGAAAAATGATGAAATATTTTTTAAAAATGCAAAGTGACAATAATAGTGTTGAAAGATAGAAAATGTGAATAATAAGAACGTACTCATGTTACAATCAATCTCAAACTATTTTCTTCTACTATTCTTATTTCCTCCCTTGTTAGTTTTGTTATCTTTTCATATCGATTATATGAAAAAGAAAATTTAAATCGTAAACCATTTGAATCTTTACCTCGATCTGTTGTAGTAAACATGATACCTTGTCTCTCTTGCTCTCCAATATTAATAGCTTAAATTACTATAACACAAAAATCAATCTACATTGTTAATAACTTTTTGTGCTTACACTAAAATCAATGCATATTGTTAATCCAATCACTTTAATATTAATGTACCGTCATATATTCAATTACATCAAATCATAAATCAACATATACATTGAAATCAATGCATTTAATGCAAGCAATCAAATAAGATTAGAAAATAACTTCTACATTGAAATCAATGCACCTAATGCAATCAATCAAATAAGATTAGAAACCAAAATCTACACTAAAATCAATGCATTTACTCAAAGCAATCAAATAGGATTAGAAATCGCCATCTACACTGAAATCAATGCATTTAGCGTAAACAATCAAATAGTATTAGGAATAATCTACATTGAAATCAATGCATCTAGTGCAAGCAATCAAATATAATTATAAATTGACGTCTAAATTGAAATCAACACATCTAGTGCAAGCAATCAAATAGTATTAGGAATCATCACCTACACTGAAATCAATGCATCTAGTGCAAGTAATCATATATCATTAGAAATAGATATCTACACTAAAATCGATGCATCTAGTGCAAATAATCAAATAGGATTATAAATCACCACCTCCACTTAAATCAATCCATCTAGTGCAAGAAATATTCTTCCCTCTCTCCACCCTCCATCCATATCTATATCCCCATCCATCTCTTTTTTTTTGTCTCTATCTCACCCCCCTAAACACACACACTCTCGCACTCCATATATATCATTCTCTTTCTCGATCACCCTCTCTCCCCATCTCTCTCTCCATCTTCCTTATCACTCTCTCTCTCTCTCTCTCTAGGAACCAATATTTACACTAAAATCAATGCATTTACTCAAAGAAATCAAATAGGATTAGAAATCACCATCTACACTGAAATCAATGCATTTAGTGCAAACAATCAAATAGGATTAGAAATCATCTACATTGAAATTAAGTCATCTAGTGCAAGTAATCAAATAAAATTATAAATCGACATCTAAATTGAAATCAACACATTTAGTGTAAGCAATCAAATTGTATTAGAAATCACCACCTACACTAAAATAAATGCATCTAGTGAAAGTAATCAAATATCATTAGAAATAAATATCTACACTAAAATCGATGCATCTAGTGCAAATAATCAAATAGGATTAGAAATCACCATCTCCACTTATATCAATCCATCTAGTGCGAGAAATATTCCTCCCTCTCTCCACCCTCCATCCATATCTATATCCCCCTCCATCTATTATTTTTTGTCTCTCTATCTCACCCCCTAAACACACGTGCTCTCGTACTCCATATATATCAATCTCTTTTTCAATCACCCCCTCTCCCCATCTCTCTCTTCTTCCCTCTCTTCACCTTCCATCTATATCTCTATCTTCCCCTTCTCTTCCTCTCCCCCATTAATATCTCTCTTTCCTCCTTTTGTCCTCTCTCCCTCTCTCTCCATCTTCCTTATCACCCTCTCTCTCTCTCTCTCTAAAAACCAACATCTACACTGAAATCAATGCATTTAGTGCAAACAATCAAATAGGATTAGAAATCATCTACATTGAAACCAATTCATATAGTGCAAGTAATCAAATATAATTATAAATTGACATCTAAATTGAAATCAACAAATTCAATGCAAGTAATCAAATTGTATTAGAAATCACCACCTACATTGAAATCAATGCATCTAGTGCAAGTAATCAAATATCATTAGAAATAAATATCTACACTAAAATCGATGCATATAGTGCAAATAATCAAATAGGATTATAAATCACCATCTCCACTTATATCAATCCATCTAGTGTGAGAAATATTCTTCCCTCTCTCCACCCTCCATCCATATCTATATCCCCCTCCATCTCTTCTTTTTTGTCTCTTTATCTCACCCCCCTAAACACACACACTCTCGCAATCCATATATATCAATCTCTTTGTCAATCCCCTCCTCTCCCCATCTCTCTCTTCTTCCCTCTCTTCACCTTCCATCTATATCTCTATCTTCCCCCTCTCTCCCTCTCTCTCCATCTTCCTTATCACTCACTCACTCTCTCTCTCTCCACCTTTTTCTCTCTATTTCTTTATTCTTACCTCTATC
Source organism: Pinus albicaulis (assembly GCA_034641835.2). NCBI lineage: Eukaryota > Viridiplantae > Streptophyta > Pinopsida > Pinales > Pinaceae > Pinus > Pinus albicaulis. The sequence goes on along the minus strand of JAXQQM020064195.1, from coordinate 84,668 downwards.
CTCCTCCCCCTCCAAGTCCATCTCTCTTTCCCTCCCTCTCTCCACTCTCTCACATCCTCTCTCTTCCTTCCTCTTTTTCCCTTTCTCTCCCATATCTCTCTCCCTCTCTCTCTCTTCACCCACCAACTATGTTATTATATCCCTCCCTCTCTGCTTATATCTCCTTCTCCCCCCTTATCTCCATCTCTCCTTATTTGTCTCTTTATCTCAGCCCCAAACATACATGCTCTCTCTCTGTCTCTCCCTTGTCACTCCTTCTCTCTCTCTACTTCTCACTCTCTATATTTCTTATTTCCTACATCTCTCCCCCTCCAACTCCATATCTCTTATCGATCCCTCTCTCCTCCTCTCTCTCGTCCTTCCTCTCTCTCTCTCTCCCCTAAATCCCTCTCTCTTCCTTGAGCTCTCTCTCTCTCTCTCTTAGACTCTCTCTTTGTCCTCTCTCTCTCATATATCTCTCTCCTTTCTCTCCACCCTCTCTCTCTCTCTCTCCTCAGTCCTCTCTCTTCCCCATGTCTCTCTCTCTCTCTAATCCTCTCTCTTCTCCTTCTTTCTTTTTCTCTCTCTCTCTTTCTTCCTCTCTCCATTCATTTACTATGTATCCTCCTTCCTTCTTTCTTCTTCTCTACTATTGTACATCTTATTTTGTATATCTCACTTTAAACATAAACTCATTCTACATGTCTTCTCTCTTCTATGAATTGGTTATTAAGAACAAATATTCGTAAACAATAAAGATATCGTCAATATGAAAGCTAAAAAGAACATTTACTTACTTACCATCCTCTGGTTTCATTTATATTTGTTTATTTACCACTTCTTATACACTATGGTGGTTGTCCATGTTTTGTATTATATAATTAGATTTTTATTTATAATCCTATTTGATATATTGTTATTTATTTACCTTACCTCTTTATGCCTCTTTTATATTTATTTATTTACCATACCTCTTTATATCTATTTTATATTTATTTATTTATCATACTTGTTTATACCTCTTTTATATTTATTTATTTACCCATGGTATCAATATTAATTTGTCACATGGTATTCGTCCCATAGGCTTCATCTAAATAAAACCTCTTTTGAAAGTTTTTTTAAATATAAAAAGGTTTATGGAATAAATATAAAAAGAATTTTTATTTATTTACCATACATCTAGTTTATATATTTTTTTATTTATTTACCATAGTTCTGGAGTAAGTATAAATTCATTTTACAAATATTTAATTAAAAGAAATATTAAAAGATTTTGGATTTTGATTGTTTGTGTTGAATTAACTCTTTTACTTTGATTTAGGAAATGGTATTGACTTTAGTAAAGAGTAAAGATGTTTACAATTTTACTTAATTTGGAAATTCAATGTGGTATTTTTTTTGTTAAAGGTAAGTTTATGATCCATTCAAATTCACGTATATAAATTACTATCCTTTCAAATTATATAAATAATACATAATTGTATTAGAAATTGATATATGTTCTAGCACAATGCGTTTTTTTTTTTTTTTTTTTTAAATTTAAAACTTAAGCCGACATTTTGTATGAGGACGTGACCCACCTGACATCGGGGTCATATTGAGCTGTAGATGTTCCTCTCGGCGCAATGATAAAATAAAATAAATTCTCACTCTTAAACTCCTTAATCATTATCGAGATGGAAGGACTCTAGAATACAAGGAAGATCCATTGGAAGACATAAATGATAACACCAATTTTAAAATAATAAACAATTTGTAAATAAAGTTAATTGAGTTTATAACAAAATTGATGTGAAGAAATAAAATGATCTCTAATGCATCCAATTCAAGATTATGGAACAAAACAAGTATCCAATAATATTTGTTCCAAAGAAAAACATGTTCAACCATTAAATTATCATTTATAAAAGAAAATGTGAAATACCATTTGCAATGCACATTGGAAATTTTGCTTGCAATAAAATTTCCCACAAATTCACAGAAAAATACACAACTTGATTCCTTCATCATTCTTGACTTACATTGTCTATACCTAACTTGATCCCTTCATCATTATTGAATTACATTGTCGTTGTTGTTAAAAGCCCAACTTGATTTCCTCATCATCTTGACTTACCTTGTCTTTGTTGTTTACTATTACTTTGCTTATATTATGATAGGTGTGGGAAAAATAGACAGAATAGTGCTCAACTTGATTTTCTCATCATTCTTGAAATGGACTTGCATTGTGATCGTGATTTACTAAAGAGAAATTTTAGTATTATGTTTATCTTATGATACATTTGGTAAAAGTTATGGGTTTTGTGGGTTTTTTTGTTGTTGTTGTTTAATTGACATCAGAAGTACAAGTTTAGAAGCCCATCACCTACAATGTTAAATTTAGAATGATATGGAGTGTTCTGTGCTTATTGAAAATTTACTTCAATCTTTCTTAGGCACGATTCAAATTAGCAATCACATAAAAATGAAATTAAAATGTTGATAGAACACAATAATAGATCAACAGAAGACAAACCAATAATATGGATCAGATTTTACAATTCTTCTTGGCCAAAAAAGATATAGGATAGTGTGCGTTACGACAGTCAATAAGATGCTTCAGCCAACAAAGTATTTCTTAGATCAATCAACTCTCCAAGTGTCACACACATAGCCCTCAAAGAAAGCTCATCAAAAGTCAACCATGGTCAACCAAAAGTCAATGCAGGACATTCAATAGAAAGTCAACATTGCAGATTAGGGCTTCAGTCAAACTGCTCCTTTTTCCTCGATTTTTGTTCCCAGTTGTATGGCCTTCAAAAATCATAATTTCAACCAATATTGGAGATCAAACGATCAAGGGTTGACCACGTTCAACACTGGTCAACGCTAAGCAAAACAACCATAAACAGATCTGCAGATTTTTAGCAGCTTCAGCTCCGCATGTGTGAAGGAAAGATGCCTCCAAAGGCTATCGAACCAATCAGATCACAATGACAGAATGTGTGATGAGTTGATGAGAAAATGACGTCAAAGTCTCTCCAAATTATATCCATTAGTGAGGGTGTGTGACACATCTATTAGGTTTGTAAGCCTAGACTACAAATCTATCCGAACTTGCACATCTGTGGAAAAATAAAATAAAAATACATGTTCTACTCATCCAAACAAGATTATATTTAGATTAATATTGCACCTCTCTCAAAGAGGAATCCAACAAAAATATGATCATCCTCATATGAGCAGTACAACCTGGAGTTTGGACCTAGTTGCCCAAAATTAACACTCCCTCTCAACTAGGGATAACTCCATCCGTCCACCTGTGCCATCCAGAGTTCAATACCATAATGTATCATCATCTAGCATCATGAGTCACCCTATTGTACCTTTCTTTGTTGGCTCTTCTTCTCAAATAGAACAAAAGGTGATTCACTAAGATATCACACTCAACTGACCCGAAGTCAACTTAGAGGTTAAAACCTCTATTGGACTCAAAAAGAGTCTCATACTAACCCAAAGTTAGTTTTCTGACCCGAAGTCATTTTAGAGGATAAAACCTAAATAGACTCAAAAGAGTCACATACTAACTCGAAGTTAGTTTACTAACCGAAGTTAGTTTAGAGGTAAGAACCTAATTAGACTTGATCCCAGATCAAGGTGTTGGACACGTACCATCCTAGACATAAAGAGTATGACAATCTCTGATGCATCCATTGGTCTTGCTATTGGTCTCTATCCACATTTCCCACCTCATTGGCCAAATGAGAGGTACTTCCCATGAGTCTGCAACTACATGGTTAGGATGTGTGCGGGGCATAAATCAAAGAGAGATGAACCAACTCAATATCATAACAGTGGGGTAGAAGCACAACAAGGTTCGAGAAGCCTAGCCCCATGTGTGCTTATAGCTCTAAGAAGTTATCCCCAATCCCCCTAGAGCTCCCAGAGCTCATATTCCAAATCAAGCAAGACCCTCACAATATGTTCTTTCCACAATTCCAAGCTTCTCATGAAAGGTTAGGAACTTGACCTTCCTTAGGGGGCTTTGTGAGAATATCTATGGTCTGCTCATCAGTTCTTATATGATCAACCTTACGATGCCTCGTTGTACTATATCCTAGATAAAGTGGTACTTGATATCAATATGCTTGGATTTATCGTGGGAAATGGGATTCTCAGAAAGAAGAATCCCACTCTGGTTATCACAAAGGATAATGGTGGTATCTAGCACATGCCCAAACATATCACTGAAGAGATTTCACAACCAAAAATCTTCACAAAGGCCATACTTGCTGCAATGTATTCGGCCTCAGCGGTGCTCAAAGCCACTGAATTTTGCTTCCTGCTCATCCAATATGTCGAAGAAGAACCCAAGGTGAAGCAACATCTAGATGTGCTCTTGCGATCCACCACACTGCTAGCCCAATCGACATCAGTATATCCATGGAGTCTTAAAATCCCAACAGTCTATCTTAGCCCATGGTTGATAGTTCCCCAAAGATATATCAATATATTCTCGGCACCAATTGAGTGAAGTTGATTAGGATCAACCATATGTGGACTCAAAGTGTTCATGAAAAAACATACGTCCGGGTAGGAGTTCACTAGGAACATCAAGGTCCCCTTGAGTTGTCGATACTCGGTGGGATTTTCCAGCACGGGCCCAATAGCGTTTCCACACAACTTCTTAAAGTTGAGTTCCATCGATGTCGACACAGACTTACAGTCCACCATATAAAATCTCTCCAGCAGCTTCATGACATATTTTCCATGATAAAGGAAAATTTCGTCTGGCCTTTGCCAGACCTCCAAGCCTAGGAAGTAGTGCATCAGTCCTAGGTCTTTCATCTCAAACTTGGAATCTAGTTCCCTCTTACACTGATTAATGAGAGGGTTAGCACCTGTCAGGAAGAGATCGTCCACATAGAGAGCTATAATGCGATGCCTTTCTCTATCATCTTTAAACTAAAGTTTTGGATCAACATTACTTTGAGTGAAGCCTAGCTTCATCAAGTAGATATCCTTCCTCTGAGACCAAGCCCTAGGGGCTTTGTTCAACCCATAGAGGGATTTCTTCAATGTGCATACATAGGTGTCTCCATATCGGACTTCGAACCCCAAAAGTTTCTCCACATACACCTCTTCCTTTATAGAGCCATGCAGAGAAGCGATCTTTACATCCATCTGATTGGGACTCCATCCTTGCGTTGCAGCAAGGGAAATGATAGATTAGATTGTGGTATAGCAGGCCACAGGTGTAAATATACCATCATAATATATGCCTTCCTTTTGAGAGAAGCCTCGGGCAACAAATCTTGCCTTGTACTTTTCAACACTTCCATCAAATCCATGCTTGATCTTATAGAGTGATTTCGAGGTGACAACAGATTTGTCCTCCGATCTAGGGACCACTTCTCAGACATCATTTTTCATAATGGAATCATATTCTTCATGCATAAAATCATTCCAAACTTGATGCTTTGCGACTTATTCAAATTATCCAGGCTCAGATTGTACAATTGTACTCGTAGCTACTAGATTCCCTTGGTATCTATTCGGCTTCTTGCTTTCACGGAATTTCCCCCTTGGGGAAATATGTGTCTCAGCATCTGTGAGTGTATCCTTGAGCCATGAGGGTCTTCTCTTATTTGAAGGAGGTGGATTAATATGATCCATATTTCCTTCAACATCTGGCATTGGTTTATCCTTCGACTCTTCTTGCTTCCCTACTTATTCAACTTCTTTGTCTTCCTTGGAGCTAGGAATATTTCTCACTTTCTTGAGGGAAACATCTTCATCGAAGGTGACATTGTGGCATATCTCCACTACTCTTTTACCAAGAACATAGATTATATATGCCTTCGAAGTTTCACTGTAGCCCACAAAAATTCCCTTACTTCTAGAAGCATCTAGCTTGCTTCTCTTTTCTTTCGGCACATGAAAGTAAACAGGACAACCAAAAACTTTAAAGTGAGAAACATCAGGTTTCTTACCAGAGAAGACTTATTTGGGAGTTTTTGAGTCCAAAGCGGAATGAGGGCATCTATTTTGAAAGTACAGAACAGTGTTTGCAGCTTCTCCCCATAGAAACTTCGGAAGGCCTTAGTCACATAGAATGTTGTGAGCAATTTCCACAATGGTCCTATTCTTTCTTTTAGCAACACCATTTTTCTCAGGAGTATATGCAGTTGTGGTCTCCCTCTTAATGACAACTTCTCTAAAAAATTCATTGAATTCATTTGACTCATACTTAATACCATCTTCGGTCTTCAAAAAGTTGAGGATTCCATTGGTCCTTGATAGGATTTCTTCTTCAGTGATTGCTTCTCACACTAGCTTGGACTTTGTCTTCACCTCAGCTATGATACCATGTTAAATTTAGAATGACATAGAGTTTTCTATGCTTAATGCAAATTTACTTTAATATTTTTTAGGCATGATTCAAATTAGAAATCACATAAACATGAAAGTAAAATGATGATAAAACACAATAATAGATCAACAGAAGACAAGCCAATAATATAGATTATATTTCACAATTCTTCTTGTCCAGCAAAGATATAGGATAGTGTACATTATGATAGTCAACAAGATGCTTCAGCCAGCAAATTATTTCTTAGATCAGCCAACCCTCCAAGTGTCACACACACAACCCTCAAAGAAGCTCATCAAAAGTCAACATTGGGAAACAAAAAGTCAATGAAAAAAATTCAACACAGGACCATCAACAGAAAGTCAACTCTGCAGATTAGGGCTTCGATCAAACTACTCCTTCTCCTCGATTTTGTGCCTAGGGCCTTAAAAAATTGGAATTTTAGCCAATATTGGAGGTCAAACAGTCAAGTTTTGACCATGGTCAACATTGGTCAAGGCTTAACAAAACAACCCTAAATAGATCCACATATTTTTAGCAGCTTAAGCTTTTCATGTGTGAAGGAAAGAGGACTCCAAAGACTATCGAACTAATCAGATCACAATGAGAGAATGTGTGATGAGTTGATGATAAAAGGACCTCCAAGTCTCTCCAATTTATATCCATCATTGAGGGTGTGTGACACATCTATTAGGCTTGTGAGCCTACATTACAAATCTAGGCGACCTTGCACATGTGTGGAAAAATAAAATAAAAATATATGTTCTGCATATCCAATCAAGATGATCTTTAGATTAATATGTCACCTCTTTGAAAGAGGAATCCAAAAAAATATGATCATCATCATATGAGCAATGCAACATGGAGTTTGGACCTAGTTGCCCAAAATTAACATACAAGCATTGGCTATACATGTCAAAATTTCATTACCTACAAAAACAATAAATTCAAATCTATTTCTTAATACATAAATGTGAACTAAATCCAATAAATCATTAGATATATATAACATTAAACATGGTACTCTTAGAAAAACATATCAAGAACTCCTATTCTTTTCATACATATCAGTGAACACTCATACTTTGTATACATGATGATGAGAATAGTTCCCTAATAAAAGATCCAATTCAAATTGGATTTTAGTTATGCAATCATAGATCCACCTTGTTACAAAGTTCCAAAATGCGTACAGGCATAGATTACACTCACAATTATAAAATACATGAGAACCACAAATTCCCTTAACATTTTGACGAAACTGTCTGTGGACTACTCACTCTATTCTGACCATACCCAACAACCATGGCATTCAACAGGATGACATCTCTCTTCCACATTCTATGACTACAATATTTCTATTCTGACTATACCCAAAACCATGGCATTCATTAGGATGACATATCTCTTACACATTCTATCAAACACTTCGCAGGAAATTTGGCATTCAACATAGGATGACATCTTTGTTATGCATTTTATCAAACACTTTATAGGTAATCTCAAAACATCTATGTTTAGTATACACGTCTATAGGTGTCCATCCCACAAAAATATTCAACTCAAACCTTCCATTGATTGTGTCTCATTTCTCTGTTTTGGTTTTTTTAGTTGCTGAGATGCCCAAAACACCATTGTTTAGGCATTGTATTAATTTTCACAAAAATCAATATGAACGATCACCAATTTACTTTAAGACAAAATAACCTACACGTTTGTGTTATTATTAGTGTCCAAAATACAAAATGGACACAAATTCAATAACATGGAACACTAAATAGCCATGTAAGAATGCACTCAGCTTTTAAGGTACTTTCTAGGGTTGTTTTTAGTTGATTAGTGCTCCAAAAACTCTTGAGTCTCCATGGAAACCCCATTCTTGAACTTAATTTCATATGTCGGATCTACCCTTCTGGTGGCATTTCCTTTAGTGTCTTTTCACACTTGAAAGCCCTATTAAATGTATATTTTTCATTCGACTTAACTATTAAACCTCCACTTCAAACTATTGAATTATTATGTTTTCATAATGTACACATTACATTGTGACCACTACACGCAATCTAGTGGATACATGATAGAAGATGTAAACATTTATTGGTGAAGCTACTAATCTTATTTAATCTTAAAAAAAAAATGATATATTTTTTAGAACACATGAATTCGATTTCCATAGGAAATTGGTATGAAAAACAACTCACACTCTTGAGCTTGAAAATCTTATATCACAAGATCCCTTTGGTGGCAATGTTATTTCTTTTGTACCACGTCACTCTTGTTTTTTGTTTCACCTAAAGAATTTGTGCCTTGAGTAACTCTTAGGCGTACATAGTCTTGCCCAGGATTGGACCACATAACCATTGTACCATTGTACCAGATGGCTCTTGTTTATTGTGAAACTACTACAAAGTATCAATGTTGACATAAAAACAAATCAAACACATAACACCAAAGATTCGTAAGGAATGGAAGAGTTTGTTGCATGATCCAAGGCTGCATCATATTAAAATGGAAATTGAACAATGAATGTGGTGAAATTAATGGTGAAGATTAAGGTTTAGCTATTAGCTGTTATAGTTAGGGATTTGGTTGCATAATATTTTTAGGATTTTTGATTCGAACTTATGCAAGAGCACAATAAAATGAAAATATAAAAATAAACATAGAGATGCAGTGAAAATAAACCTTCATTTCATTGATATCAAAGAACTCAAAAATTCTTACATACAAAATTGAAATAACTCGCTTATGCAATGGTAGCTTATCTCTGAGAAGAGATGTGGCAATTACATGTCTCTGAACTGTGTTACAATGAGGCTCCAAAGCCTATTTATTATTGAGAAATAACGAAAAACCTTAAACATCCAAAAACATAACCCTAGGTGATGAAGCACCAAAACTATGCGTCTCATTGGGGTAAATTGGTAATATCAACTTCCGGGGGTCATAACTTTGGTATACGATCTTCGTTTGATGTGTACGATACCTCATTAGAAATATTTTTCTGATGTCTGCAACTTTCAATTACATATGTCAATCTAAGACTTATGTTTTCCTGTTTTCCAAAAACAATTCCTTTAGGGCATCAAAATGGCTCCGAAAGTTCACAACCCAAAATAATTCCAAAAATAGTAAAATCTGCTACAATGAAGGAAACTTAAATTGTGCTACAATTAAGGAAACTGAAATAAAAATATGGTGTGGGTCCAAGTGGAATAGGCGGATGGCCACCAATATCCACTTGGATTAATTTGAGTTTATGTTTGTTCATGAAAGATTTAACTATATGCTTATGGTATATATCAACCACATTTATTAATGCGGTTGTGCTAGCAGTAACATCACATACCTTTCCACCATGGGAATATTGGGCACAACTTGTCCAGAAAACATTGTCTCCTCAATATGAGTAAAAAGTGGTATATGACTCGAAGTTTCGACCCCAATGACTAGTCAAACTAGCAGGAATATAGCCTCTATTTAATCCATCAAATAAAAACACATATATTTCCATATTTGAAATGAGGTGAAGGATCATGCGGACCCCAAGTATAATCCATTGGTGGTTGGAAGAAACCAAAAACCATAGTGAAGAACCCCATATATTTATTTCGAAAATTGAGGGGGGGAGAAGGATAGGGGGTAACACTTTTAACCTCCACCATGGCGTACTAATGGTTTGTTGACATACCATCTATCGCATGACATCCCCCTTTATTAATCTTCGATGGGACAAGAGGTTTTCATTTCTGTCAATCTTGACTTGAAGTAATATATGTATTCATGCATTCATTTATGTGTATGTTCATAATCGATAAAATAACTCATCACTAATTATCAATCAAGACACTTTGACCTCTTAATATTTTTAAAGTCATCATAAATGACTCAAGTTCCAATTTATTATGCATATAATATTTCTTATTATAAGTAAAACAACACAAATACTTAATATCAGTTATCAAGACATGTAGTATTATAATATAATGACCACAGATTATAAATTTATAAAAACGCTTTGTAACTTGACAATAATTTCTCATTATATATATATATATATATATATATATATATATATATCCCACAAGGCGAATCTCATTTGGTGATCAAAGTAATGTGACATATCTGAAAATTTAGAGCGTTACACCAATTTTTGGTCATCTAAACATTTACAATTAGATGGATAGAAATACACCATGTAAGACCAATTTTAACATAGTAAAATTGATTTCACTATAAGTAATAATTTAATAAACCATATTTTATTAAGTTATTTATGGTCCAGACTCCAAACAGGAAACCCCATGAGGAATAATTAAATAAATCCTTATTTATTTGATTTTCCTCTAGGAATAATTAATTAAACCAGTGTTTAAATAATATTCCCGGTCATATTTAACCCAATTAATGAGAAATAATTAGATACATCATTATTTATCTTATTATTCTCTAGGAATAACAAATTAAATTGTTATTCAATTAATATTCCTTGTTAAATTTGACTAAATCATTTAGGAATAATAAAATAAATCACTATTTGTTAAATTATTCCTTAACCCCATCCTTGAAATGATAAATAAATCATTTATTTTTTTGGTTTTTAAACTCATGTGGTGATCATTTTTTAAGGAGCTTTCCGGATTATCCACAGTGCTAGAGAACGAGTGTCGACGTTTCGAATCCCAACGGGGATCCATCATCAGGACTTTATTCAAAGAAATTCCTAATGATGGATCCCCGTTGGGATTCGAAACGTCAACACTCGTTCTCTAGCACTGTGGATAATCCAAAAAGATCCTTAAATCATTTATTTGTTTATTATTTCTAAATAAAGAGATTTAACCAATTTAAATTCCTTTTCCCTCCAACAAAATATATTAAAATATTCCAAGCAGTTAGATCTAGATCTTGGTTAATAATATTTTACTATGCACCGTTATCAAGGATAACTCAATATTTTGTTATATATAGGAGGGTTTTCCATTCATTATTTACCTTTGATCATTTTAACATGGTCGAACTTTGATCCTTTCATCATTGTCATACTTTGATCACTTTTATTACTTTTTTGCTTCTTGATCTCCCATTGAGTTCAACACTTCTTGGGTTTTCTACACCATTGAGAGAGAGAAACTTTGGATTTGAAGCGTTGAAGATAGCCAAGAACCCATCCCATTGAGGGGGACTGGTAACATCATTCTTTGTTCCCTTCTCAGGTGTTAACATAATATAAAATTCTTTATATATATTGTCTTATCCATTGGATATTTGGAGGAAATCTTATTTCATTTTACTGTTTAGCTACTTTTACTGCATATATCTAGGTTTCTGTTGCATTTTGTTTTGAATATCTATTGCAGATCTAAGGAAGTCAGAGAGTCATCTTTTTTGTTTGTCATGTGCAGCTAAAGTGATCTCTTTTCGTACACTTGCGTTAAGAATTCACTCTAACAATTGGCGACTCCACCGTTTTTTATTTAGATTCCTACATGACCAGTTGCTTCAGTAACTAGGGTTTTTATTCATCTATTTGTAGTCTTTTAATGTTGTATTTTACCTTTTATGCCCTAAACAGTAAAAATTCTATCTTCCGAGTGTTTATGGGTGTTTTCTGCAGGTAACAGGTATCAGCTGCGCTAGAGACGAAAATTTTTCCATAACCTGCCGCCCAAGACTCCTGGAAATGTACCTCACACTTTTCAGCCCAGTCCTGCGAGTTTAGGCTCAGATCGAACCTGCTAGGCCTAAAACTGTGATTTCAACAACCTATAGGCTGGTACCTGCAAGCTGCAACTTTTTTCGGGATTTTTTTTTGTTACAGTCAGGGTTTGATGTAAGCACTGTTCAGGGTTGTCTGACCTCTGTCTCAGCCCATATTAGGCCTAGATATGCTCAGTTTGTCTCCTTGAAGTAGGACCAAGCCTCTTATGGTTTTAGTACTATGGTTTTAGTACACTTCCACCTTTTTAGGAGGGGTTTAACTGAGTAGGTAGTCTGAGATTTTGTTGCGCTTTCAGCCATTGTTTAGGGTCTGATCTCTCATTATTTCAGATCCTTTTAGATCAGTTATTATCCCTTCCAAAACACCCTCTTGATTTTTTTTGGTCCCTCTCTTAGTGTCCCCCTTGTTTCCCTTAGGGATTTAGCCTTTCCCCTCTTTTTTTGCAACATTTTTCCCTCTCGTTTCTTGTTGTTTTCTACTTCTATTTCAATAGATCTGAGTCCTTATATCCATGTCCCTTAGACCTTAGATATTTCGGCCATATTGTGTGTTTTGAGTCAAATTTACCTACCTCTTAGAAAATTTGTTTGGGAGACCTTTTTGGGTTTAATGTATGCATATTTAGCTGTTTATTTTATTGTCATTTCAATTTTTTTTTACATTTATACAACAATTTTTCTTTCTCTTTATACACAACCATCTGGGCTTAATTAAAATTAACACATAGCTTACACACATGCACACCTAAAGTGAAAAGCGCTTGGTTTACACCGCCAAGCTAAGACAAAAACATCGTAATTAATTTATTTTCCCCTCTGCACCTTTGTTTATTACTCTTCCATCTTATTTGGGTATTCGTGTCTTGCCATCATTGCACCCCCAAGGCGCTTATATAGGAGACTCCTACACCTTCATCCTCAGTTTTCATTGGGAATACTTACTCCAAAGCATAGAGTCTGAGTTAGTCCTCCGCCAAGTTCACATACCGACTCTGATTATGGTCCTTCGGGCCCTCACTTTGATTATGAACCTAGTTCTCCTACACTTCATTCCGTCACCATGTTGGGTGCCAATGTAGGTGTTGGTCCTCAAGTTGGTAGTAGCCTCGACCCTCTTTCTGGAGCTGCTACTAGTGGAACCACTAGTGGAACCTTTCCGACTACTCCTTTTCTACCTTTTATGGCAGGTTTAAGCCTCCCCGATTTCATCCAGTTAATTAACGACCCTATACACCATGATCTAGGTTGGCATGTTATGCCAACTAAGCTACCTTCTGACATCCATAAGTTTAAAGGGAACTCTAGAGAGGACTCTACTAATCACGTCCGCTCCTTTCACATGTGGTGTTCTTCCAATTCTATCACTGATGAATTCATCTGTCTTTGATTATTCCTGTTGGGGTCCTATATTTTGGTAGATTGCCTAACCAAAAGACAAGGCAACATCAGAACCAAATTTTAGAGCTCTAGGATCTAACCCTCCTAGTCTCAGAGAGGGATCTCTTAGTGTTTTTATAAAGATATGTCTTGAAAGCTTTAGTAGTTGATATTAGGCTAGTTATGATGTGCAGGGTTGTTTGTTTTGTTTGGTTGGAAAAATGTGTTTCATGTGGTATAGATAGAGCATGGGAATCTACAAGCCATTGGGAAATGGAGTTATGTGAAAATCCAAATAGTTTTGATTGAGAAGGAAGGGAAACGAGAGGGAAAATATAACTTGGACGATTAACAATAAGAAAATAACATTAACAATAAGAAGTACTTCACCAAAACCAGGCTCAGGGATCTAATGGTCTAGCCTCCTTCATTCAACAGAGAAAACATAGACTTCCACACTCCTTCCCAACACCAATGCTTCTTCAAAGCAGCAATCTATGTATTACCTTAGAAATCACCAAATGCCAACCTTTTACAATGAGACTTCAAAGAGTCTTTATAGGAAAAATGAGGAAAAGTAGGTAGAGGAGGTTTTAATGATCATCAGAGATTGGGGAGGGTAGTCGAATGCTCCATTCTGTGTCATAAACGTAACATTAAATTTTGGAAATATTTAGTAACTTTGTTGCTTGTTGAGACTATTTTGATATGACAGAAATCACCCACAGGGTGTCCTTGGGAAGAAAAACATCTGGAGTGGTACTGTTATCTTCTTGGTGTGAGTTAAGTGAAGAATGGGCTATGAGGACTCCCATACTTCTAAATAACTACTTCTGATAGTTTGTAGTAGCTCCCTTGGTGTAATAACTGCTTGGCAGGCTTGTGTGCATGGAGATGGGCTATGTCTGTATCAGTCAACTTCTGCACCAATAACTGCTCTGCCTCTTTGTAATTCAACCTGTTTTAACTCTGTTTATGTTTTCACTTTTTTGATTTCTCGAATTTCTTCTGTACTGATGCCCTCAGAGGTTTTATTAATCTTCTATGCCTTGTCTTCTGCCACTGGATATGCGTTCTTCACCATTTCTGAGTGCTTTGTGTACAGGTGGAGGGTTTCGCTGAGCTGGAGGGTCACTGAGGATTCATGGATCTGATCCATTTATTGACGTGACCTCGTCTTCTGTTCTGGTCCCTTTGACATTGATTCCTGGCCCTGAGACTGTTATCTGAGCCTTTGTGTCACTTCTATGACTGTAAAACGTTCGTTCTTCATCGGCCATGAAAAAACCTGCAAACATACGATAAACTGTAATGAAAACCTGAGGGCTTGGTATAGACTGATTGCAGAGGCTCTGGGGGTGGTGGAGGAGCAGTGAGGAGTTGGTGATTGCAGCAGAAATTGGGAAAAAACCTTGGCAGAGTAGCTAACTAGGTCTGATGGGGGTTCGGGTGTGACGAGAGCTATGGACCGTTAGATGAGGATGATCTACGGTGGAGATTGTTCGATGAAGTCGTTTGGGAGAATAGATGAAGGGTAAATGAATGGGGTTTTGATATAACACAAGCCGTTCGATCTCAGAGATCGACGACCGAGATTAAAAGTGAGAATGACGTTAAGGAGGGCAGCGGTATGGTGAAAAACCGTGAATGGTTTTCGAAAATTGAAATGGGGGAGAGGCGGTATTTACTTTTGGGATGCGATTCCATACACTGATCACCATGTGGATTTCCAAAACCATCCATTTTGCAAAATTTTTATGTGTTAAACCTTTGGCATAAAATTTTTTCAATATGGAGTGTCATCCGTCGGATGATGGGCGACAGATCCGATAGTGCGGATTGCACGCGATAGGCAGCAATGTGTGCGGGCGGAACACATGGTGGGGCCTGGTAGATAACATGATATTTTTTGTCACGGGGCGAACGGTGGGGTGGCGGTCAGGTTATGCGAGATCCGTTGGATCTAAATGAACAGATGGCTGAGATTGCATCGGAAAGATAATTCGGGACCTGGTGGATGAAAAGAAGATTGGCAATGCGATTGGATGTTGGTCGTTGGATCGGAAGGGAGATCAACGGTCGGGATTAATCGACGGCGCGATGGTGGAGGGATTATGAGTGGAGCGCGATTGAATCTTAGTCTTCGGTTCTTGTGGATTTGAAAGTTGAGATTATATCTGAGGATCGGAGGAGAAGGGGAAAGAACACAGGGAATCAATGTTCTGCGATTGCGATGGCGAGGGCCAAACATAAGGCAAAAACATGGTTCTGTGGGAGAGTAAGGTGACCGAGGTTCTGAGGGAAAGGCGCTTATCATATCGGTGGGGGGAAATAAAGAATGACAAGGGAAAAGGAGAAAACTCCGATTTGCGATTAGCGATAAGGGCTTAGCGCTTGGTCACAGGGGTGAGGTCAGGTGAGGTAAGGGGCTAACGGCTATAAGTCCTCGGGGGCTAATGATTTCAGAAGTGAAAAAGATTGTTTTTAGGCCTAAAACAAAGATTTTGGGGCCTAAGTAAGGGTTCCAATAGGTAAAAGGAAGGACTTTTAAACCAAATAAAGGGGAAATATAAGGTTTAAAAGGGTCTTAGGATGATTTAGAGGTGAAATGGAGGGGTGAATGATGAAAGAAGGATTTATGAAAATAGGGGGGGGAAAGTGGAAATAGGCAGCTTCAGAGGCCTTTTGGAACAACTTTCTTTCACAAAACAATAGGGCTCATCAATGGAAACAACAGTGAAGAACATTTTGGAGGATAAGGAAATCACAAGGCTTCAAGGATGATAAATTTTCAAGGGAAATTATCACTTGAAGGCTTGAACATAGATTTAGCCACCTGTTTGCTTTAAAAAATATTATAGGTGGCTAACAGTGGCTCCACTTGGGGAGCACAACTTGCCCTTTAGGTGTCCAAAACCTCAGAAATCTCTGGATTTAGCAGACCAGTGCCATATCATTGGGAAAAATTCTTCATTTAACAACTTTTCACTTTCCTGCAGCAAGAAATCCATTTGAACAACACTTCTACCTACCCCAAACTATTTTTCCTAACATTGCTTTCTTCTTTGAGTGCACTTGGACTGGCAAACTCTTTTTCCAACATTTTATTTTGCAAATAGAAAAATAAACCTATCTAATGCTACCCATATTTCTCCATGAGTTCAGATTAAGCAATTGAACTCATAAGTTTCTCTACCTAACTACTATCTATTAGGATTAAACTGTCTGATAGATTTTCATTCTCTATATTATAAAACAGAAATTGAAACACAACCAAACTAGGATTAGACTGTCTGATTCGCTGTGGGTCCATGGCATAAAGACAAGTTGCACATGAACTGAAACTTTGCAGAAAATTGAAACACAATTGTGAGGGCTTGAAATTCTGGAAATTTAAGGCATCCCTTCTTCCTTTTGTGACTCAGATTTTGAAATTTTAAGAGTCACCCTTTTCTTCACTTCAGCTCTGGTTTTGATCTTGTTAGAGCTTTCTTCTTTTTCTTTGCTGGTTCAAGTTTTGAGCATGTTACAACCAGTTCTTTCTTCTATCCTAATCTGTTCTACTGATAAGCCAAGATTAAACAGTTTGGCAGATATTCTTCACTATCCTATCAGTAGTAAATTGAAATCTTCCCAATCATGATTAGGTTGTATGATTGGACAGTAGTGCTCCTTAAATTAGGGGCATTTGAGCTTGCACACTTTCATATTTTCCTTTCCTTTTGGTATGTGCTATACCTTTCTTGTTTTATTTCTGCCCTCTTTCTATTTTTTATTGTTTTTGTATTTTTCTTTATGCAAATGGTATGTACAATGGATAAAAACTCTGAAAATAAGACTCTTGACTGAAATAGTGTTTGAGCATTCTACCATTGACAGGACCTCCCAACACTTCTTCACCATTTAGTTCTTGCAGGAAAAATGCATTATGCCCTCTTATGGAATGAATAATGTAGGGCCCTTTCCACAGATTTTCAAACTTACCATGTTTCCCTTTCTCTTCTCTCCTTGAATCCCATTTGAGAACCACATTCCCAACTTGGAAGGAATTTTCTTTAGTCCTTTTGTCAAATAACCTTTTGATGTTTTCTTGGACTGTTTGAGTTCTCTGGTAAACTTCCTCCCTGGTCTGCTGCAAATGAATGGTCTGATTGATCCTTCTCTGCATATAATTTTCTTCAGCTTGGACTTTCTGAAGGAGTTTCATGACTGGAACTCCTAAATATGTTGAGAAAATAGCATCCATGCCACAGACCAGCTGATAGGGGGACATGTTGATTGATTTTTTGGTGGTTAACCTATCAGCCCACAAGGCATGAACAAGCTTATTATGCCATGCCTTCTGATTCTGCTCCAACAAATTTTTGATGATGTTGATTAGGCTCTTGTTTGAGAATTTAGCAAGTCCATTTCCTTGGGGGTAATAGGCAGTGGAGTGGCCCAAGGTGATCTGATATTTATGGCAGAAATAAACCATCTTCTTGGATTTAAAGGCAACAACATTGTCTGTGATTATTTTTCTAGGACAGCCAAATCTGGACAATATGTTGGTCTCGAGGAATTTAATAATGACAGAGTTAGTAGAATTCCTAGTGGGTATGGCCTCTATCTATTTGGTAAAATAATCAGTGGCTGTAAGGATCCATTTGTGCTGGGCTGAGGAGGATGGATGGATTTCCCCTATGAAGTCCAAACCCCACTATTGAAAGGGTGTTTCAACACTAATAGGTTTCAAGGGTAAGGGAAAGAGCTTTCTTCTACCATCAAAAAATTGGCACTTGTGGTAAGACATTACTAGTTTATGGGTTTCTAGAAAAAGGGTGGGCCAATAGTAACTAGATCTGAGGATCTTGTTTGCTGTGGTCTTCCAATTTAAGTGCCCTCCACATTCTCCTTCATGCATTTCATGCATGATTTTTCCTGCATCAACCTTAAGTAAACATTTTAGTAATATCCCAACAACATTTTTCCAATATAAAACTCCATCTATCATACAATAATTTAAAGCCTTCTGTTTGACAAATCTAGATTTTGTTTTTGACAAAGAAGGAGGAGAATTTAAATAAAGCAACACATAAATGATGTCCGCATACCATGGAGAGTTCATGAATGTTTCTTCAGTAAATGGTGTTGGGAACTCTTCTATTTCTTCCAAGGCATCAACCATGTTCATATCTAGAGCTTTGAAATTAGACTCGGCCATGAGTTTTGCTAATCCTTGTCCCTTGATGATTTTGGTAGGCATAATTTCTAAGTCATATTCAAGAATAGTGGAAATCCATTTTCCCCTTTTACCATCGGGGTCCTAACTTAGAATATCTTTGACTACAGTGTGTGGCACAAAGGCAATTATATGTGAATGTAAAATGTACACCCTAAATTCCTTTAATGCTTTTACCAGTGCCATGGCTTGCTTCTCCATGATATTATATTTGAGTGGGGCATCTCTTAAGGCTTTACTGAAGAAGGATATAGGTTGTTCTTGCCCCAAGTTATTCTTTTGCAATAATACTGCAACTATTATATGTTCAGATGCAAAGGAAAAGATATAGAAATCTTTGGTGAAATCAGGACTGATAAGGATTGGCGCTTGAGTAAGGGCTTGCTTTACCAGTTTAAATGATTGTTTAGCCTGCATTTTCCATTTAACACCTACTTCTTTCCTGAGCATATTAGTGATGTTTCTTAATAGCTCAGCAAGGTTGGGGATGAACCTCCTCAAAAAAATTATCTTTCCAATGAAAGACTGTAATTCTTTGAGGTTCCTAGGGAGGCTGATATTCAATATGCCATCAATTCTTTTAGGATCTATTTTGATACCTTCTTCAGAGATTATATGACCAAGAAGATTTCCTTCCTAGAGGCCAAAGAGTGTATTTTTGGGATTTAAAGACAAGACAAATATTCTGCATTTCTCAAAAACCTTCCTTAAATGTTATAAATGCTCTTCATCAGTTTTGGAGAAAATAGTAATATCATCAAGGTAAATGATTATAAAATAGCCTATGTCTTCTGAGAAGGCTATGTCCATGGCCCTCTAGAAAGTGGCCCCTGCATTCATTAAACCAAATGGAATTTTGACATGCATGAATGTCCCCCAAGGTGTAGTAAAGGCTATCTTATGTTAATCACTTGGGAGGACTAACACTTGATTATAACCCGAGAACCCATCCAACAATGAGATTCTTTTTGACCCAACTACCCTTTGAAGAATGTGGTCCATTTTTGGCAAGGGGTAGTTATCTTTCAGAGAGGCTCTATTTAGGTTCCTGAAGTCAATACACAGCTTGATCTCCCCTGTCTTCTTCCTGACAGATACTAGATTGGAAACCCAGTCTGAGTATCTTAGAGGAACAATGATCCCTGCATCATACATCTTCCTAATTTATTTTTCTACTGCAGGCAATAAAACATGGTTTATCCTCCTTAATTTATGTTTGAAAGGCTTTTGGTTTTCCTTAAGAGGAATCTTGTGCTGAATGATGCTAGTGTCATATGATTTCAAATATTTATAGTCCCATGCAAAAACATCTATAAACTCTTTGAAGAGTGCTATGTATTGCTATTTGATGTGGGTAGGAAGGTTGCTAGATAACTTAATCATTTTAGGCACAGTTGGGCTGCCTATATTGTGCTCTTCCACATTAGTTTCCATGGGTTCTGCTTTCGGTTCCTTAGCCACATCGTTGAAATCAAAGAGTTGTTCTAATGGAGCAAGGCCTTTGGGTATGGTATCACCTTTACATTCTAGAACTTCGAGGTCCTTTTGGTTTGGATCATCAGATAATTTTTCTTTGAAAAGATGATAAAACTGATTTATATCAGTAGGGGAGGGAGACCCTGTTTCAGGAATTGGTTTCCCATTTAAACATTCTTTTTCATGGCTGAAACTTGTAGATGCTGTAGAAAATTCATTTTTTGACTGCAGGAAATCCTCTATATGCTTGTCGTTGTCAAAAAACAGCCAATGATCTTCGTTATTAGGCACTTATGGTCTGTTTTTCACCTTTATAATGAACTGTTCATTGATTTGTGGTATTTGGCAATTACTAGCAGCAAAATCAAGTTTGTTTGCCAAGTGATTTTGGGCTCTTGGTATGAACATGAGTTCATATTTTTCGAAAGTTTTCAGGAGGTCTAAAACAGTGTTTCTATATTATCTGATTCTAGGGTTTTTGGTTGAATATTCACCTTTGATTTGTTTGATGATTAACTCAAAATCTCCTTGTACTGATATCTTTTTGACCTTTAAATCTTTAAGCATGTGCAGGCCAAGGAGAAGGGCTTCGTATTCTGCAATGTTGTTGGTGCATGAAAAATATAATTTGCAGGCATGTCCTTTTTTTGTGTTGTGTATCCATACACCAGCCCCTGCACTATTTTTGCTGCAACAACCATCAAAGCTCATTCTCCAAAATGTTTCTGTTTCATTCTCATTTGTTTTGTGTTGCTCAAGGCTGCTGGGAGTTGAGGTATCCAGAGGTTGAGAGGAAGAAAATTCTGAATGCTCCGGTGCATTAATGTCCTGCTCATTTTCCTTCTTTGTTTGGGTGACTTCATCTTCATTGTATAAAATAAAGGAATATATATCTGAATGGACAAAATAAACAGGAGTGTTGTGAGGTTTGTCTTTGCTTCTCACCATGTATTTCATGAGGGTTTCCCTATATAATCTTCTGGTTTGACCAAACACTGGTATGGTGGCATAAGACATATCCATTTGAAGGGTGCCCTGAATCTTAGCTCCCCATGATCTAGACAAGAGCATGCCATATTTTGGGGGAATTTTAGCTACTACCACATCCATTACAAGATTCTTGGCAGGAATTTGAGACAAGTTAACACAAAAATCTTTAATTAACCCCAGGCACTTGACCCTTCTCAAATCAAAGGAGTATAAGTCTTTATATGGTCTAGTAATCTCTAAGCCTAAGCTTTCCATTACCACCTTGGGCATAAGGTTGTGTGATGCTCCTGAATCTAGCATGGCATTGTGTAGGATTTTTTCATGTATGTTTAAACTGACATAGAAGGGAGGCACGACCCCTTCTTGGTATTTTCCTTCAATTTTAGGACCAAACAACAAATCTCGCTTGTCATTTTTCAAGTTCAGAGTATCAGTATCAACATTTATATTCAGAGATTTCGGGACCTGGTTTCTGTACACTTCCTAGGTCACTAATTCAGCCAGAGGTATGTTAATTTTGATCTTTGCAATCTCTCCCTCAAGGCTGAAAAGAACTATTGATTTTGTTGTATTCACATATATTTTCTCACTTATGTTTCTTTCAGCAATTTTGACTTGCTGAGTTTTATTAGGACTGTCAACCTGAGCTGTTTTGATAGGGCCACTATCAGAGGTACTAGGGCAACTTTGTTCAACATTTGGCTGGCTACTTTTCTCTTTGTTTAAATCTATCTTCTTAGCCAAAATGTAGTTATTTTCTACTGTTTTCTTAGAATGATTTTCTATATTTTTCCTAACAGTAGAACTAGTGTTTTTGTCATTTGGACTATCTATGTTCCCTTTGCTTCTTAGATCATAATGTTTGTGTACCTCCATGATTGTGTTCTCAAACCCCAATCTATAGTCTTCAGACTCCTCATATGTATCTTCCTTTGGCTCTGAGGAGAAGAAACCTTGTTCTTCTTTAGTGAGGAAAACATCATCCCCATTGTCTGATCCAATCAAGTTTACATGGTTTTCTCGCAAATTTTCAATCTCCTTTTCTTCCTCTTGATCTACGTAGTTTTGTTGGAAGGGAGGCCTAATTTGCTGGTAATTATCTCTTTGCCTATCTTGATTGTTTTCTCTTCTAAAGTTCTGATTTCTATTTCTATTTTGGAGGTTGTTTTGGTTTTCTCTTGGTGGTACTCTATCATTCAAGTTTATCTTTTC
The DNA here is from genome assembly GCA_034641835.2 of Pinus albicaulis. Classification (NCBI taxonomy): domain Eukaryota; kingdom Viridiplantae; phylum Streptophyta; class Pinopsida; order Pinales; family Pinaceae; genus Pinus; species Pinus albicaulis. The sequence continues at coordinate 62,337 of JAXQQM020064195.1, read as the reverse complement.
AAGCATCCTCTCCATTATCTTCACTAGGTTGTCAATTTTGGTATCAGAGGATGAGGTTGAGGGTGCATAATCATCTTTATAAGCTACCCTCTTCTCTGATCTTAGCCTAACTCTTTTCTCAATTATGTTTTCTTCTACACTCACAGCTCCCTTCTGCATGTCTTCTAGAGTTAAGTAATCTCTCTCCCTTAGTTGATAGGCCATATCATCATCGAAACCTTCAAGATATTTTACTAAATCCATGCCTTGGGGAGGTTTCATGTGAGGTGGAAGAGCATTGTAGACACTGTTAAACCTAGTGGAGTAACCATGAACACTCTCTCCCTGATTTCTTTTAAGGATTTTATACTCTGCTAATATTTGGAGAGGGTTGCTTTTGATCTCCCATTTGTTTATGAATGTTTGATGTAAAGAGGGAAGGTCATTGATGCTATTAGGAGTTAAGCCTTTAAACCAATTCTTTACTTCTCCTCCTAAACTTTGAGCAAATATTCTCATCTTTATGGTCTCATATTCTATTTCCATATAAACAAAAGCATCTTTCATCCTATTTACTGTTGTTGAGCTATGGTAGATTCCTTTCCAGTGAAATGGGGAATTTTAGACTGATAGTCATTTGGCAACGGAGCCATAGGTTGTGGTAATAATAATGGGGCATACCATGTTGCCATGGATGGAAAGAAAGGTGGATTTACAGTGGGTGGATTGACAAGAGGGAAAATGGGCTGAAATTGAGTGTTTTGGACAATGGTGGTATGGATTGGAGTGGAAGAAACACTTGGGCCAACAAACTGGTTTCGAGTAGATTGATTATGAAAAAGGCTAAAGTGTGAAGAAGCTGTGAGTCAGGAGGAGTAGAAGGTGAAGCTTCTCTACTAAAGCTCTGTTTCAAACCTACTGTTTCAAGACTAGATTGGTTTAAATCACTTTAAGACCTGGTTCTAAAGATGTTCTTAGTATTATGTAAGTCAAAGTGTAAATCCTCCAAGACAACAAGGTTTTTAGGGAGAGATTTTGTTCTTGGGATGCTCCTATCAACAACTAATTTTCCATCTCTAGAAGTCTGCCACAGAATTCCCTCTGGATTGTCAACTATTGTAGGAGGATTAGGGTCTGGATGGGAACTAGTGTTGATCCTATGTGGAGTCAGAATGCTTCTAAAAAATGAGTGAGGCTGAAGTTTGTAGGGACTGTTTTGAAATTTTTTCCTCTCAAAATGTCTTATCTAATATGGGACTAGGCTTCTCAATTTCTTCAAGGCTGGTTAACACAGTCCTAAAGAGATCTGGAGACCTAGATGGGTAATAGGCCTACTGGGGCTAATGGAGTCGCCAAGTGGAAAATTTTTAGCTTTTGTGAAGGTAAAATATTTTATGGTTTTACGACCATGTTTATTATGAAGCCAATCTGGAGTATTTTTGGGTTTTGTATATTTCTATGGTTATGAGAGTGTCCTATGTCTGATATTAACACTTAGCTAAGGTGCTCAAACAAACAGAGTCTACTCTATGGCTTACTAACTGATTTTCTTAGAGATTTGTGGGACTAAAGAGTTTATAATAGTTTGCTAAGCTATCATAGATTCAATAGGTCCCACCATGATCACCATTATTTTGGCGATGAGGTGGCTAAAATCACCAAATAGTATCAGTTAAGGGGATGTGGGTCTTCTAAAGGATGTTTATGTGTGTTTAAGTTTAGAAGGTCCCACCGTGATCGCCATGATGTTGGCGATGAGGTGGCTAAAATCACCAAATAGTATCAGTTAAGGGGATGTGGGTCTTATAAGGGATTTTTATGTGTGTTTAAGTTTATAACGTCCCACTGTGATCTCAATTATATTGGCGATGAGGTGGCTAAAATCACCAAATAGTATCAGTTAAGGGGATGTGGGTCTTCTAAGGGATGTTTATGTGTGTTTAAGTTTAGAAGTTCCCACTGTGATCGCCATTATGTTGGATTGGCATGCCAAGTGACAAGGAAACATGCAAACCAAGCTTTAGAGCTCTAAGATCTAGCCCTCCTAGTCTCAGAGAGGGATCTCTCAATATTTTATAAGGATGTGTCTTGAAAGTTTTGGTAGTTTATTTTAGGCTAGTTATGAGGTGTAGAGTTGTCTATTTTTTTGGTTGGACAAATATGTTTCATGCAGTATAGATAGAGCATGGGAATCTATAAGCCATTGGGCAATGGAGTCATGTGAAAGTCCAAATAGTTCTGACTGAGAAGGAAGGGAAACGAAAGGGAAAATCTAACTTGGTCAAGGATCTGTTTAATAACATAGGTGAAATGGGATGAACATTAAGGACTAAGAGTGGAAAGCAAACTAAACCCTTTCACAATGACTTAAAGGATTCGGGGAACACCCTACTTCCTCCAGTAAGCTCATTGTTTTGGACTTAATCAATATAAACACTCAAAGAAAGGAGAAATGCAGACTAAACCTTCTAAATGAATTATAGGATTCGGGGAACGCCCTATTTCCTCCTACAAGTTCACCTCTGAGAGCTTAACCAACAAAGACATACAATTGCATTCAAAGAAGAGGGAACACCTTAGACATCTAGGAATGCAATTATAGGGACCTTCAACACAATAATCACAGTAAGGAAAAGAGGGTATGATTGAAACAGGCCACTCTGTAAAACTGCAAACACTAATAATTAAAGGGAGATTTCAGATACAATATTCAGTGGTAAAGAAAGAGGGAATGCCTAAACAGTCTTTAACACAACTGAATTTACCATTTCTGAAATAAAACAAACTGAATATTCAAGAGAGCTATTAGACTACCCTGTCATGTTCAGTAGAAGAAAACATATAAACAGTGAAGGATAAACAGGTCAGAGGTGCTTCTAAGATACATTTCTCTGCCTAAAATTTTTATCCTACTGTAAGTCAAAGCATAATGAAACAAAGTGATAAACGGGGAATAACATTAACAATAAGAGATTACTTCACCAAAACCAGGCTCAGGGATCCAATGGTCCAGCCTCCTTCATTCAACAGAGAAAACAGAGACTTCCACACTCCATCACAACACCAATGCTTCTTCAAAGCAACAATCTATGTATTACCTTAGAAATCACCAAATGCCAACCTTTTACAATGAGACTTCAAAGAGTCTTTATAGGAAAAATGAGGAAAAGTAGGTAGAGGAGGTTTTAATGATCATCAGAGATTGGGGAGGGCAGTCGAATGCTCCATTCTGTGTCATAAACATAAAATTAAATTTTGGACAGATTTAGTAACTTTGTTGCTTGTTGAGACTATTTTGATATGACAGAAATCACCCACAGGGTGTCCTTGGGAAGAAAAACATCTGGAGTGGTACTATTATCTTCTTGGTGTGAGTTAAGTGAAGAATGGGCTATGAGGACTCCCATACTTCTAAATAACTGCTTCTGATAGTTTGTAGTAGCTCCCTTGGTGTAATAACTGCTTGGCAGGCTTGTGTGCGTGGAGATGGGCTATGTCTATGTCAGTCAACTTCTGCACCAATAACTGCTCTTCCTCTTTGTACTTCAACCTGTTTTAGCTTTGTTTATGTTTTCAATTTTCTGATTGCTCGAAATGCTTCTGTATTGATGCCCTCAGAGGTTTTATTAATCTTCTATGCCTTGTCTTCTGCCAATGGATATGCATTCTTCACCATTTCTGAGTGTTCTGTGTATAGGTGGAGGGTTTCGCTGAGCTGGAGGGTCACTAAGGATTCATGGATCTGAACCATTGATTGACGCGACCTCGTCTTCTGTTCTGGTCCCTTTGACATTGATTCCTGGCCCTGAGACTACTATCTGAGCCTTTGTGTCACTTCTGTGACTGTAAAATGTTTGTTCTTCATCGGCCATGATAAAACCTACAAACATACGATAAAATGTTATGAAAACCTACGGTCTTGGTATAGACTGATTGCAGAGGCTCTGGGGGTGGTGGAGGAGTAGTGAGGAGGTGGTGATTGCAGCAGAAATCGGGAAAAAACCTTGGCAGAGTAGCTAACCAGGTTTGATGGGGGTTTGGGTGTGATGGGAGCTGTGGCCCGTTAGATAAGGATAATATACAGTAGAGATTGTTCGATGAAGTCATTTGGGAGAATAGATGAAGGGTAAACAAATGGGGTTGCGATATAAAACAAGCCGTTCGATCTCAGAGATTGATGGCCGAGATTAAAAGCGAGAATGACGTTAAGGAGGGCAGCAGTATGGCAGAAAACTGGGAATGGTTCTCGCAAAATGAAATGGGGGAGAGGCAGTATTTACTTTTGGAATGTGATTCCATAAACTGATCGCCACGTGGATTTCCAAAACCATCCATTTTGCAAAATTTTTATGTGTTAAACCTCTAGCATAAAAATTTTGGGATATGGAGTGTCAGTCGTCGGATGATGGGCGGTAGATCCGACAGTGCGGATTTCACGTGATAGGCAGCAATGTGTGCGGGCAGAACGCATGGTGGGGCCCGGTAGATAACGTGATATTTTTTGTCACGGGGCGAACGACGGGGTGGCGGTCGAGTTATGCGAGAACCTTTAGATCTGCATGAACGGACAGTTGAGATTGCATCGGAAAGATAATTAGGGACCTGGTGGATGAAAAGAATATTGGCGATGTGATTGGATGCTAGCCATTGGATCGGAAGGGATATCAACGGTTGGGATTAATCGGTGGGCGCGATGGTGGAGGGCTTATGAGCGGAGCGCGATTGAATCTTAGTTGTCGGTTCTTGTGGATTCGACGGTCGAGATCAGATCGTAGGATCGGAGGAGAAGGGGAAAGAACAAAGGGAATCAACGTTCTGCGATTGCAATGGCAGGGGCCAAACATAAGGAAAAAACGTGGTTCTGTGGGAGAGTAAGGTGAACGAGGTTCTGAGGGAAAGGCGCTTATTGTATCGATGGGGGGAAGTAAAGAATGACAAGGGAAAAGGGGAAAACTCCGATTTGCGATTAGTGATAAGGGCTTAGCGCCTGGTCGCAAGGGTGAGGTGAGGTGAGGTAAGGGGCTAACGGCTATAAGCCCTCGGGGGCTAATGATTTCAGAAGTGCAAAAGGCTATTTTTAGGCCTAAAACAGAGATTTTGAGGCCTAAGTAAGGGTTCTGATAGGTAAAAGGAAGGATTTTTAAACCAAATAAAGGGGAAATATAAGGTTTAAAAGGGTATTAGGATGATTTAGAGGTGAAATGGAGGGGTGAATGATCAAAGAAGGCTTTATGAAAATAGGGGGAAAAAGTGGAAATAGGTAGTTTCAGAGGCCTTTTGGAACAACTTTCTTTCACAAAACAATAGGGCTCATCAATGGAAACAATAGTGAAGAGAATTTTGGAGGAAAAGGACATCACCAGGCTTCAAGGATGATAAATTTTCAAGGGAAATTATCACTTGAAGGCTTGAACATAGATTTAGCCACCTATTTGCTTTAACAAAATTTATAGGTGGCTAACACTAGGAATCACCCATTCAATGATAGCTCTGATATTTTCTGAATCTATGTATATGCCTTCCATGGAAACAACATGCCATAAGTAATGTACCTCTATCTGAAAGAATTTCCATTTAATAAGCTTGACATACAATCTATGCTCTCTTAGAAATATCAATACTTCTGTTAAGTGTTCGACATGATCTTCCTCATTCTTAGAATATATCAATATATCATCAATGAATACAATAAAAAAATTGTCCAGATAAGGATGAAACACACTATTCCTCAAGCACACAAAAGTAGTTGGAGCATTAGTCAAACCAAAATGAACCACAACAAACTCATAATTCCCATACTTGGTCTGAAAATAAGTCATGTAAGTGTCCACTTCCTTGATGCGTACTTGATGGTATCCTAATCCCAAATCAACCTTAGAGAACACTGCTTCTCCCTTCAACTCATCGAACAAGTTATCGATCCTTGGCAACAGATACTTGTTCTTGATGGTTGCCTTGTTCAACTACCTATAATCAATAAAAAACTTGAGAGTATCATCCTTCTTCTTCAAAAATAATATTGGTGCACCCCAAGGCAATACACTTGGCCTAATGTATTCCTTGTCAAGAATTTCATTCAACTGCAACTTTAATTCTACTATGTATGGAGTGCTCATCATGTAAGGTGCATTTGATGTTGATGTCACCTTTGGTATGAGCTCAATATAAAATTCCATTTCCCTATGAGGCGGAAACTTTGAAATATCTATGGGGAATACATCCTGAAACTATTTTAAAATTGAGTATTTTCTCAATACCTCCACATCCTCAACATCCTTACCTTTATCACAAGAAATATGCACTACAAGTATCACACACCCTTTTCTGCAACTGTGCTTTTCCTGCATAGTTGTAACCATTATGACTAATGTTGCCTTCTTCTTACCCTATAAGGTTCTTTTTTCTCCATCCAAGCACTCAATAGAATTTTCATGAAAATCCACCTTAGTCTGGTGAAGATACAACAAATCCATACCCAAAATAATATTGTATGATCCCAACAGAAGTACATTCAGATGCGTTGATGTAGGCATACCATTCAACTCAAATGCACAAGCTCTTACCCAATGATGAACTCTCTTCTTAGTACCTGTAGCCAACTGCACTATCCAAGAATTTGCATGCACTTATTTTCTCAAACTACACTTATCCACCAGGTCAAGGATAACATAACTATAATTAGATCCAGGGTAAATCAAAATAGAAAAAACTTGATCACAAATATTACCTTCCATATCGATAATAGATTCCTAGTGATACGCATGCCTGTTATCCAATGTTGCATAGATCCAAGGAATTATTTTTCCAACATCCCCAACTGTTTGCACTTCATGTTCAGTGTAGATCTTAAGCCACCATGATACGATGGGAAATAATTCTTGAGATGCTACTTACAACATTTCCAACACTAAAATTATCCCTTACCCTCACCTTTATTCTGCCGCCCTACAGGATGTGACCCATGTCCCTTTCCAGCTACTTTAAAATTCTTGTAAGGAACAACATTCTATTTTTTACCTGCATCCTGAGATATTTTTTACCCTTAGTCTTGTATTTCCCTTTCCAACCTTGCTGAGGCTCTGTCTTACAATTTTATTATTCATAACAGTGATTCAACTTTCCAATTACTTCTTCAAGTGACCGAGGCTCATCATACTCAATCTGATCTTTAAATGCTAATGGTAATCCACTGAAAAATCTTTGAAGTTTGTCTTTTTCATCCTTAAGATACGATACATACCTCAATAACTCCAGGAACTTAGTCGTGTACTCCTCATCTGTCATTTATCCCATTTCCAACTCATAGAATCATTTAGCTTTACTATCATAGTACTTTTTTGACAAATATTTGTTCTTGAAAAGTCTCTTGAATTCATTTCAGCTCAACTTCTCTGTCCTGATGTCTCTAACCCACTTCACATCTTCCCACCAAATGTTTTCTTTCCCTTTGAGGATAAATAGTTATCATGGCCTTCATGTTCTCTGTATAGTAATGCAGCTCAAAGAATTTATTCATCCCAAGTAATAATGCCTCTGCATCTTCTGACTCCTTCAACTCTTCATCAAATGTAGGTGGTTTGGATTTATTGAAATCATATGGAAAATATCCCATGGGATTCCTCCTATAAGGATGATAGAAATGATGACCATGATACCTGTTTGAACCAAAACTAGAGTAGAAACCATATCCATCACCTCTCTTATCTGGTGTGTCCAAGAACCTACCATCTTTGACCATGTCTTCTCTATATTACCTATGCTCACCATGAGATCTATTGACATAGGCTCCATTATTCTTGTCCTCATGTCCATAAGTAATATGTGGATTTCCGTATCTCTGAAAGGAATACAAGCTCTATAGGATGGTTGCATTTCCCTTTGCTTGTTTCTCCCGTGCCTTGGAAACTCTCTCCCGTGACTGAATGATATTATCATTGTATTCTTTGAAGCTTCTTATTTCTACGTTCAAACTTCTCAAAGTGTCTTCTATGTGAGGGGAGTACTCATCACCATGTTACTCATCTAATTTGTGGGGAGAGTCTCGTGAACTATAATCCACCATTTTTCTAGTCATATTTGATCCTTATGCTTCTTTCACGTATACCATGTGAGCTAAACTGAAATATAAACATAATCTACATACCCTAGTGAAGTTCAGGGGAGGATATCTCATCCGCAAAATCAGTCCAGATTAGCACGATACATGTATAGTAATAATCATAAAAATATATTGACCCCATATCAATCATCACCATGGTTACCATACATGGAAATACCAATTGCATACCATGACCTCATGCATGACAATCATGACCATAAAAATGCATGCATGACAACTTATAGACACTGACATGCATAAAAAATGCATATACAACCGACATGAATTCATGACAACCACATCCCAACAACAACATCAACAAATTTTGCATGCCAACACAACTGTAAAAATGACCACCAGAATGCATACATAAGAACATATACAACCTTCATGAACACATGACAAACGCATTTCACCCATCCAGTCCAAGCATTGAACCATGCTCTGATACCACTCTATAACACCACCTCCCATATCTACCCACTTTGACTACCCTGTTTGGTTAAACATGAGTTGATGGATAATATGACATGACTCAACCTCCTATATCACCTTAAGGAAGTGGAATCGACACACCAAACCTTACTGACTTCCCTCAGGTGCTATAGGACCCCCAAGGGCTAAACCACCCTTCCAGGTGCCCAAACCCTGAGTTAAAACTCGTTTTCAATGTCCTAGACTCCTATACGATGGAACAACACTGTAAAAATTTGACTATATCCCTCCAGTCGCATGCATAATCCTGAAAGGGAGAGACTGCAGTCTTTTTTACCCAATTTTGTGCTTGCGACCGTGAGATCTAAGCCACTTTTTCAGGGCTAGTCTCAAGACTACTGCCCAGAACTTAATGAAAAATTCCAGATCAAAAAATGACACAAAGAAAAACCCTTCCATACAAAACTTAGACAATAGCTTAACCTAACCAGGCCTAACCATGACATACATTTTTTCAAACACATTATGAACATGTAATCTACATGTCATAATTACGTATCTGAACATATGAATCTCATACTTATTTGAGAATCGTTAAGAAGGTCTAATGCCTTCTCACAATAGCTGCATTATCATGTATTAGGTCATACATTCATTAACCATACATTTACTATTTAAAACATGAAAAAATCCATAAATACAATCTGTCATAAAACCATGCTTATAACTAGTATATAACTAGAATAATAACAATAATAGGAAAACCATCAAATACAAATCATAACAAGTATAAATACCCATGAAATACAAGGGGAAAAGAGATCTTATTAACATATGAAAAATCCAAATAATTCAGGGACTTCCACGTACCACTCGACCATAGATTGGGTTGAACCAAATATTCTTTCAACTAAACATCCTCGTGGCATATTCCAAGCATGAATGTGGGACTCACAAAAAAAAAACTAGGGCTTACTCAGGCTTTATCGCATATCTTTCCATTAATGGTCAAGGTATTTCTAGGATTGAAACCCTCATATATACAACCATGCTCTACCACAATCTCGCCATTACCAGTTAAGGGATTCATAGGCGAAACAATAAATATACACTACTAGGATTTGCTGATTCCTCCATATTTCCTCACCAATACCTTGAGGAAGTTTCCCGTCTCCACCCTCATGCTTTATTGTGTATTCCACCATTACTGGTTAAGGGATTCCTAGGCCCTTGGGAATTTTCCTGAAACCACCTCACCTGGTTGCAAAACCATCCAGCAATCCAACTCAACCAAATGAAAGACTCCCATCACACCATGGCTATCCGGAAATCACAATTAAAGGGTGAAAAACATTGTCACACCTGGAATAACCCATGTCAATGACAATAAGAGAACCAATTACACACATGCATATACCATGCATTCCAAAACTAGAAAGGAAATCATACGTCCAACTCGATACTTGCAATTAATCCCACTGTAGCCTCTTTATCCAACTCTTTCTTGCTTGATCATTTCTTCCCTTTGTTTTCTTGTCCTTCCTTTTCCTTTATTTCTCCAATGCTAGAGTGCTCTAAGAATTCTCTAAGTGTGCAAGTGTATTAGAGAGTGAAAAGAGAGAGAGAGCTCCTAAACTGAACTGAAAAAAGGTTGAATATACAAAAGATGTGAACTAATCCTCAGAAGAATTTTCATTAATGAGGCCTATATTTTCTTCAATTTCCTCTATTTCCCTTCAATTTCCTCCTCACATGCAACCTGTGACATTTCACCTTCCTTTTTCTCCTAATTTCCAATATTTTCATAAATAAAATGGAAATTAATGCATCTTTTCCTTTTCAATGCCTTTGCCATTTCCTTTTCCAATTTCCTTAGCCATAATAAACCAAATGAAGACCCACTAAGAAGTTTTTCCAAACATTCAACTTGGAATACATGTCACATGACCTTGGTCTCATATTCCTTTATTGACTTTATTACATGAAATTTTAACCAGGGTTGTTAGATAAAACATCCATAGAGAAAATAACAAATTCTTAATTGTTTCTCACAAAAAATTTCTTCTCATACAATGAGGATCTAGCCATTTTATTTATAAATAAAATTCTTGAAAGCAAATTAAATTAAAACCACACATTTCATTCTAGTTCATTAAGCCAATAAGTCAAAGATTCTGAAGTTAAGATAACCTAAACTTGTGATTTATCCATGTAAGGTATATTACACTTTATTTTTTATGCATAATTAAATAATATGTGTATGCACAATTAATTAAATATTAATTAATACTGTGGATGTAATTATTCACCAACCCTGCAACATGCCCCCCCCACCCCCCCTTCACCATGTGTTTTCCTTGCACTTGACGGGAAGGAAGGATGTTATTTTCCTATTAATATAACATCCTTCAGTCCTAACAAGGATCAATAATGAGGGAACTTGGATTTAAGGAGTGGCTTCATGAAAATATTTGCACTCTAATCTCTTGAATGACAAAATTACAAGTCAAGAACTCTATCATGAAGGATTAGTTGTGTGCAGTGCATATGGACCTCATTGTGTTTAGTATGTTGGTACTCAACTATATTGTGGGCTATGTGGATGGCACTGTGGTTGTTACAAAAAATAATTGTAGGTTGATCTTGGGAAAAAACTAGAGGTTTTTCCATTTAAATTTCTTCATTCAAGTCCCATGAAGTTGTGTTTGATGTCCCTCTGATGTACTTCCCAACTGTGAGAGTTCACAAGTGAAATAACAAGCTATACTAAATGCATCTTTACAATTGAGGCTAAAGTTTCTGAGTAAAAAATATATTCATCATGTGAGAAACCCTTTGCAGCTAAGCAAGCTCTAAATTTACCTATAGTTTCTATCCATTAAAAACTTGGTTTTGTATACATATTTGCAATGAATGAATTTGTAGCCTTCAATAATTCGAACAAGATCCCAAGTGTCCTTTGTCATTAACAAGTTCATTTCCTCTAGGATAGTTCCTATTCAATTTGACCACTTGTTTCTTTATAAGTGTGAGGATCCTTTGTCTCAAGGTGTTGTGCATTAGAGCTAAATCACCTATACATAATTGAGAGTGTGTCTTACATGATTTCCTGGATCACCAATTAAAGTATGAACAACTTCCTTTCTTTATAAAGTTTCCCAAGAGCATTTGTTGAGCTTATAATTTTCTTTGCAATATCAATCCTCTAGATCCATTTGGGAAGTAGAGTGGTTACAAATGTAAGATTTGTATATTGAACTATAAGAGGAGGAGATAAATATGCAATATCAATAGATTGAATTGCATATTGCACTATAGGATGAAAAACTTAATGTGATGTTCTATGTTCATCATCTGGAAAAGAAAAATCATTATTTTAAAAAGAAACAAGCCCCTGTGAAGTAAATGAAAAAGAAATAAGTGAAAAAGAAGATGTAGGCACAGAGGCCAAGGGGAGTTCATCAAATCAAAAAACTCTCCCAAAGATGACCTCTAAAGAGTGGTACACAAAGCCAATAGGATTTTACATATTTAGCATAACAATAAAAAATAATTGCTCAATCTTTGGTTGCATTGCTCACTTTATGGATTCATAACCAAATATTTTAAAGTGATTAACGTTGGAATTCATCTAAAATCAAGTTTTTTTTACAGTTATGTTCTTACAAATCTTGTAGGAGTATGATTCAAGATGTAGTTAGCAAATTTATAGTCTATCAAAAACTATGGTGCTAATTACTTTTGTTGAATCATATAATTAGTCATTTTTTAAAGTGTTTGATTCATATATTCAACTATTCCATTTTTTTTAAATTATAAGGCATTATTTTTGCAATTTAAATGACGTGTTTAGAGAAAAAAAATCAATGATTTTTTTATTAATATATTCTCTACGATTATTATTGCAGATCCCCTTAATGAAATGACCCAACTTCTTTTCAGCCAATGCTTTAAAAGAAACAAAGAGATTGAAAACTTCACTTTTGAGCTTTGCAAAGTAAACATGAGTGTGTTGCATGTGATCATCAATGGAAGTAAGAATGTATCATGCTCCGTAAATTGATGGAGTAGGAAATCACCCACCAATGTCACTATAATATAATTAAAGTGGTGTTGGTGCTTAATAGGAATGACCAAAAGGAAAAAAATCTTTGCAATGCTTACCCAAAAAAAAACCATGTCATTAACACCATCATTACATGAAAAAAGGGGTAGTTTGTGCACAATTTAGTGCTTCACGTATTTTTTCATGTAACAATAGTTTAAATGATCAAATTGTTCATGACAAAGTTTACTCTAGAATGATTGTGGTAGGTGATGAAGGCTGAAAGCTGTTGAATATGTATATTGAACAATCATCATATGTCCTGAAGTTATTATAATAGATGGATTTTTTAGATCTCTAATTACAATATCATGAGGAAAAGATTCAATAGTTTTTCAATCACTAAAGTGAATAATTTGAAAAATGGAAAGAAAATTTGCAGAAAATATAAAGACCTTAGAATACATTATTAAAAATTGTTAGTCGACATCTAAAGGAAAGCTATCATGGAAAAAATGTGTTGGGTTATACAATCATCAAGAGTATAGAAAACATCCCTATGATTGGCCATATAACAAGAAACCCCTAAGACTAAAATCCATTTATGAAAGGACTGATATGGAACTACAAAAAAGAGCATGAGGCTTAGAAGAAGTAGAGGAGGAGGAAGTATCAAATTGAATATTATTTTTTTCATGATAGCTTCTAATACTTGCATCTTCTTCCAATAATGTGTGTCAAGATGTCAATCTTTGTACAAAAGGATTAAGACTTAAGAGGTTTTTTCTCCTTTAATGTAGTAAGTTGTTGATACTTTGGATGGGGAGGAGTCATTATAGGTGGTTTGGTGATCATGCTCTATTTGTCTTGTCGATATAGCTTCTTGATTGCTTTAAAGCCCTTGTTATCATGAGAAAAAAAATATTTCTACTTAGTACATGTGTCAAGTGCACCCATATGCAAGAGTTTATCTTATACACATGTCATTTGATCACAAAGTAGCTCAAAATTTGGAATTTTAAAATTGGCCCTTCAAGCATATTTAGTTGCATAAAAAGGTAGGGACAAAAATATCAAAAGGAGCTTTGAGTGTAGAAATAATTGCATTTGTTGTTTAATCATTTATACTATTATTTCCACAACCACCAAGTTTGAGTCTTAAGTTGTTAAATTCTATGATTGTCTTCAATCACAAAAAAAATTGTCAAATCAAGAGAGACGAGTTGGTTTTTTGGTTGATGAGTTCATATCAAATTGGTTTTCATATGGATCCATTCTTTATGAGGTGTATTAATAAAGTGAATGTAAAATTCAAAATCATTAGAGATCATCATGTAAATTAAAACTCTAGATTTTTCATTATGATTATGCCATTTTTTACCTTAAATGATCCAATATCTAGATTAAGAGTCATCCAACATAACCTCTTCAAACCCCGGATGCGGGTGGTTCACAGCTTGTCTGACCTCCATGAGGCGGCCATGTGGCTCACCACATGGCACGCCATTGCGCCCCTCCCTCGGGCCGCTCACTGCTATCAATTTTCGCGTGGGCAGGGACTTAAATTCCCATGCGCCACCTTAACTCATATGTACCCAACAAGTTGGATAATTACTCCTCTGTTCAGTATGGTGATCTATCTTCCCACCCCGCCTTTAGCATTCCATCCCTCCCTGGTTGTTATTCCTCCGCTACTCCTACTTCAGCCTTCTTCGGCTCTAGTGCGACGTCTTTGGGCCCCTGCCTTTGCAAGTGCACCTCCGTCTTCATGAGTTTCATCTGTGTTGGCCATAATTCCGCGTCGCCATCGACATCCCAGCCATAGAGGGGGAAGAGGAATCCCCTCGCGTCCTCCCCTGCCCATGGATATCCCTATGGACTTGAATTCCCCGGCCTCTTGGGACCCCGTCGATCTGTTTCCTCCCTTCCCCATGCCTGCTCCGCACTTTGACCCCCTCGTCCCTTTTGGTTTTCGTTCACCTCCTCTGGCTGCACCATCCTGCTCCTGCGGAAAGAAGCATGCCCGCAAGTTGACCTTTTCAGCTGAGCTGCCCTTCCTTCCTTACAAGCTCAAGGCGCTTCCAGTGTAGCCAGCCTCCAGCCCCTCTTCGGACGACGATGACTTTAGGCCAGATGAGGATTTGCAGATGCCAGAGCTCAGTTTATTTAATTCTATGAAAGGCAAGGAAACTCTCCAAGCTTCTGGTGCTTTGGATATTTCTACTTCTCTGCAGGATGCTGGTCCTCCAGACATTCCCACAGAGAGGCTCGGTCTTCCGCCCTCCCCTTGTGAGCAGCATGAAGACATTGATCAACTATATTATGGGTACATCTGCCGCATCCTTGAGGAGGATTTTCCATCCAACGACGAGCATGGAAGCCCTCCCTAGTAGGTCTTTGTTGAGCTTCTTAGTTTGTAGGATTTGGATGCATCTCTTATTTGTCTTTTTAGTCTCTTTTTGTGCAATGTTAAAGGCTGGTTTCCCGCCAAGGGCAGCCTGGTATGTTTGGACTATATTGGTTGGTTTCCCCACCCGGGGCGGTCTAGCTTTGACCAGCAGTTTTCTGAACTATCCCTCAGACATGGATTTATCCATGGTTGAGGATGCGACATGTAAACTTTGTTTGATGATCTAATAGAATTAGTATTACTTAGAAAAATAAAATTTAACCTCTTCAAATAAAATTTATAAGAATAATAGTTTGTATTTATTAATCAAACTTCATAAATAGTCTCATAAAAATAGAAAATAGAATACAAAATAAGATAAAACAACTCATACCTTTATATTAATCTTACCATATAATAGATCTTGAAAATTTATCAATTTTTATAAACAAGATATTAAAAAAAATTAAATGACAAAATTATGAACCTAAAAGATTCAGAGATGAAAACAAACCCAACCAATATTTAAACAAATAAATTTTCACTATATTAGAATTAGAGAAAAATGGAATCATTTATTTTGTTTAAAAATCATCTCCAAAATTGAAAGTCGAAACTTAGGCTCTAAAGTGCCAGGTGGTACTTTCCGAGTAACTACTAACTACACAATGTGGACTAGATATAAAGATATAATGTGGCATTGAGTTGAGTGGTCAAAGTTGCTACTTTCTTAGTAAACTATACATCATGCCTTCAATTGACTTAGCATGACAACATATAGAGTTAGGATGAGTACATATAATTTTGACTACATATAAAGGTATATTGTAAAGATATAATGTGATACTGAACGGAAAAATTCGTCGAGGAGGGCGAAAGCCACGTGGTCAAGGAGGCGTGGTTTAAGGACGCTACAAGTGGTGTAGGAGTATGCATGATGGGAACAAGAAAATGAACATGGCCACAGGATCTTAATGAGAAAGAAAAATTAGAAATTGACACAAGGTATACATGGAAAAATCCTCAAGGGAAAACATTCTAGAGAAAATAGCAAACGCTTAATTGTTTCTCTAAAAAATATTCTTTGATCTAGGGATTTTATTTATAAAGCAAATGCTTGAAAGAAAACTAAATGAAAACTACACATTTCTTTCTAGTTCACTAAACCAATAAGTCAAATATTCTGAAGTTAAGATTACTTAAACTTGTGATATACCCATGCAAGGATATTACACTTTACACTTTATTTATTGTGCATACGTAAATCATTTATATATGTATAATTAATTAAATATTAATTAATATTGTGGATGTAATTATGCACCAACCCTGCAACGCCCCCCACCATATGTTTTATTTTTAGTTAACAAGGATGGAGAATGTACATGCTATATGCCCATTAAGACAACTTCCTTCACTCCTATCACGGATCAATAATGAGGGAACTTGGCTTTAGTGAGTAGCTTCATGAAAATATTTTCACTCTAATCTTCTTATGACAAAATTACAAGTCAAGAAATTTATCATGGAGTAGTTGTATGTAGTGCATATGGACCTCAATGTGTTTAGTATGTTGGTGCTAAACTAGATTCTGGGTTATGTGGATGACACTCTTATTGTTACACAAGAGCTGTAGGTTGATCTTGAGAAAAACCTAGAGGTTGTTCCATGCAAATTTCTTCATTCAAGTCCCATGAAATTATGTTTGATGTCCCTTTGATGTACTTCCCAAATGTCAGAAGTCACAAGTGAAATAAAAAACTATAAAAATAAATTCATATTTTCAATTGACACTAACATTTCTAAGTAAAAGATATCTTCATTATGTGAGAAACTCTTTGCAACAAACCAACCTCTAAACTTATCCATAGTTCTAACTAGTAAAAGCTTCGTTTTGTAGACATATTTGCAACGAAATTATTTGTAGCCTTCAATAAGCCGAACAAGATCCTAAGTGTCCTTTTTCATTAGCAAGTCCATTTCTTCTTGGATAGTTACTTCCTATTAAAGTTGAACACTTTCTTCTTTATAAGTGTGAGGATATTTTATCTCAATGTGTTGTTCCATAAGAGTTAAACCACCTACACAAAATTCAGAGCGTGTCTTACAAGATTTCTTGGATCACCAATTAAAGAATGAACAACTTCATTTCTTTATAAATTTTCCCAAGGGCATTTGTTGAACTTATAATTTTCCTTGTAATATCAACCCTCTAGATCCATTTTGGAAGTAGAGTGGTTAGAGATTGAACTATAAGAGGAGGAGCTAAAGATGCCATAACAATAGATTGAACTATATGTTGCACTATAGGAGGAAAAACTAAATGTGATGTTCTATGTTCATCATTTGAAGAAGAAGAATAATTATTTTAAAAAGAAACAAGTCCCTATGAAGTAAATGAAAACAAAAGAAGTGACAAAGAATATGTAGGCACAAAGGCTTAGATTTTTTCATCAAATAAAAAATCTCTGTGAAATATTACCTCTAAAGAGTGAGGTACACAGAGCCAATAGGATTTTACATCTTTAGCACAACAATATAAAAGAATTGCTCAATATTTGGTTGGATTTCTCACTCTATGACTTCACAACCAAACAGTTTAAAGTGATTAACATTATACTCGATCTAAAACCAAGGTTTTTTTTAGAGTTACAATTTTACAAATCCGATAGGAGTATGATTCAAGATGTAGTTAGAAAAAAATATATTGTCTATCCAAAACAATGGTGTTAATTTCTTTGGCTTAACAATATAATTAGCTATTTTCTTAAGAGTTCGATTCATACATTGAACTAGTTTTCTATTAATTGTAAGGCATTATATGTGGCATTTAATGACATGTTTAGAGCAAAAAATCAATGAAAATGTTATTAATATATTATCTAAAATTATTAGTGAAAATACCCTTAATGAGATGACCCAATTTCTTTTCAACCATTGCTTAAAAAGAGAAAAAGAGATTGAAAACTTCACTTTTAAGCTTTTCAAAGTAAACAAGTGTGTTGCATGTGATCATCAATGAAAATAAGAATGTATCATGCTCCATAAAATGATGGACTAGGAAATGGCCCACTGATGTCACTATAATATAATTCAAGTGGTGTTGGTGGTTAATAGGACTAGCCAAAAAGAAAAAAATCTTTGCAATTCTTACCAAAAATAAAACCATAACAAACACCATCATTACATGAAACAAGGGGTAATTTGTGCACAATTTAGTGCTTCACAAATTTTTGCATGTAACATTAGTTCAAACAATCAAATTGTTCGTGGAAAAATTTACTCTAGAATGATTGTGGTATGTGATTAAGGCTCAAAGGTATCAAATATGCATATTCTTTAAGAGTCATTAGTATGTACTGAATTTTTTTATAATAGATGGATCCTTTAGATATCTAATTATAATATCATGAGGAAAAAATTCAATAGTTTTGCAATCACTAAAGTGAGTAATTTGAAAAATGGAAAGAAAATTTGCATAAAATATAAGGACCATAGAATACATTAATAAAAAATTCCTGTCAATCCTACTCCTACAACATCTAAAGGAAAACTATCATGGACAAAAATATGTTGGGTTATACAATCATTAATACTAGAGAAAACATCCCTATGATTGGTCATATAACAAGAAACCCCTAAGACTAAAATATATTCATGAAAGGACTGATATGCAACTATAGAAAGGGAATGCGGCTTAGAAGAAGTATAATAGAAGGAAGTATCAAATTGAATATTATGTTTTTCATAGTAGCTTCTAATACTTGCATATTCTTTCAAGAATGTGTGTCAATATGTTGATCTTTGTACAAAAGGATTAAGAATTAAGAGGCTTTTTCTCATTTAATGTAGTAACGTGTTGATACTTTGGATATGGAGGGGTCATTATAGGTGGCTTGGTTTTCATGCTCTAATTGGATTTTCTAAATTGCTTCTTGAAGGCTTTTAAGCCTTTGTGATCATGAGAAAACAATGATTTCTACTTAGTACTGTTGAAGAATGTAACTAGGCTCGATCTTCATAAATGTATTTGAGACATTATGTAGTGTACTTATCAAAATAATGAAAGGAAAATTATATTTTATTACAATGAATTATTAAAGCATGGGTTTCATGCTTGGGTCATCATGTTTTAGGTCAAAGTCCCCATTGAGGACTTCTAGGATTTATTCTGAGTCAATAGAGTCATTGTACATTTAAATTGACCCTTATTGGGCTTTTGAATAATGTAAAAAGAATTATTTTTTAGTCAAAAATGAATTATGTCACCTCCACACTAAGTCGGCCTCAAGTAGATCAAGTCGGCCTCAAAGAGATAAATTCGGCCTCACCAGAAGGGTATATATTAAAGTAGTTTGAATCATTTGAAGGCATCAATCACACAAAAGTTCAATATCATAAGAAGAGTTGGAAAAAGTGTGAAATAAGGAATATGGACTAAAAAAAGTGTGAGGTTGAAGTTGAATAAGGAATAAGGAGAAATCATAGTTTTGGACTCTCTCTCTCTCATGTGTGGCATCCTCTAGAATATCGAATTCTTTTTGTCTATATAAAATTTGTTGTTTCCAGTTGCTGCCAAGACAAGTTTATTGTTGATAGGTCGAATTTTCTACTGCTAGTTGTTGTTGCCTCAAGTAGAAGAACTAAATCAAGATCGAAGTTACTGGGTCAAGATCGAAGCTACTGGGTCAAGATAGAAGTTTCTAGAGAAATGGAGCATCATAGTGTTGTTGTTGTTACTGCTTCCAGGCCGAAAATAGTATTATCTGCAAAAGAAGAAGAGGTCTTACTTGGTGTGGAGGAAGTATTTGTCAAAAGTATCGAGTCTTGGAATATCTCAGGAAAAATATTGAAGGAATAATTATTAATTGGGTTTTCCCCTGGAGTGGGGTTTTACCCTGGTTTTCTGCCTATATCTGGTGTCCTTGATCTGTGTTCAAATACTTTGGTAATTTCTTGAAGAACTAAAATAAATAATATCATAAGAAAGTTAATAATAATACAAGAATATCACAAGTAATTATCATGTATAAGAAAATATATCTGCCTTTCTAATTTTCTAACATGGTTTCAGAGATTTGGTGAAGAAAGAGGAAAAATGAAGTCTCAAGAAGTTGATCAAGGAATCATAAAAGGATATATTTTAATGGAAGAAACTTATTATCTTCAAGAAGAATGTATAACTCAATAAAGGGAGACAACAAGCTTGAAGGAGCTTCAAATTATAGGTCATAGAAAAAGATAAATGACATCATTCTTTAAAAGAACAAAGTATTGGATTTGGTTAAAGGGAAAGTAAAGAAGCCTACTGAAGAATATAGTGATGCAGATACGGTGAAGTTCAGAGAATCAGAAATATTGACCATAATACTAATGGTAGAAGTAATAAAGGACAATATTGTTCCATATATATCAAACATTGACCAAGCTCAAGAAATGTATGAGGATTTATCAAAGTTGTTCAGTATCAAGAATATTGGTCAAGTGGCAAGTTTAAAGAATGAGCTAAGAACTACAAAAATGACTAAATATTTCATTGTGACTTCCTTATTTGTAAGGATAGATAGAATTAGAGATGAAATTCTAGCCATAGATTAAATTGTGTCATACAAAGAGTTAGTGATAACCACATTATTGGGGTTGCCACCAAATTGGAGTGCATTTGATTCAAGATTGAACAATTGGAATGAAACTCCCACATTTCAAGAATTATGGAATGACTATAGCCAAGAGGAAATGGGAATCACATTAGTCTCCAACAATGAAGAAGTTTGAAACTCCTACACTACAAATCATAAGAAAGGAAACCCCAAGAATTCAAGAGGACCAAGAAGGAAGGTTGACATGTCCAAAAATAGAATGATATCAATGTCATAAAATGGGCCACTATAGAAGTGTTTGTCTAGAAAATACATGGAATAATAAAAGGGAAAGAGACCAAGCCAATGTTGCTGAAGAAGGATCTCCCAAGAAATATAAACCCAAAGAATCAGGTATAAGGGACTTGCACTACTAAATCCTTTTCTCCAAGCCTTCATGATTTCATTTTGTATTTTTGATATACTTTTGGAAAGACATTTTTGAATTTTTTTTATAAGGTTATAGGTATCACTCAAGCTTGGAGGGAGCCCTCACAAAATTCCAAAGATAAGTATCATACTTATTTTCAGTTTTGGTTTCCCTTACTTATTTAAGTTTGTTTAGATTAAATACTAATCACATTTCAATTTCTATTTTCTTGATCAGGAAAAATCTTGCGACATACTCAAGGATTATGAAAGAAAGCTTCACAAGACAAATTTTGGAATTATAAGGGTTGTCAAGTAACACAAGTATGTATTAAACTATAAATATTTTATCTCTTCATGATCAATGTATATTCATTCTTGTTAATATTCTACATTACTAGCATTGTTGTGTCTAACTTTCTTGAATCATAAATATTCTTGATTGGGTGATTCATCATTAGATAAATCTACCCTCCTCACATCTTTGATTATTATTGTAAAGGTTCTCTGGAAAAACCCTAACCTAAGGGTATGTCAGTGATAATATGTGAAACCCTAGCCTGCTTAGGGTTCTTGGTGAAAAATATTATTTTTAATGTTTGGAGTTTTGGTATGGTTATGAAAACCCTAACTTGTTAGGGTTGAATGGCATTATTTGAAATCCAAAACCTTTGAAGTTTTGATAAATTAGATTTTTCTATGTTATGTATTGAAACCCTATATCTTTAGGGTTTGGTAGGGTTAGTGAGCAAGACCCTTATTTATATATCATCCTAAGAATGAAACCATAGGCATATTTTTGTCCATCTAATATGTTAGTTGTCTGAATGTGTATGTATCATTGGTTTGACTAACATATGTTCTTATGATATGCTTGTGTATGATGATGTAATCATAGATATATGTGTTGACCTAATTATTCATGGTCATAAGTCCTAGGGTTTGGAACTAAGCCCTAGTAAAAGTTTGATAATCTAAGATGATATTGAATTCTAGGGTTTTGTAACTAAACCTTAGTAGAAGCTCAATTCTCTAATATATAATTGAAGTCTGAAATTGAGTTGTGATTGTTTTTAATTGTTGAAGCTTAAAGGTTCATGTATGAAATATAGGGTTTACACTAAATCCTAGTGGGAAGTATAACATATGAATTCTAAAAGTTTTTAGATACATTGTTATACTTGTTTGAATTGTTTCTAGGTTTTTTCTATATAAAAGAATTAGCCCTGGATATGATGATTGAACTGTTGATAGGGTTTGTAACAAAGCTTGGGTAAGAAGTTGAAATATTGAAGTAAAGTCTCTTGCTAATTATAAATTTTAATGCTTCCATTATTATATGATTTTGATATGGTTAACTTCATGCTTCTATAGTTTTGGTTGTACCAGCTATTTAATTTGTACAAGTACATAATCTCCAAGATGGTGAAGATGTTCATAAGTAAAGCATGATGAAGGAATATATATAAATGATGATGGTCGAGATGACTCTGATAAGAAGTATGGAAGCCATGAAATATTCTCTAATGTCACTAAAATTGATCTCCTTAAGTTAAGAGGGAGCCTGGATAGAATATATCTCCCTAAGATTGCAAGGGAGGGCATATTATAGTCATAATGGATACCTTGAAAGAATAAATTGGAGAATGCATTTGAAGGATCTAGTTGTAGAATATGTTTCTACATGAGAAGTAGGAAAGAAATTTGTATGGTTGAGGAATCTTATGTCAATATTTAGTTAAAAATCTCTAAGTCCTACTATGAAAAGTTGAGAAGCAACATCAAGTTGTCTAACCCCAGAGGTTTGTATTTTCTTATGAAAAATTGAAAGTTGATTACTGATTGGGGTTGAGTTTATATAATTAAATCTCTCGTAGTTTTAATAACATGTTTTACATGATAGTTACCAATAATTTTGATCAGGAGAGATTTTTTGTTACTGAGTTGTTTGATCGGGGAGGATTGCTACTGATTGGATAATCGGGAGTGTTGAGGCTTTGTGAGTGAAACATTTCCTGGGAGGACATCTAGCTGGCACGATGTGTTGATGCCTAGATCCCGAATTAGTATAGGTGGCGTTGGTCATTGATCTTTGACACACACCTGGATCCCTAGGTTGATGGTTAGTAAGTAATCTTGTTGATACCTAGAGAGGCTGAAATATTTAGTCCATCTTAGTTCCACTCAGATAAATTTCCCTGGTCAGGAGTATAGTCCATGGCATTGCGGTGTCTAAATTATTAAAGGCTCAGTATTTACCTCAAAATTGAAATTGCTCATAATTTATTGGAAACTGAATGAAAGTGATCACGTCAGAAGGAATCCAACGCAACTCGTTTCTTCTAAAACTGACTCTAGGTGAAAACATTATAGCCTGTTGACCGCCATTCAGAACAAGAAAATTTAAAAAAAAAATTGCAGAACAGTAACAGGTTGATGACATCGCAGCCCAGTCAGCATGCAAGGAATATTATTCAGTTTATGCCCAGTGGCACTGTGACTATTTTCACAACTAGATTCGCCAGTTTGGTTTGAAAGTGAATTTTTTTTAAGGATCAACTCCTAAGATTGAATTCAAATTTTTTATGTGGGAGGATAGCTAAACCAAGGACCACCATGTGTCCCGTCTGGTGGACCGTCTCCATCTCCTAAGTTCGAATTTCATTTTTATATATGGGTGCATATTTAAATTTTATCCTAACGTCAAACTACATTGGTGGAGGTTTGATTAATTATACATGGTGGCATGATAATTCGGGTAATATAACATTATGGTGGCATTGGTTTAATATAACACATATTGTAAATTCTGAAGACCAGACCATAGTTAGATTAATGTTATATTGGAGGTGCATATTATACTTAACGCAAAGTCCAATTGGTGGCATTTTATACATAAACCAAAGTTTAAACTCTAATGGTTTGGAGCGCATTTCATATTCCAACTTATGTTATATGATAGAATATTTAAATGGGAAAAATATATATGTGTAGGGGCGGAGGTCAGGGTCGAGCACGTGACCTCCCCCTAAACGATACAACGCTCTTACCAATAGCCCAAACCTTTGTTCCTTGTAAAGGATTGGCGTAGACTCATATTTATTTTCAATCAAAATCCGATGTGGGGGTTTGGAGGGGGCTAGCCCCCTCCCCATACAACCATGCTGCAAAGACCATGGGCGGGATCCAACAGAAATGCGTGGGGAGATTAAATACTGATCTGAGTTTTTAAACCCATTCAACCACGATTAATCACTAATTAATCTGGTTTGTTGTAAATACGCTTAGCGCATTAATCCGATATTTAATTGCAGCTTATCCCCTAATTAAATCATAGTTAAGTTAGCATATTTTTCAGCGGTTCATCCATTTTTGGCGGACCTGCTATTTTTGCGGGCTAACTGGAGTCTTCTCCAGATTTGGAGGAGGAAACTAGGGAAAAATTGAATAGGCCATATCTTGAGAAATTTTCAACCAATTTTGGCTCAGGAAGAGTCATTCTTGGTAGATTTACATGCTCTAAACACATTGGAATAGTTTTCAGATGTAGAGGAGAAATTATACAGGTGTTTTTGTCACTTTGAAGAATTTTGAAGCCTAGGGCCACCAGGAAGGAAGGCCATGCCTAGATCAGCTAAAGGCCAAATGGAGTGAATGAATAGTCATTTTTTATAGATTTTGACATTTTGGACTCATTGGAGTATGTTTTAGGAGCATTTGATGCATGTAAATGACAATTTTTTCACTATTGAGCTAATATAGATGCCCAAGCCATGGAAGCTGGACCAAGGAGATGTAGCCTAAGAGGGGTGTAATCCTTCATCAAAACTCTTTTTTAATGGATCAATTGAGATGGTTTGTTGTTCTTTATGTTGCTGTTGTTTAACATTTTAAATTCATACTTTATGCTCTTGAATTCACTCATAAAAACTCAGTTAAATTACCTGTTTGACACACATAAGCAACAAGGAAACATATGTACCTCAAGCATAAGATAAACAAGTAAATTTTAAATATCAGGTTGAAATTAGCACAACAAAACTAACATTCAAAATCAGATCAAGTTGGTATCAGAACTTGGTTGAAAGGCAAGGTTATTTTCTTGATAGTTGCTTGAGTTTTGTGCAAGTTTAATCGTTGCAAATTTTTGATGCTCACAAGGTTAAAGTTGTTGAAAGGTGAAGGGAAATTGTTGGTTGCAAGTCCTAAGATTAAGACCAGAAGAAGGAGAGCTACAAGAGCACCATATTCACCCAAAGTTCCACTCATAGCTGCACTTGAATCACCTCAAGTTTTGTCTCAAGAAGCTGATATTGAGGAGGTACAAGTTGTACAAGAAGTTGAGTTGATTTAAGAGGTACAAGCATAAGAAGTTGAGCTTGAATCAAAATCCATTATGTAATGTGTTGGAGAGACTCAAGGAAATTCAGAAGAGGATGATTTCAAGAGAGACTTAAATGACATAAAGAGGATGGTTAAAATTATGTTTGATGCATTTACTGTTGGGATGGCAGGAGAAGGTTCTAAGCCTCCACATGGAGAAGGAACTTTAGATGATAAGAAGGATGAAGATAAGAGTTCAAAGGGTAGTGGAGGAAATCCACCTCCATCTCCACCATCTTCATCATCCTCATCATCTCCATCAGCATCATCTTCAACTTCCACCACAAAAGCCACTCACACTCATTCCAAAGCCACAAAAGGAAAGACACCCTCACTCAAACTTGATGTCAAATTTGAGCTTTCAAAGTATAATGGTGAGGTAAATGTGGAAATATTGGACAATTGGATACGTCAATTGTAGGTGTACTATAGGATTCAGAACCTTCATGAAGGCGACATAAAGATTCAATTGGCTTCTTTGAGGATGGAATTATCTGCACTTGTATGGTGGGAAGCAAGGACTCAAGAAGAGATTAAAATATATGGGAAGATCTCTATGTCTTGTTCAAGTTTTATTGTTGCCATTAGAAGGAAATTCTATCCCTTATATTACATGCAAAAGGCAATTGTGGATTGACAGAATTTTAGACAGTTGAAAGGGAAAAGTGTCCAAGATTATACTCATGAGTTTAGGAGAAGAGCTCTAATTTTGGTTATTAATTTATATTTTCAAGAAAATTTGTTAAAGTATGTTGGGGGTTTGCACAATTACCTTAGGCAAACCATTCTCATGTTTAATCCCACAAACATAGATGAAGTTTGTGTTCAAGCCACACACTTAGAAGCAAGAAGGAAACAAAACATAGATGAGAAAAGTGAAAGTGAGGGTGAAAGAAAGGGAAAGTTTTATGGAAGAGAAAAAGAGAAATAGCTCTGTAAAAAGAGAGAAAGAAAAAATCACATGCAAAAACTGTTCAAAGATTGGGCATGATGAAGACCATTGTTGGCAACTTCATCTAGAGTTGAAGCCAAATAAACAAGCTAAAGAAAGGGGGGAAACTGTGGCTATAGTTGAACATGACTTAGGGTCAGATTCAGGAGATGAGACAAATATTACAGCCATGGGTTTGAAAGGTAAACATATTTCAAGCACTATTTCTTCAAATTTTTCAAATGTTACTCATGATGAAGATACAAGAATATAAATTTTCCATATTAGAGTTGTCTTTAAACATACCAAGATTGATACACTTTTTTATAGTGGGTCACAAGCTAGCTTGATTTCCGAAGACTTAGTTAATCAGTTAGACCTTGAAACTATTAGACATACAATACCATATCCTTTGGGTTGGATATGAAAGAATGAAAACTTTCAGGTTACAAGGAAGTACATACTAAGATTCACCATCAATTCAAACTTTATTGATGAAGTTGAACTTGATGTGGTGTCGCTTGAGTTATCAGGTATTGTATTGGGAATTCGTTATCCATATGATAGGAAAGTAGTATTTCATCGCCATGTCAATAAGTATCACTTGTTTAAAGATGGTGTTATACGGAATTGTGATCTACAGATAAATAAAATTCCCTAAGTGTGGTGTTTATCACTTAGAAAAACAAAGGAAAGAATAACTATTTTTTTCTCTAAAACAAGCAAATATATAGAAATGAGAAAGAGCCTACTTGTGATTCTTTTTTCTCTCCTTATCCTTTTGTCGTTGTTTTCGCCACTCTCAATCCAACTCAAGTTGCTAGATCGATTCCTGCAAACACAAACAGAGAACAACAAACAACATACAATATACAAATATCTACTTATCTTACTCAAATCAAACTGATTATATCTGAAATACATACATCATTCAAGAATAAATTGCATAAGAAATAGAGACATATGTATGGGAAAATTAACAACAATCTTTATTAGAGAGTAGGAGGATAATATTACAACCAATGGATCTTATTTGTCCTCAACCTGCTCCAACTTCATTCCAGCTTCATCACATCCAACATCATCTCAGCAACATATCAGTACTTTCACTCTCTTATCAAATGAGAATCCTACAACAGAACTTTGCACAAAATTATTCCTCCCTAGCACTAGGATGGGTGCTCAATTTATAGGGAAACTGATGGTAGTTTCTCAATGAATGACTTTCTAATAATAGGAAAGACATGTTTCCAAGTTCAGAGGTGTTAGATGGATACTTGGATTCAAAGTTTGACACCTATGGACTCTTCTAGAAGGAACTAGCCATGTGATATTCCCGGAACAATGAGAATTCCACTCCCAGGTGACCAACACACTCTTGAATGTCGGGAAGTGCACTGCATTTCACCCTTGCATGGATGAATTGGCACTGCAACACAGTTAGTCCCTTGCAGATGAGCGTTGGTGAGTCAGTGGGTCATATAAAATATACTTCAAACCTTGGAAATCCCACAATAGAGGCCATGAATGAAATTTCTTCACTTAGGGCATATAGAAACTGAAATATAAGGGGATGATAGACCCTATTTCATTGGTCCTAGGGATGATGTCCAGTTTGACTAGGTCTTGGGGGATGATGCCCAAATTGACCTATAATAGTTGACCCCTAAAGCATGAAGTCAAAATAATAATAGTATTTGTATGAGATGCTTTACGATGTGATTAGTAGGATCTGAAGCAGACGATGACCTGCATCAATATTGCAATACATTACACCATGATATATTTCATTTTGATCATGAATTACTAAGGGAGGAATTCCCATGTTCAGCACATAAACTATCTAATAACATGTACATAATTTAGAAAGCCGTCTACATTGGAATTTTTCCCAATATAGACATGCCTACATATATAGGCCCATGTTCGGATGATGATCTATATGTAAAGACATCGTACAAATGATGTGTACAACAATGTTGAAATCACAAACCGAATGGATGAAACTAGATCTAGTGTCTTCTTATCTCATTCACTTGATCATTCAGGTACAAGTATAACCATGCAAATATATGATTTGAAGTTGAACATGGGAATACATCGTTTGATTATCAGCCAATGATGTGACCTGTTAACAGACGCGAGAAAACCACCATTGATGTTAATGACTCTCAAGGTACTGCAGTACAATTTGTAAGGTGTGAATAGATGATTTGATGTCGAACGCCAAAAAAAATATTTCTGTCAAAGGTCTGGAAATGAGAAATTTTTTGATGATGTAACAAGCCTCAGGGTACTGGAAGACGTTTCTAAGTAAACTTCCTGGATAATGAGTTGATGTCGACAAAAATCAACTTTATCGTGAAATGGGAGTTACTGATTTCAGAGACAAAATGTGACTTGATATAGCAATTTTTATGGATGTCTATCATGAAAATGAAGGTTTATGAGTATTGCAGAAGGATGAGAATTTTACTGGATGACTTCTCTTGAACATGTATAAAATATTTCGGTAAAAATCACATCAAATTATATTTTGTCAACGTGTTTCGAACCAACTAGTGTGGTTCATCATCAAGACAAGATGATAAATCTGATCTATGAACCAGTCTTAATAGATGAGTAGATTCCTAACTAGCCGTTGTAAAAAAATGGCTAGTTTGACTAGAAAAAATAATCTAAAAATTAATTAATTAAGGTTTGTATTATTATTATTATTATTTTATTAGTTGTGAAATTTGAATTATTAATCTGTTACATAATACAAATATAATATAATATTCTTATACCTACCTACTAAATGAATTAAATCCTTATATATTTAAAAATAATTAATAATTATATGCTCTATAATTTAATATTCATATTTCCTACCTACTTAATGAACTAATCTCTTGAACATATCAGCGACACTAAGATGAGTTGGAAACATTGACCCAAAACTGAAGTGAAGGTATGATGAACCATAGGTATGAATGAACTGTCAAGAAAATTATCCAACTCAAAAGTCATGATGATGGAGTGAAAGTGTCAAGTTCAAGAGCGAACTGCTACCATAAAGTGTTCTGTTCTTTTTCCCAAAATTTCTCGGTCAGTTGTCGACCAGTACGTATTTTTAACAAGCTTGAGGAGGGTAACATATGCTTGATCTATAATTCAACCCTTCGGGAAAGTCCATCGCTATCTAATAATTTAACGAGTCAAGTGATAAATGAAACTCGATTCTTGCCATGATCGAAAAGTCCGTCGCTATTTTATGTTTTAACGAGCCTAACGACAGTGACAACCCGATCCTTTTTCATATTTAGAGAGTTTGAAAAAGAGGATAAAAGAAAACTCCATGAGTCCTTTTTCGTAAATTTCTCGCTCGGGTCTGAAAAAGTGTAAAATGATACCTGAGAAAACCTCTTGGCCATTTTCGACTAAGGTTTTCCTTTTTCGTAAATAATATATCTCAGTCCGGAAAAGGGTTAAACTTATACTGAGTAGATTTCATTTCATTTACTTTTACGAGCTCGAAAATACTAGTGCTCGGCAATCTTTCCACATTATCGGAGTCTGAAAAAAGCTAAAAGAAAACTCCAGGGGTTCCTTTTTCGCTATTATCGAAACTCGAAAAAGAGATAAAAGTGCGCTTCAATTCCTTTTTCAATTTTATCAAAGCTCAAAAAATAAGGATAAAAGTATGCTTTGTGGTCAAATAATTATTTAATATGTGTGCACGACTAATCTCATTGTATCAGTTGTAAAACCTATTCAGAAAACCATCAAACAGATTAAAAATACCTGTTTCATAGTAAAAATGAATAAAAACCATATTCATAGCATTAAATATGATTTGAAATAATAAAATTGATTAATAAAAAGAGTTTTTACCATTCATTTTTACCATTCCAAAGTTACCATTTGAAAATTAGGAGATTTGAACCAGTGTTTGCCCCCGAACTTCAGCAGTTGATTGTGACAGATTTTGTGGACGATTTTTCTTGCCGTTCGATCCAGGTTGGAGCTATGAACTTTTTCTTTCTTTTAGTATCATTTTCATTGCATTTCATGGCCAATTTTTAGGGTTTTGATCCCCTTAGGGTAAATCTACTACGCTCAGAGGGAAACACGTCCTTGAATGTCGAAAGGTGCGTTGTAGTGAATTGAAATTGAAGTCCAGATGCACTGCAATGCTCTATCCCTTGACCTGGGGTGTGTTGGGCGCAGTTCTCATTCTTGTTTTTTGTTGTGTACCCAAAATTTCCCAAGTTTTTTTTGCATGAAATGGATCCTAACGAAGATTATGATTATGTTTCAGGTATTCATCGGATCCAAATGATGATTATATGGAGGGAAATAGAACATGAAGAACAGAACATGATTGCCCTAAACAATCCAGGTACAGTAAGAGCCCTCAGAGATTACGGGTTTCTAAAGTACTTCAGAGTGTCGGGTATGAGGCAGCAAATGGAACTATTGGAGTTCCTTGTTCTTTTATGGGATCCGATACTATAGGATTTTCACACTGGGGACAAAGTGCTCTCCATATTAGTGGAGGATATTTATTTTCTCACTAGATTATCGAGGTGAGGTTCTCCCATTTCTCTTTTAGCATCTGATCTTGGAGGAGAGACAATGAGATATTACATACTGTAGCACTGCCATCCAGGGACTGAACCAAGTAAGGATGGAAAAATAAACATCTGTGATGTACGTGACTTTCCTTTGAGGACCATCCTATTTACTATCACAAAACTTGTTAGTTACGCTACACTACATGTGGCAAATAGATCATACAATGCAGTATGCAATTGAGTGTTTAGAACCAACAATATTTAACTAGGCTGAAGCTGTCCTCTTTCAGATGAAAGAAAAACTGACCAAAGAAAATGTAGGAAGGAAGAATAATTTCAACTATGGCTTGATCCTGATTTCCTTTTCCTTAGAGTGGATTATATTGATGCAGCCCCAGCATGTTACACTGGGTATACATGGGCGTAGAGATCCACATATGCAGAGATGAGTTGAATTGATGTTTATACATGTTGGTAAATCGAAAATCTTATTCTCTACTACATTCTTCGCCTGGTTTAGACGATATATGATCGCCATAGATCAGTATGCATACACAGGCATAGATTTCTGAGGAGACCCAAACTTGATTCTACCAGACAACGGTCAATGGGGTGCAATTGGTAAGAATTTTTTACCATGCTTTTTGATTTTTTCTAAGGTTTATACATGTTTTTGTATTTTGATGTTTCCCAATACTAAAATAAAGTTTTGATGTATGTAGATGTGGGTCTAGCTTGACCAGTGGTTCAGCCAGAGCAGGGAGCAGATGAGCCAGTAGAGAGGGCTATCGGGAGATAAATCCTTCGAGATTTAGATATTATCGAGACTCTTGCTAAGCTACAGCAGCACGTGGAGGGATTGACTCTCAGGATTTCAGATTTCCAAATATAAGAGTTACCTATGAGACTGCAGCGCCACACTATTAGCGTTCCTAACCATTGGATGCGGTTATTGCATAGGATAGCTAGATCAGTAGCTTGTTATCACGTGCATTGCTAGTTTAATTTGAAAATTTTAATACATTTTGAGGTCAGATGACCAATATGTCTTGGGCACAATTTTTTGTAAAAACCTATAACTATCTATCTATTTTTTTTTTAGATTTTTCCTATGTTTATTGCACAATCCTATTCAATTATGTGATGTGAATTGAAAATATGTCTTTACATGTGTTGCAAATTTCTGTTTAAAACATAATTCACTAAGGAATCAGTTAATGTGTTCAAATTTCTGGAAATGTGTTGATATTGAATGAAATCAAAATGTCTTTCCAAAAGTCAAACTCTTAGGAACACACAATGCAGTGTTGGATTTCGAACAGTATAAACACTATTAAGTTGCAGTACAACAAATTGTGAGTCTAACCTAATGATGATGCAATTAATACCAAATGAAATGGCATCAGAGAGAATTTCGATCAACATGCTATACTTAGCGATATTTTTTGTAGATCAACCGATACAAATCCCTTGAAAACTCAATAAATCGCTGCTTGGAGCGAAAATGGTCCATGCTGCAGAGGATAGATTCTGTGTACTACGACTAGCACCATCAACATACCCAACAAATGGTTCTAAAGATTCAGAAATCTGCGATGAAATTTAAAGAGAATTACTAGCTTCAAGAAAAATCTAGAAAAACAAACCAACACTAGTACAAAATGGCTAATTAGTTACTAAAAAAACGACTAAAATTTGCATATAAATGACTATTTTTCGGTCGGTGACCAATAGTAGCTAATTTACAGTATCTTATAACACGACCAACTTTTGGTCGTTTTTAGCTTAGTCATTAATTGGTTATTTCAATTTTGTTGTCTAGTAGTATATTTGGTCATTAATTTGGTCATTAATTTAGTCATTAATTTAGTCACTGATTT
The DNA here is from genome assembly GCA_034641835.2 of Pinus albicaulis. Taxonomy (NCBI): domain Eukaryota; kingdom Viridiplantae; phylum Streptophyta; class Pinopsida; order Pinales; family Pinaceae; genus Pinus; species Pinus albicaulis. The sequence continues at coordinate 29,630 of JAXQQM020064195.1, read as the reverse complement.
TATCATTAATTTAGTCATTGATTTGGTCATTGATTTAATCTCTGATTTGGTCAATAATTGTCACAATTAATGACCAAATATACAACAAAATATATTACTATGATCACCCGAGAACCAATTAATGACCAAAGAAATATGACCAAAATGTTGGTCGTGTTATAAGATACTGTAAATTAGCCACTAATAGTCACATATATGCAAATTTTAGTAATCATTTGAAACCAATTAATGACCGAAGAAATATGACTAAATTTTAGTCATGTTATAAGATACTGCAAATTAGCTACTAATAGTCGTATATATGCAAAAATTAGTCGTCATTTGTAATCACAAATTTATCATTTGCAGTAGTCATTTATTCATTATATAAACGACTCATCTAGTAGTTTATATTCATTTCATTTACTTTCATTAATAATCATTATAAATTACTAATTTAGTCATATATTCATATTATTTGTGTTCATCATTAATCAATATAAACTACTAATTTAGTAGTTTTAAATTGATTTTGTGTTCATTATTAATCAACATAAATTAATTTGTATGATTTAAAAAATGTCATACAATGTGCATGTTCATCTAATATGAAAACACAAAGTCTCATATTTTAATTAGAATACTAAACAATATCAAGTGCAACTATAAATAATTTCCACCACATAAATTATATTATATGAAATGTTAAAGTATTACAATATGATTTTCCAACTTAATATTGGTTGGACTACAATTAACACATGAAATGATGTTTCATCACTTCAAAACATTATCATTGTGTTTTCAAGGCATTGCAGATGAATTCACCAACTCTAAAGACTTGACCATCAGTCTTTATATGTGTGTCTTATGCGAGATATTGGCTCTAAGAGTATCACTAGACCAATTCTCATCTCTCTCTTTTTGCATTTATCACTCCAATGTTATTGCTCTCCTCTTTTTTCAATTCATGCTTCTTACCATCAATACTGAGTTCATTTTCTGCAAACAAAAGAAGATAAAATGCAGAGTTCAAAACATGAAAGACAATGAACACTAGAATGCAAACTAAATTATACTATAAATAGTTTATACGACATATACCTCAACATCAGCAATGTCAAAGCCATTTTTCCCATACAAGTAAGAAACTCGAACAATTTTCTTCATTGGGCGATAATTGCCACTATAATGTGGCCAGATAACCTGTATAAACAAAGAAAATAAAATGTTACCATATATAGAAAATAACACCTTAGTAACTTCGTATTTAACTTTCAAGAAAAGCTTAGGAACAATCATGTCAACTAAGGTATCTGCTAAAAAGCTCAAGCTGTAGATAGCTTGTGAAAACAAATAATCTGAGGTGTGATGTTTAATCCTTGTCGTTTTATTCACAACAACATTTAATTTTATAACTCGTGAACTTAGTTAGGTATATAAACAACATGTACTCAAATAACAACATGAAAGTAACTTTTTCTAATAGTCATGAAAATATTTTAACACAAAATAGCTATAAGGATTCCAATCAAAATCAAAAGAAACGTCCAAAATACAATCAAACAATAAAGAGAGGATATCATGGAATGGAAATTGAAATTATAAAAATTTGTTTACCTGTCCACCGATGTCGTGTCTGGCATTCCTAAAACATTTGCTTGCCCAAAATAACCATGAGGTGAAATAATCACAACATTTAAAACCACAGGAATTCCTAATAGAAACATTTCCAAAGTCGATGGCTTAGGTGTCAAGCAATCTCTAACAGCGAATGAACAATATCCAAGACGTGATATGCATCATCTCCCCCATCCTTTTTCCAATCACATTTCCTGTAACCTGCCCACAGCAGAGTCAAGTAACAATTAAAAAAAAGACATTTGTTTTTATCTTTTATATCTACAAAATTTGAATTTGATTTGTTTCATGAACATATTAATTCATATTTAAAGCCTTCATGACATATGAGAAAGTGTCAATCAAATAGGACATCAGAAAAATCGACATCAATAAAGTCCTCAAACAATTTCTAGAATATCAATATTTTTCTTGTTGTGATATCTTGGGTAGAAAAAAGAACATATATACAAAATAAAAATGCATATATTACTTATGGTAAAATTTTGTATATGGTGTATTCTTAAACAGTTTTTTAAGATGTTCCTCCGCCTTTACCAAAGTGAATTGTAGCTTGTTTAAACTATGTATCTTTTTATTCAGCATCAATTTCTGCAAGATAAATGTCACATTATTCTTTACCATTTCTCAACATGCTACATATGATAAATTGAAAGTCACATAAAACCAAGAGCAAACCATTTTCTAACTAAAACAAACAAACAAACAGTGTCTCTAATAAAACTTAATTATAATATTAGAAAATGAAAAGAGAGTGGACCATTTTTGTTGTTCGACTTTGCTTATTTTTTTTATGAAAGTGCTCGAGCTTCAAGAACCAACAAATGTGAGGGAAGTCGTAAATGTGAAAAAAATAAATAAAAAAATATGTTGACCTAATTTGTAGACTTCTTCAAAATGATGTGAATGATGCCATTTTCGGATGTGGTAAATCTCATAATAAGAACTGGCATGTATTCTAATAAATTACATTGCAATGACTACCATGGCCCTCCACGGGTTATAGGTCCTCAATATGTTAATCTTGAGGATTAAAGAGAGATGGCAACGATAAGTATGGGTGGTACTAGTTTGTATGGTGGATATCTTCAAACCAAGGTTGTCATCTCAATGAACCTAGGTTCTGACATGGTAAACCTGGATCTGGTCTTCACCCAATTTCATTCCATCATACTTTGTCAAGATTCAAGAGGACATAATGGTCCTTCAACTTATAATAGGGTTTCATTTGAGATTATAAATAAAGCTTATCCAAAGCAAATGGATTTTTGGGCTCCAAGAGATATGGATAATTTAAAAGATAACAATTATATGTTTTTTTCCCAAGATTCAAATGTAGGGATACATTTTGTGGATTTTACTAATAAATAGAATGAGAGAAATAATCCATGAGGAGAATCTACTGGTCATTGTGATTAGGGAAATACTCGAAGATAATAATACTTTAGGTTCAAATCAAATATTGCGTTGATTCTTGTAGCTTCTCAGTTGTTGGTAGGTTTTAAGGTAGGAATTTTAGCTCTTCAAGGGTGGGGTCCTTCAGCATAATTGCATCTGCCTTGGTCCTATCACCCAAAAGAAAAACATAAACAACAAAGAGTAAATATGTCAAGTTTAGGGCAATTCCTATTTGTATAGTTGTCAAGCTTATAGTTATTTTTTACTCTGTTATAACTCTATTGAGACCACCTACTCTACAGTAAAAATGGCAGAGGAGCCATTAGTCATACCTACCCATGGTCTCTTGTAGGCATGATAGAAGAATAGGCTGAGCCATTAATTAGAATTGCACATATATTGAGGAAAGACAATTCATTATCTAGTTAGCCAATTGCACATTGAACCCTATATGGATGAGCAGCTCTAAATAAAACCAATTTTCTCTATCATATTCCTTGGAAAGACAAACTCACTAACATTTCTTGTAATTTTTTGGTTTCATTTTATAGACTCCTTCTTTCGCAACTCCTATTCGATAATGGATTTGTTTCCAAGGAAGGATGCAAAATTTTTCTAATGACATGGAATCAGCTTGGTGGATTTTGACCCTACATGACCAAGGCACTCAGGAGCATTGGGCGCATCAACAGTAGCATCCTCCAAATGTAACAGTAGCATACATTTTTTAGTAACTAATTAGCCATTTTGTGCTAGAAGACCAAGATTTCATGGACTATGTGGAGGAGAAGATTTAAGAGCCTCCATAAAATTCAGCTATTGCCGCAAAGACAAAGTATAGAAAAGGGGAAATAGAAGAAAAGATGATTATCTGGGATTCTATTCATAAGCACTTGGTTGCTTACATTTCTGAGTTGAAGACATCTAAGGAGATGTATGATAAGCTGGTGAGCATGGTCAGGGCTAGCAATGCTAATCAAATCCTCTTCTTCAAGAATCGATTGAAGAATATCAAGAAGGGTAAGGATGAATCTATTCAGTCCTATTTTATGAGGCTCACTGAAATCAGGAATAAGCTCCTAGCTATTAGGGAAGCAATATCTAATCGAGAGATGGTTCTTATTGCACTTGGATGTCTCCCCCGTGATTGGCATGTATTCAATACCACTATTCTTAATAAAAATGTGATTCCTGATTTGGATGAAATATTGACGAGATGCACTCAAGAGGAAACAAGAATGATGGAGTATGCATCTAATGGTAATGGAAGTGACCCTACTACCTTCGCCGCTCATGCAAAAAAGAACCATGGTGGCCCAGGAAATCAAAACCATGGTAGAGTGGGGCCCAAAGGAAGGAAGGGAAGATGTTACACTTGTAACAAGTCTGGTCACTATGCAAGAGAGTGCCCTAATAGAAAGGACTCTCCCAGGGATGATGACAACAATAACTCGAGAAGGAATGGCAGGAACAACAAGTTCCAAGGAAAAAGGAAAGCTCCCTCTGATCATAGTGGAAATGGGCAACCTTTCAAGAGGTCAAGAAATTCCAGGTACGATGAGTCCAATGTTGTTGATAATAAGAGAAATGAATTTATTCTTGTATCTTCCCTCTTTGCTGCATCTCCACCTGACACCTTGGATGTCTGGTTGATTGATAGTGGTGATTCAAGGCACCTCACTGGTTATAAAGAAGCCCTTTCTGATTTGGTTGAGAAGGATACTAATCTAGAAATTATCCTTGTAGATAATTCCACCTATCCTGTGAAAGGGACATAGATTGTGACCCTCCATCTATCTCAAGGTCAAGTCCTCCGATTACAAGATGTGTTGTATGTACCTAATTTGAAGAAGAACCTTGTGTCCATTTTAGAAATGGAAGACAAAGGGTTCAAGGTGGCATTCGTTTATGGAAAGGTACTTATTTGGAAGAATAACTTCAAGGAATATCTTTCTATTGGTTTTAGAGTTGATACACTCTACCAGGTTGGAGGAAGTCCATTGGGGGCTATGACACATGATACAACTCTTCAAGCAGAGTTATGGCACTAGAGGTTTGCACACCTTCATTACAAAGCCCTTCCTGAAGCAAGGAAGGTGGTGACAAGGATGCCTGAATTTAGAGATGATCATGAAGGTGTATGTCAGGATTATGCCGAAGGAAAGCATACAAGGGGACCATTCACCTCAAGTATCACAAAGATGACTGATATCTTGCAATTGATACATTATGACTTATGCGGTATGCTTCCCGTTAAATCCTTGGGAGGATGTTCCTATTACATGACTTTTAGAGAGGACTTCTCCCGCAAGACCTAGATAAATTTTTTGAAGAAGAAGGACGAAGAATTGAAATGGTTTTGTACCTTCAAGGCCTTCATGGAAAATCAAACCGAGAAAAAAATCAAAGTTTTGAGAACTGACAATGGGACTGAGTATGAGTCAAATGAGTTTAATGACTTTTGTAGAGAAGCTGGCATTAAGAGGGAGACCACAACTGTGTACACTCTTGAGAAAAATGGTGTTGCTGAAAGAAAGAACAGGACCATTGTGGAAGCTACTCACGCCATGCTATGTGACCAATGTCTTCCGAAGTTTCTATGGGGAGAATCTATGAACATTGTTGTGTATGTTAAAAATAGATGTGTGCATTCCGCTCTAGACTCCAAAACTTCCGAAGAAGTCTTCTCTGGTAAGAAACCTGATGTTTCTCATTTTAGATTTTTTGGTTGTCCTGTTTACTTTCATGTGCTGAAAGAAAAGAGAAGCAAGTTGGATGCTTTTGGAAAGGAGGGAATGTTTGTGGGCTACAGTGAAACTTTGAAGGCATATAGAATCTAGGGGCATGGTCAAAGAGAAGTGGAGATATGCCACAATGTCACCTTCGATGAAGATGTTGCCCTCAAGAAAGTGAGAAATCTTCCTAGCTCCAAGGAAGACAAAGAAGATGAAGAAACAGGGAAGCAGGAAGAACAGAACGATGACATGATGCCAGATGTTGAAGGACCTATGGATCCCATTTATCCACCTCCTTCAAATAAGAGAATACCCTCACGACTCCGGGATACTCTCGTAGATTCCAAGAGACATATTGCCCCAAGGGGGACATTTCGTGAAAGAAAGAAGCCGAAGAGATACCAAGGGTATCTAGCAGCCATGAGTACGATATAACAATATGAGCCTAGATCATTTGAAGAAGTCGTAAAGCATCAAGTTTGGAAAGATGCTATGCACGAAGAATATGAGTACATTATGAAAAATGATGCCTAGGAAGTGGTCTCGAGACCGGAGGACAAAACTGTTGTCACCTCGAAATGGCTCTATAAGATCAAGCATGGATCTAATGGAAGTGCTGAAAAGTACAAGGAAAGATTTGTTTCCCGAGGCTTCTCTCAAAAAGAAGGCATAGATTATGATGATATATTTTCACCTGTGGCCGGCTACACCACCATCTGATCTATTATTTCCCTTGCTGCAATGCAAGGATAAAGTCTCCATCAGATGGATGTGAAGACTGCTATTCTTCATGGTTATATAAAGGAAGAGATGTATGTGGAGAAACCTCTGGGGTTTGAAGTCCAAGATAGAGACACCCATGTATGCAGGTTGAACAAAGCCCTCTCTGGGTTGAAGCAAGCCCCCAGGGCTTGGTACAAGAGGATATATAGCTACTTGATGAAGCTGGGATTCACTCGAAGTAATGTTGATCCGAACCTTTATTTTAAGGTTGATAGAGAAAGGCCTCTCATTTTGGTTCTCTATGTGGAAAATCTCTTCCTGACAAGTGCTGACCCTCTCATTCATCAGTTTAAGAGGGAGTTAGCTTCCGAGTTTGAGATGAAATACCTAGGACTGATGCACTAATTCCTAGGCTTGGAGGTTTGGCAGAGGCCAGGCGAGATTTTCCTTTCTCAAGGAAAATATGTCATGAAGTTGTTGGAGAGATTTGGTATGGTGGACTATAATTTTGTGTCTACACCAATGGAACTCAACATTAAGTTGAGTGGAAACGTTGTTGGGCTTGTGACAACAAATCCTACCAAATATTGACAACTCGTGGGGGCCCTGATGTTCTTAGTGAACTCTCGTCCGAACGCATGTTTTGCACACTTTGAGTCAACATATGGTTGATCCTCATAATATTCACTGGATTGGTGCCAAGAATATGTTGAGATATATTTGGGGCACAATAAACCATGGGCTAAGATACACTGTCGGGAGTGTGAGACTCCATGGATATACTAATGCTGATTGGGTTGGCAGTGTGGTGGATCGCAAGAGCACATCTGGATGTTGCTTCACCTTGGGTTCTGCTTTGATATCTTGGATGAGAAGGAAACAGAAGTCGGTGGCTTTGAGCATCGTTGTGGCTAAATACATTGCAGCGAGTATGGCCTGTTGTGAAGATGTTTGGTTGTGAAAGCTATTCATTGAGATGTTTGGGCATGTGCTAGATACCACCATTATCCTTTGTGATAACCAGAGTGAGATTCGACTTTATAAGAATCTCGTGTTCCACGATTGATCCAAGCATATTGATATCAGGTACCAAATTATCTGGGATATGGTATAGCGAGGTGTCGTAAGGCTCGATCATATAGGAACTGATGAGTAGGTCGCGGATATTCTCACGAAGCCCCTGGGGAAGGTCAAGTTCCTAACCTTATGTGAGAAGCTTGGAATCGTGGAAAGACCTTATTCTGAGGGTCCTGATTGAGTTGGGCTATGAGCTTTGGGAGCTCTAGGGGGCTTGGGGATAGCTTCTTAGAGCTATAAGCACATACGGGGCTAGGCTTGCTGGAACTTGTTGTGCTCCTGCCCCATTGTTATGATATTGAGTTGGTTCGCCTCTCTTTGATATGTGCCCCACACACATCCTACCCATGGAGTTTCAGACTCATGGGAAGTACCTCTCATTTGGCTAATGAGGTGGGAAATGTGGATAGAGACCAATATCAAGACTGATGGATGCATCAAATATTGTCGTACTCTCTATGTCTAGGATGGCACATGTCCAACACCTTGATCTAAGATCAAGTATGATGAGGTTCTTACCTCTAAACTGACTTCGGGTTAGTATGAAACTCTTTTTGAGTCCAAGAGAGGTTTTTACCTCTAAGCTGACTTCGGGTCAACTGAGTGTGATGTCTTTGTGACTCACCTTTTGTTCTATTTAAGAAAGAGCCAACAAAGAAAGTTACGGTAGAATGACGCACAATGTTTGGTGAAAGTATATGATGGTACTGATGGATGGCACTTGTGGACAGATGGAGTTCTCCCTAGTTGAGAGGGAGTGTTAATTTTGGGAAACTAGGTCCAAACTCCATGTTGCAATGCTCATATGACGATGGTCATATTTTTGTTGGATTCCTCTTTCGGAGAGGTGCAATATTGATCTAAAGATCATCTTGATCGGATGAGCAAAAAATTTATTTTGAATTTATTTTCCACATGTGCAAGGTCGGCCACATTTGTAATGTAGGCTCACATGCCTAATAGATGTGTCACACACCCTCATTAATGGATATAAATTAGAGAGACTTGGAATTCATTTCATCATCAACTCATTACACATTCTCTCATTGTGATCTAATTGGTTCACTAGCCTTTCGAGGCATTTTTCTCCTCACATGTGTGGAGCATAGCTGTTGTTTTATCTGGATCTGTTTAGGGCCTTTTGTTGCAGCGTTGAGCAGCGTTGATCATGGTAAACTCTTGTTCGTTTGACCTCCAACTTCTGCGAAAAGTCCGATTTTAGGAGGCTGTACTGTTGGGCACTAAAATCGAGGAATTCTAGGCTATTTAACTGAAGCCCTAATCTGTTGTGTTGACTTTTCTGTTGTTGCTTGCATTGACTTTGGGTTGACTAGTGTTGACTTGTGATGAGATTCCTTTGAGGGATGTGGGTGTGACACATGGAAGATTGGCTGACCAAGAAATACTTTGCTGGTTGAAGCATCCTATTAACTTTTGTAATGCAACAATATCTCATATCTTTGCTGGACAAAAGGAATTGTAAAACTGATCTGTTTTTTAGCTTGTCTTCTATTGATCTATTATTTTGTTCTATCAACATTTTACTTTCATGTTTATGTGATTGATATTTTGTATCGGGCCTAGGAAATATTGAATTAAAATTGCATCAAGCATAGAACACCGTGGTTATCTAAATTTTAACACTTCTTCTATATTGGTTCAAACTCTGTTGCCTTTTTCTCTTCTTCAAATCTAGTTGGGTGTTCTCATTCATTTGATGGCACAACTCTGTCCAACATTTTCCATCAACAATATGTGGGATCAAGCCTATCTACTTGTATTTGGTGTAAACCAGACACTACATCTTTGATCAGATTATTGTCAAAGGGAACAAGCTTGAATGTTGGACCTTTAACTTTCAGAATAGTTATGATGATTCACATGATACCCAAAAGCTTACAGGATGCATGAGTCCTTTCCCTTCTATAGAACTGATCCCTCATAGTTTGTGCATGAGATAGCATTACAATATTTCCAAAATTATTTCCTCTAAGAAGATTAAAGGCTTTCACTTAAAGTATTCAAAGACCATACGAGACAATTCCATTAAGGAAGGCATTGAAATATCATGTGCAGGTCCATCAATCATGTTCATGGGTGTAAATATGTTTGAAATGGTAATCTTAGCTATTAAATTTATTTGGGAAAAAGAGCTCTCCTAGATCAATTAATTTGATATTCCAAAGTTTTCCAAAATTATGCAAATGCAGTTTGTAGTAACCACAAAATCAGTGCATAGGTTTGCAAACAATGGATGTTAGTTATAAACAATTCATTGGTATATTGGTCACTGTGCAAACCTAGTAACAACCCTACTAAAAATAAACCTTCTGTACAACACGACAACCATAACAAACCTTGTTATATTTCAGCTGCTTTACATCCATGTGCAAACTATAGAGCCATACAACAAGGAGGGAAATGCTACAGTATGTGATATAACTCAAATTGACCCAATTAAAATATATAACAAAAAAAATAAAAAAAATTGGCTTCTTCTATATTGGCTCAAACCCTGCTGCCTTTTTCTCTTCTTCAAATCTATTTGGGTGTTCTCATTCATTTGACATGTCACAACTCTGTCCAACATTTTCCATCAACAATATGTGGGATCAAGCCTATCTACTTGTATTTGCTGTAAACCAGATACTACATCTTTGATCAGATTATCGTCAAAGGGAACAAGCTTGAATGTTGTACCTTTAACTTTCATAACAGTTATGATGATTCGCCAATATGATTCATAGCTATTTTCTGTTTTATTTTGCTGGAATTGAAAGCAGATTGATATTGGAACTAGAAACAAAAATTGCTTAAAGCACCTGGGCAGTAAATAATCCAACTGTAGTGTGTACCACCATAGTTATCATTTAGGGTCACATTGGTCCTGTAAGGATTTCTACAAATGACTTACATGTGCTTAATTTAAATCATTTAAAATTAAAATGGTATAGGGTGGTTGTGCAAGGACCTGGGACAAAATTTTGAATCCTCGAAAAGGTGAATGCATTAAGAATAATAACCCTTCTAAGACAACTGAAATAAACAAGCTCGTGGTAAACAGAGTACCATGTCATATCAATATTAGAAGGACCTATGTCTAAACTATGTAAAAATAGGTTGTACTCTCTTCCTTGTTAAAACTATGTTAAGTGAAATCATCATAGCCTAAGCAAATTCACTATTACTAGTCCCTCCCCTCTTTGAAATGCAAATCTTGGTAATGGTAATGGGATGTGAAATCATTGTGTTGGTAAGAGGAATCAATGTGCTAGTAAGAGTAATTGCTATTGTTAAGTGCAGGTGACATTAAAACAAAATTAATGCTAATAGGTAAGTGAAATGAAGGTGTTTAGGTTTAGGTTTTACCCTTTACGTAAACCCTGTAAAAAATTGGCTTCTTCTATATTGGCTCAAACCCTGCTGCCTTTTTCTCTTCTTGAAATCTATTTGGGTGTTCTCATTCATTTGACATGTCACAACTCTGTCCAACGTTTTCCATGAACAATATGTGGGATCAAGCCTATCTACTTGTATTTGCTGTAAACCAGATACTACATCTTTGATCAGATTATCGTCAAATGGAACAAGCTTGAATGTTGTACCTTTAACTTTCATAACAATTATTATGATTCGCCAATATGATTCATAGCTATTTTCTGTTTTATTTTTCTAGAATTGAAAGCAGATTGATATTGGAACTAGAAACAAAAATTGCTTAAGGCACCTGGGCAGTAAATAATGCAACTGTAGTGTGTACCACCATAGTTATCATTTAGGGTCACATTGGTCCTGTAAGGATTTCTACAAATGACTTACATGTGCTTAATTTAAATTATTTAAAATTAAAATGGTATAGGGTGATTGTGCAAGGACCTGGGACAAATTTTTGAATCCTCGAAAAGGTGAATGGATTAAGAATATTAAACCTTCTAAGACAACTGAAATAAACAATCTCGTGGTAAACAGAGTACCATGTCATATCAATATTATATTAGAAGCACCTATGTCTAAACTATGTAAAAATAGATTGTACTCTCTTCCTTGTTAAAACTATGGTAAGTGAAATCATCGTAGCCTAAGAAAATTCACTATTACTAGTCCCTCCCCTCTTTGCAATGCAAATCTTGGTAATGGTAATGGGATGTGAAATCATTATGTTGGTAAGAGGAATCAATGTGCTAGTAAGATTAATTGATATTGTTAAGTGCAGGTGACATTAAAACAAAAGTAATGCTAATAGGCAAGTGAAATGAAGGTGTTTAGGTTTAGGTTTTAGCCTTTAGGTAAACCCTGTGTTGGCCCATTCCATGCTTAAACCATATTGTTCTGATTTTTAAGTCATGCATGGAATTGTTCCTATAGATGAAAATAATTCCCGACCTTGGGGAATCATTTCATTCAACAAGATACAATTCCACTAAAACCATAGGCAATTATGCTAATCCACTCAGCATTCATACAAACCTAAAGAAATCAGATTAAAAGATGGAAAGTTCTCTAGAATCCAATCAGGATCAACAATTATGTGGTCATAGGGTGATTACAGTATGAATGTGGGTATGCCTAGGGTTAATTCCCATAACTTTGATCCTAATCCAGTCACTAAACATCAAGGATATGAACCAAGAAAGAAATAAAGGTTGCTAAAATTCCAAGAACATTTTGAAGAATGACTGACAAATATTACCAGCATCATACTAGTAATGATTAAACCAAGACTGTTTTCTCAACACCATATTCTAGAATATCCATAATGCTCCTATTTAAGTCAACCTTGGTTCATCATTAGGACAGGAAGTCATGGTTCAAAACTAAGAATCCTAGTGTGAAACTAAGATATTCTGGTTTGAAAGGTTTGGACTTCTGTCTTGGTGATGAACCTAAAAACTAGGTTTGAATCATTGATATAAATATAAGTATTGCAGATATTATTATTTTTTAAATAACAACGTAATTTGAATTGGAAAAATGTTGTTGAACCACATCGAAGGTACATCCATAACTTTTTGTAGAAAAATGTAGCATAATATTTTGTAACTAAACCAGTTTGATCATGTTGATTGTCTCTATCCTACTGCAAGGCTCCAGAGTCCAAAAAAATCTATAAGGATACATTTTATGGAATAGGCATATATGTGATAGCAATTGATAGGAATTCAACAAAATTTAAACCAAGGTGGATTCTTAATCATCTATGATAATCAAATTATCTATTAAGGCTGCTTGGTTTAGGTGGATTCTTAACCACAAAGTTGCCAACTTATGTAGGCAAACCAGCCTGCAACGCTTGGGCATATGCTCTCGGGAGATTGGAATCTAGTGGGCAACTAGAAAAGGGACTGTCTTCACTACTATACTTAAATCCTATGGGAAGCAGTGCAATTTTGAAAGGAAGTCTAAACAGTGAAAAAGTAATAAAATCAAATTTTAAATTCAAGAGAGAAAAGACATCGGATAGGGATACTTGTGTGCCAGATATTGTGCTCTGGATAGAGGCTTAAGAAGCACATTAGAAGCTTTTATCACTTGAGCAGACTGTTGAGCCGAATACTCCTTCTCTTGCTGGTCCCAAATAGATGACAAAATGAAAGAAATTTTACTCAAAGTCCCAAAAGGAATCATTTGTTCTGCACCAGTGATAGTTAAGGCCATCAATTGTATTCATGTCAAGAGTACTTGATGGAAATTAATAATTTCTCTGAACAATATTCCCATGATGTTTATGGATGGTGAGACAGTACGCCTGCATACCTTATATGATCTAGTATCTTGTGAATAAGAAGATCAGTGATAAAGGAAGTAACCTTGTAAACAGTGACCTATGTTTGATTTGGTGGTCTTCCTGTCATCAATCTTGCAACAAGAAGCATAGTTGACACATAGTAAAGATTGTTATAATAAACTTGAAACTTTTAAGGAAGAATAGTCTTCCTGAAATATGAAGGCCTTCTATTAGTCACCATGTATCATATGTATGGCATCAGCAGCTATGGTGATATGTTTTAACTCATGTAACCTGACAGTCTTGTTCACAATTGAAGTTGTCTTCAGAATTCAGTGGTCACTTCAGAAAATTTATCTTTTGGAAGGTTTTCTATTGAGAATTAGCTACAATGATCTCCATGGAAAAGAAATTTCAGCTCCTTTTATAAGAGGAGCAGCTCTCCTGACGACAGAGCCTCATGCTAAGTCTCTTCTCTCACATGGGAAGATCATGATTGAAGTTCAGATGATCACACCTTAAGAGGGAGCTATAACATCCATGAATTAATATCAGATGGTTACACTCTCAAAATAATTATACATCTATTGATGTTGTCATTCATTACATGCCTAGTTCCAGTGGTCATCTGCTCATTAAACTAAAATGATCCATATTTTATCACAGTAATTTGCAGGGCTGTCAGTATGTAAGAGCACATCTAGGTGCTATATCTTCTGGGATCCACCATGGATGAATCATTAACTAAAGTCAGTTCCTTTGAGAAATCATGGCTTATTATGAAGCCATTTGTATTTAAGAATCTCTTCAGTGAGTCATTTGTGCTCACTACCATTGCAGAAGTATTTCACATAGCACTGGATATGGTTCAGCAGAGGACACTCCTGTGTTATGGCATGCTTGAGTGATTGATGGAAACTATGCACCCTGGAAAGACAAGTATAGGCTATGATCCCCCTAAGAGGAAGTAAGATCAATCAAATATCTTCTCCATCTAGATGTACAAGAACCAGAAGATTGCTAAGTGTTGACTGGATCTATGCTTTAAGTCAATATGTCTGAGACAATGTAAGTGGGAAACGTCATATTTATGAGACAATGTAAATCTTCCTACTCAACCAATAGATGTATCACATCCACAAGGTCACATGATCATTCCTGCTCCTTGCTGCCACCAGTAACTACTCCTCGGCCTAGATTTTGTAGTGAAACATCCATCACTAGATTCTTCTCTTCTGCTTCAAATGTTAGGAGAGTTTTGATATGCCATACCAACCTTGTAGGCTTATCCAACTAGGCCTCTCACCCTTAGGCACTCCTCAAAAAAAATTATGAGGGTCTGAATCAGCTGCTCCATAATGATAATTGATGACAGGGATGCTTGTATTCCCTCACTTATCTCTACCTCTATCTCAATTCTTGATAATTGATGTTGAATAGTGTGTCCTCTGTTTCTATGGTTTACCTTCCCTATTCACCATTTCTTATGTTATTTTCTTTGTTAATCATCATGGCACCCCCATAGTCCAATGTTGACTGGATATATTTACTGGTCCTATTGATCTTTCCTTTGGTGAATTGTGGGCATTAATCAACTCATATTACCTTCGTAAACTCTTCTTGGACATTTCAATGTGCATTAGTTGATATTAGTTTATTACTATTTCTACTATCAATTTCCCTACATGACACAAATGGAATAAATTATGTTTGAAATTATACCAATCTATTCAAAATTTCAACACAATGGCACTGTTTCCTCTTTTTATCTCTTAAATAATTTGTAAATAGATCCTGCACTGAATATGAGGACTGATCAAGTTTTCTTAGTTTGCAGATACAACAAAATGCAGCCAAAGGATTTCATTATCAAGAAACAACGTCACTTTGACATATCAAATTTAAGGCAACTCTAAAGACAGGCTAAAGCCTAACTGTCTCCCATGTTTAATTTTATACCACAGCAACTTAAAATTCCTCAAGAATCAATGTAGTCCTAGACCCCACTAACTCTATTTTCAATGTGCTTGAGACAAACAGAGATCACATGGAATATCACCAACTTTTTCAACATTTATTGTGTCCACTTTCAGTGTGTGTGTGCATATGTGCTATATCTCTTTCTCCTCCATAAATTTCATTGCAACCTATGTATCTGTATCATCGTTTTCTGCATCATGAACAAGAGATTCAGGTGAATTCTCAAGGTAAGTTCACTGGTGAAAATTGCAGAAAGTCGTCAAACTGTGGGAACTACAAGAAGTCTTCTGATTCGGAAAAAAATTCCAACTTAATATTGATTTCTTGTAAGTCATATTCAAGGTGATACTTCAATTCTCCAGATTTTTTATTTTTATCAACACTGCTCTCAGCCTCAGGTGGCAGTGTTTGCATAGATTTTTGCAGATCTCCACCAACTGAAGCTACCGACTGTTGGCATTCCTGTTGTCTAGCCACAAATTCATCCACATGAATAGATGATGGCCTACCACCAATAAACCCTCCACACTGAACATTATCAACATTGGAGCTACTACACATACCATCATTGTTTCTCCCTCTTGCAACATAATCGTCAACATGCATAGAAGGTGGTCTAATAGTATTACATTTGCACTGCCTAAATGTGTCTCTTCTAGTTGGACCAGATGAGGAAAAAATTGTACCTCCTATATCAACAAACGATCCAGTGGATTTGGCTTCTACCACAACTCCTGAACCAATTCCATCTACTCTCTGATGCCTATTTGGGCCATCCACTGAAGACAATTTTCTTTTTAATGAAGACACGGGAAATGTAGGCCTATCTAGGGTTGGAATTAAAAAAATGATTTGAAGGATTCCTGAACATAGCCATCTCTAGATTGCAACAGTATCCATTGCCCAATTTCCCTTTGGGGTTCTTTGGATAACGACTCAGGAGTCAATCTCCGTGTTCAGACTATGAGTGCAGACTGCCAAATTGATTTATAGCAGAAGGAAGGATGGATCTCTGGCAGTTGCTAAGTTATTCATCTGTAATGATCTTTCAAGGTCGAGATTCCAGGACTATTTTAGGGCCACTTCATTTGGAAAATATGCAAGTTAGAAGAATTATGGAACAATGTTAATGTTTCTCGACACCTATGTCTCAGACCTCTCGCTCCTCAAGGTATAAGATTTATGCCATATGTTTCTACTCTACTCTCGGACAATGGTATGCTCCTCCATCACGGTATATACCTCAACTCGCATCTCAACAATATTGACACTTCATCATTGGACGCTTTTTATATGTTGAAGAACATCACCTGAATTAGTGCTCAAAGTACCAAACTTTTCCAATGTATCCCTGCAGTCTTTTCCCAAAATATTGGAAGAAAAAAAAACTATTTATTCCTGCTATGGTCCTTGTACGGTCTTGAATATATGCATGGAGTCCTGAAGAGAATCTGTGGGAGCTTGCAACAGTCACAACCTTGTCGATACTCAACACAACAAGCTCCAATATGTGCATAAGCTCATGACATTCTTCCAAAGTTATCAAATTAAAGTCACAGTTTATATCTTCAGAAATCTGAACTTAATTCAGAGATCATGTCTTGAAACTTTTTGAAGATTACATGCATAGTGCCTGTTCGAAGGGTGTCAGTCAATCTTGGAAGATTCCCGTGACCTACTTTCTCTTCATCTATGTTATGCGTAACTCTGTGGAAATTATTGAAAGGTTAAATACTAAAGAAATTTGTATCACTTGAGTATCGCTCTGATATATAATTGGGTTGGTATATCTCGTCTAGAATAATTCAGTTATGAGCTTGAACCTGAGGTAGCAATTTCCTAGGCTAATACACTGAGTCTACAAATTTGTAGACATATTGTATGCTCATTCAAAAATTTGTGGAGCACTTCAGGCTGAATCTTAAAGAATTATTGTCTGAGGGTTAATGTTATGGTGATTTTAAAGACCGTCCATCCCTCCTTCAATAACTGATTTTTTCATCGGATATGAAGCGTGCATTTGAAATTTCATTAAGGCAGAGTCTTCAATATTATTTGAGACAAATATGGTGTATCCAGTGAACAAAATTGCACAAATTTCAGGCTGAAAATTCAGTGATCGGATCTGAAATTAACTAAGATGCAGCCCCTTCCTCAGAAGCTTATACGACAAATTTGCAATTCTGTTAAGGATGTGCATTTAAGGTATGATAGTATATTTACTGAAGAAAAATTTAATGTGAGCTTCTAAAACAATCATTCATGTCAAATTCAGATTTGATTGAGATTTCCCAAGGTTCAAAATTTGAATATTGGCTGTATGTTGATCTGAAGCATATCAAAGGTACTAAATTTATAGTCAATATATCTAGTTGAATGTTGGTTTGAGGTATTTAAGGCTTCTCTTCAAGGTCATCTATATCAAGCATGTCAAAATCTGAAGTACACCTCTTACGAAAGAAAAGTCAAAGAAAATCACTCTAAGGAAGTTTCGATGTGAATTACTTGGCACCTCCATACAGTCAGGGATATCAGTAACATTGAAGTACAACAGTGTATTCATCCTAAGAAGCATCACCAGTAGTAGCATATTTTGAAATGGGAAAAATTTTTGGTTCAAGTTTGAGAACTGCGGTAAAGGTAGATTGGTTTTGTTCTTTATTGCACACCTAAAGTATTCATACAATAGTAAGGGATTCTAACCGATTGATAGAAAGATTGTTCCCTAAAATGATTTTATGTTCTAATACAAATACTAGTGTGTTACGACTATATGTTGTGTGCTAGTACAGTGACACAACATGATCATTACAAATATTGCTAGGATTTGCACTTCAGAGATAAGACTAGCTTGAATTATGTAATGGCAAAGAAGGTTTGCTTGGATGAGGATGGTGCAAGTCCCTTGGTATCTTCATTCAGTCGATAGTACTTATGAAATCAGTAATAAGGTTATATTGATATACTCCTGTTGAGGTATGCCAGTTGAACGGGCAGAACATGTGATAGACTTTACTTGTGCATTGCTAAATTTTGGTAATTGAAAGTTTGCTGATATAGTTGCAGCATGATAACGTCTCGTCTTCAATATGAGGAGAAGATTGAAAAAGGTTGAATGTTCAATTGACATAAGTCTTCAGAGGTAGCTATGGAATCCCTGGCAGAATGGCTTGTCAACTCTTCTTGCCTAATTATTTTTACAATGGAAAGACCATGCCATAAGACGTTTATCTGCAGAAGTCGGATGACTATGGTTGAATGGCCTTGATTAATAGTAGGTTGCAAATAGCCCAATGGTTATGTTTTGGACGAAGTTGTTTTTCCGATCTTCAAAGGGAGCTATGGTCGGTTTACAGCTATTGATGATGTTTGTCCACAGATAAAGATCCTCTCGATGTGAGTGGGAGTTGTCTTAGCCTTCATGCACTTCTTCCTAAAGCTTAAAATTCTAATAAAATGGACAAGTTGCTGATCTGAATACATACAACTTGTGAAGGCTCTCATTCTCAATAAGATATCCATGTTAACTGTGACCAGTAATACTCTGCCAAAATTGTTGGAGATAAATCGAAAGAGCACATCTATATCTCTTGGGATCCACCTTTATTTTATGGATGAATGAAGGACTAAATTTTGGGAGAACCACTGAGGCTAAACAAATGAAGTAGATAGCATGGCCTATTACGAAGCCATTTGAGTCATGCGAGCATGTGTTGGAATCCGACGTTTAACATGAGGTGTCACTTCATTTGATATGGCACAGTGGGGAGAAATCTAGCTCCAACATTACAGGATCAATGTACTGGTTACCAACATCCCCTCAAAACCCCTTAGTAAGGATAGATTTAACTTCCTTCAGAGAGAGAGGTTGGGTGTCCTGGAAAGACCATACTATGAGGGTATCAGTTGAACATTGAGCTCTAGGAGCTCCTTAGGGCCTAGGGTGCTTCTTTGAGCTATAAATGACCCTAAGGTGAGTGGTTCACCTTCCCCTATAAGTGCACGGTATACAAGGTGAGTGGTTCACCTTTCCTTGTGACAGCTGACATGTGTGTGGGATAAGTGGTTCACCTTCCCCTACATTTGAAACATGTGTGTAGGGTGAGTGGTTCACCTTCTCCTACATATGATGAGATATGCATAGGATGAGTGGTTCACCTTCCCCTACGACATATGAGCAGAATGAGTGGTTCACCTTCTCCTGTGGGTACCCCAATGAGAGATGCATTCAAGCATCTGGTTGTGGACATGTAAGTGGGACATGGTTCATCCTTTTCCCCACATGTAGGATGCTCATTCCCTACGATTGATGGTTGACATATCGGTGGGATGTGGTCCATCCTTTGCCCACGTGTAGGATCCTTCCTACTATTGTTGCTTTGCATGCATGTAGGACATGGCTTTCTTTCCCTCTCTCGGTGTTTTGCATGCGTGTAGGAGGTGGTTTATCCTTTCCCTACATGTGATTGTGATGTGTGTTTTTAGAATGTGGTTTCTCCTTTCCCTACATGTGATTATGAGCAGGATTTGATATACTCTTTCCCTACTGGTGTTTCTGCACCATCTTACCCATGAAGTCTGGGACTCATGGGAAGTACCTCTCATCTGGCCAATGAGTTGGGAAATGAGGATAGAGACCATAGCACTACTGATGGATGCATCATGTATTGTCGTACTCTCTATGCTAGGATTCTTGGTGTTTATCTACTTGATCTGGTTTCAATTGAGGTTCTACCACCAAACTGACTTTTGTCAGTGAAGAGTGGCAAGGTCTTGTGACGCACTCTCGATCAATTCTTCTTTATTATGCACATCAGTGTTCAGCATAACAAAGCAAAGAAGACATATATGGTTCATGATGACAAACATGGTTCATAATGGCAGGATAGCATGATGATCTATGACAGCAGATGGATTGGCAGGTGGAATTCTCCCTAGTTGAGAGGGAGTGTTAAAATTGGCAACTAGGGCCAAATTCTACTCAGATCTGCACAGTTGATGGAGATACATTCCATTGAATCCCTCTTTTCGAGAGCACAAAAATCGACCTAAAATCACCAAATTTGGATAAGGAAAAATATTTATTTATTTAAAATAAATTCCACAAGGCATTACCTTATTAAGGCAGGAAAATTGAAAATTTGAAATTCAAATTTTGCCTCCAAGTGTTAAGGTCAGCTTCAACTCCATAAGGAAAAATTGTTATATATATATGGATCCCTCATATTCATTAGAGATCATCCTAAAAAAGTGCATTCAACTCTTGGGTAATTATTTCTGAGGCAGCCACAGCTTGGAGAAGCAAGGAGGACGTGTTGTATTGATCTCCCATAGGTTCGAGTAGGAGTAGGCAGCTAGCCACAGGTTTGAGGGAAATTTTGAGTGATGTTTCTTCATGGTTTTTGGGTGTGAATATCTTCGAGAGAAGGTAGCATTCTTTGTGTGGAGCCACATATCAGGACATTGGTTTAAAGGTGAGTTTTGGGGTTTATTTGTTCACAATTTGTATTCTGGTTCAAGCCACAGGAAATGTTGCTACATCAGCTAGTTTTAAAGCACGTGTGGAAGGGACGCATGACCTAATATGAGTCCTTTACCCTAGTTGCATTCAAGAAGAGAGGGACACAATGTAAACAGAGAGTTTAACCCTCGTTTGTGAGCATATTCTTATTACTGTTAGCATAGGACTGCTGTTGGATGCCTTGAAAAGGAACTGTAAGTCCTGCAACATTGTTGGATGTCTTGTAAAGGACAACAAAGGGTACAATTCATTGGAAGAAGGTTACTCAATGAGTGTTAGGAACCCTAACAAGGAAATAAGCTTCAGGACTATTTTGAACACTAATTTAGCAAGTTTATTTTGACTTGTATTATTGTACTCTCTCTCTGCTGAACATTGGATATTGATAATAAGAAGAAGTGATCAATGGTTTTCCCCATCTTGGGGTTTTTCCCTGGCTTATGCCATATCTTTGTGTTATTTTGTCTTGTTTTGTCTTCTACAATTAAAATTTATGTTCCTTCTTCAATTAGAGTCAGTAAGATGATAATTCATGCGTGGATTAATAAATGGGCTTATAAGGAACATTGAAGTAGTTGTATTATGAAAAGAACATGTTAATCAAAATTAACACAATCACACCCACAAAAATGGAAATGCTTGGGGTTTTAAAGGTTTTGGAGCAATTTTGTCAACTTCTTGAGAAATATGCATATTCTAAGTGGGTCTCTATATACCAATTGTCTTGCTATAGTAGATAAGATATGTCAACAATCTTCCCAGGTTTAATATTTTGATTTTTTTACTCAACTAGTTAAATCAGCTTTAATATTTTAATTTTTAAGAGTTGAGTTAGGTATTGCAGTGTCCAAGGTTCATCAAAACTATGCTACCTATTGTACCATGCTTTTTTGGTTGGCTTTGTGCACATCACCAAATTGTCTGCTAAGGAGTCGTGGAGGGTGTGAAGTTGTTTCACCAAAAACTATGTCATCGGCCATGCAATTGTCAGCACATCTGCCTGCACTACTGCACAACTATTTCCTGAATAGTTGCATGGAGCAAGCAGCTACTCAGCGAAAAAATAATTGTGTGACCCCCTTTTTAGTCATTTCATTTATTGGAAGGGGCGAGAGAACCTAATGCTAAAAATCAGATTGAATGGATTTCATTACGTTGCCATCTAAAGGAAAAGCTTCCGTGTCAACCCTATATTGAAATGAGGAAAGCCATTCTCTTTTCTCCCTCGTCAAAGAGAGATTTTCTTGTGTCAAAAACATGAAGTTTTGTCTTTATTTCATTTCCAACCCTCAATATCTTTCTGCTTTCCTCTCCCAAAATTAGGTGCCACTGATGGGGCCACTAGTTCTATCCCTTCATAATCAATGACAGATAGGTTGTTGAGTGAGCGCTTCCCAATTCATTGATCTATTCTTGATTCGATTCCTCATCAAGCAACCCCCTGCGGCAATTGATGGCCTTTTCTCTTGTCATCATGAATCCAGCAACCCCCTACAACAATTGATGGCCTTTGTTGTTTGAGGCGTAACTTTGTTTGAGGCCCTCGAGCGAATACTTATGATCTATCACCCTTGGCAATGGGTTGAAAAAACCTGGTCCATGTCGAGCCAATCCCTAACCGAAGTGATAAGCGATTTTCCAATTTATTAACATATATAATTGTTTTGCTCTATATTTAACTATTTCCGAAATGAATATTTATTCAGTTTATTTGAATTTATTTTGTAAATCGCTCTCAGTTCTTCATGTAATCTCAGCTTTGTTTGTTTAAAGGTGTGGCTTAATCGACTTGTTCAACAATCCATTACATTTTTTTTCAGGTTTTTACTCTCAGAAATACCTATAATTAGTTTGTTTTAGGATGCTTTGGATTTTTGTAGAAATTTGATATATTTGGTTTTAAATTTTGAGAGGCTTATTTTTTATCCGAAATTTACTATAATAATAACGTTAAATTGATTTTTCAACTCGTTTTTGACGCTGATACATTCTTACTTAGATTAAGTCTTCACTGTAGAACTTGACATGCAAGTGATTTTCATTGTCCAAATTCCTAGGGATTTCACCCATTTGTTTATAATAATTGTTCTTTATCAAGGAGCTACACCTTTTAATCCCGATGACAGGAGGATCGCCCCTCGTCCTTATGAGAGATGGATATCGTAATATTTTAAAATAATTATTGGGTGGTAGGGTTTTTACTTGTGTTTTATAACTATACGCTACAGCTTTATGAGGCAACTTCACCTTTTGCTTTTGTCTTTCTACCAAGTAATACCATTGCCACACATTGTACTTTTGTCTTCCAGAATAAAATATGAGTTTGTTGGTTTACTTGGAGACCTGAAGAGCAGATGTTACAACCTTTAAAGTTGCTTTAAAGCTGCCACATCATTTTTATCATAATAAGAGTTTAGTTTTAATTTATATGGTTTACATGTCTTTTAATAGTGCCCATCCATGACAGAAATCATTACTTCCCGTTTAATGGCGAGGAGTAGGAGAACCCATCCATTGCAGAAATTTTATGGGGAGGCTTCAACATTTTTATGGATGTTTCGTTTAGTGGCCTAATTATTGCAATTATAAAGATGTATATATATTTTTGACCTTATGCGATTTTTGGTGTATTGGATAACTTTTAGTGAATTGCCAATTATTTTTTCAGATAGGGATATGAGATAGGCATATAATGTGGCACCTTGCAAGTAATGTGTGTCTATTATTATATGAAATGATGGAAGGAAAAGACTTGAGTTGGAGCTTGCATGCATTTCACGTGTCCGTTGAGTGCTCCATTCATTACCACACTTGGATCATCCATCTTGCTTATTGGTACAACCTTTGAATGAACCCATGTTGTTTGAAATTTATTTGCGTTAATGAATATGTAAGGGCTCAAAATCCAGTTCATTCATATACTCTCAAGAATTCTAAATGAAAATGCCTCAAAAGCAGGCCATCATCTGGCAAAAATCCCCCTGGAAGTATGTCGTATCCTTGCTGCAACTTGTTCAGAAGTAAAACACAATGACCTCGTGGTGTCAGCTATAAAGGATGAAGACAACGCTCCTTGTAGAGTAGAAAAATGACACTTGAATCATGATAACCAATGTGAATATATCAAATCTCATCATTTTTAGTGCAATTCTGGAAGGTTTAACGAGTATATAGAGTTTTTCTACTGTGCATGTGAAGAATGGGAAATTATCAAGTACATAGTGTTGGTTGTGTGGCTTTTGGCATTTTTATCTATGCGCCCCTACGCGGTTACTAGCACGGGGATAATAAAACAAATTGATTTCCGGTACATAGTGTTGGTTGTGTGGCTTTTGGCATTGTTATATATGTTCCCCTACGCAGTTACTAGCACGGGGAGAAAAAACAAATTGATTTCTGGTACTCTAGAGAGAAGGAAATTGCGAGAATCGGAAGGCAAGGGAGATTTGGAAGGTCCAAACAAAATAGTTGGTTGTAGACCGAGCGTTAACCCGAAGTTGGAATGGGGCTAGTGGGAAAGTGACCTTTATATTCCTCTCCACCCAATCCATACTCCTGTAGGGAAAGTAACATTCTCGCCCAGCTCAACTATTAAGGAAAAAGCTTATTGTTGAACTCAACCCTTACTGAAAATGGGCCCCGTCGCCAAAGAGGGGGATCCATACACCATATTTAATATTGCTCGTTGTTAGAAGGACCTCCTTCAGGTGGAATCACGTTAGAATAGGCTTTGGTGAACTAGGTAGGATCCTTTCAGACTAGACTCGGGTTAGGCAGCAGGACCTTAAGGCAGGATCTTCAGTAAGGCACGTTGTTTGTGAAACAGGTCATGACACTGGACAGTAATTCTTATTAATGATATAACAACAAGCTTACCGCTAACAGGCCAAGCACACCCCACCCCATCATGAAAGTTTTTGATTATTGCACCGAAAGAATGCATGCACCAGCCAAATAGCAGGCAGCATGAGGTAGGGATATCAATCATTGAATAATGATAAATGGAAGCTCATACCAATGAATCTTACGTGTTGACTAAACAGAACAAGTGTGTGTTGGTTTAGTTTTTCTTGATCGTCCATTTCAATATTGTCAAATTGTATTCATGCCCTAATAATTGTGTTCATGCCCAGAGTATTAAATTGGCACAATTGTGTTCATGCCCAAAGTATTAAATTGTGCCATTTCAACCATATGTCCTCCATTTAAAATCAAATATATGTTCTGTAACTTCTATGTAATATTTTTTAAACTTAGAATTTAATCTTTTTTATCATGGCATTGTTGAAATTTCTAGAAATAGAAAATATGTATACTCAACTATATTCATATTTTAAAAACTGTGGTAATCAATGTGATTTGGATTCCATTTGTTGGCCATTTTCACTTAGCCGCAATTAATCTTTCCATTTGAGGAGGTGTGAACCCTTTGCAGACTATAGTGATGTTCTAATAAGGGCTTATACATGGGTAAAACAAACATTTAAATGATAGTACATACCTAAAAGAAATATTTTCTTCAAATGTTCTGTGCTCCACATGATTCAAGAAATTTTTGCTTCATATGTTCTATGCTCCATGTGATTCAAAAGCTTCAAAGTAAGCTGCTACAGTGACAGAAGAATTCAATTTCACTGAGTCCATGTTGGATGCAACAGTATGGGAGCAGCTTAGCGCTTCCTTATCCGAGAATACATCCTCTACGGTAAGCAGAGGTCAAGATAGCAGAAGGCTCCGGCTTGTGGAAAACTAATTAGGAAGAATTCATGACCTTCACAGCAAGCAACAATGAGCAATACAAAGAGATAGATCATCACATCCAAGACATCCATAGCCTACAACAACAGCAATAAATGAGGCAGTATAAGTCAAGAAATGTCAGTAGATGCAGATGGTAAGTGATGCTAGTAGATGAAGACAGTCAAGCGGTGACAGTACATGCAGATAGCCACATTTTTGTCTTGACGGGTGGTCAAGCGGTGCTAGTGCATTAGTTTTGTCTTGACAGGTGGTCAAGCGGTTCCAGTGCATGCAGATATTTGGTTCTCCTTTATTATTTTTCCTCATTCGCATTAATTCCTTGACCTAATGCTACCATTATTACTAGTTTCGTCACTAGTTAGAGATAGCCACATCAATGTAGAACAATCCATTCATCAATGCCTCGGAGCACCACGACTACTATGAGCGAAATTCTAAGAGCATGGATGCCATTGATCAAAAGTTATGAGTGGCTTTCCAAGACAAAGTTAGAACATGAACACCTAATAAGCATGGAATTAGGTTTGAGCCCTAAGTTTCACCAACTCCAAATAGAAAATCCATTTTAGGAGTGTCTTTCTCTTTTACTTTGTTGCTAGGAATAGCTAATTACATATCTGATTTTTCATTTCTCTTAACATAACAAGATGCAAACATTTGGAATATTACAATAATTGTGTGCGGAAGTCTGGCATGTCAGCATAATTGGCTGCAAAAGCTTTGGATACCTGGGAAAGGCCAAACATTTTCCATGTTAATGCTCTTGAAATTATTTTCATATGTCGAGGTTTTTGCAGATGGATATCTTAAAAAAAAATTCAAAAACAATAACATGGAAAATGTCTTGCCTTCTTGGGGGGTTGGGTTGTTGGGAAATTTTGCCTCTGATAGTGTAAAATAATTCGCTCTGATGAGTTGGTACATTATTATTATGAGGAAAATTTTCTTAATAACTCCAACTCAAGGATTCACCATAGAAAACTTGGCACAAATTTATCTAAACATAACTAGTTGTAGAATTTCTACACATAACTAGCTGTAGAACTTCTAACGTAATTACCACCAACTATTATATTGGGAAAAATTCAGATTTCATAACATAACAGATGATTGATTCAAAAATTTATTGAAATTTAGATGGGAATCTATCCAGGCCACTTCAAAACGGTATTTGAAACGACATTCAAAAAGCAACAAAATTGGGTTCTTGCATACTTACTTGTTCCACAGGGATTCTCCAGTCGGCACGGTAATTGGGCTCTTTGGAAGGATTTGATGGAACGGAATCCAGCGTTGGTCCTGATGGAACCGCTCCATTTTGTGCCTGATTCCTGCCATGGCTTTCCATTTCGAATCCACTGGAAAGTGGTGCTACGTCTTCTTCAGGGGATTCTTTTCCCTGCATTTGAATCCAGAAATAAGAAAGATTGGAACTGATGAAAGGATATAAACAAAATCTCCAGCAATCCGACTTGATTATAATTTTGTGATAATCTAATCCTGCTACCTCTTTGTCCATAGTTTATGGATTGTCTTTCAGAGCAAATAGGGCCGTCTTGCCTCTAAATTTGGCGGGGAAGAAGCTCCAAGGCAGTCTTGGACCGTCGCGATCGGTGAGAAGAATATGGAGGAAAATTTGACAGTAAGAAGGCTCAGGGAATTTGTTGTGCTCTTCCTGTTCTTTGTGTTTGTATTTTTCTTCCCGCGCAATGTGCTCTTTCTTTGTGTATGTATGTTTTTCTTCCCGCCCAGTGTGGGATTTCATGTAGAGCGCGCCTTTGGAGAGTTTAGTGTAAACGCTGTGTTTCGTTGGTTTTAAATATTTAGTTTATATTTTTATATATATCATTTAATTTTTTTAATATTTCGTTTATATTTTTGTATATATTATTTAATTTTTTTAATATTTAGTTTATATTTTTATATATATCATTTAATTTTTTTATGGTAAGAAAAATTATATATAAAAGAGATAAGCATTTCTAAATAATTATAGTTGTGATGATATAATAAGTTAAAATAAGCCGTAGTCTAACTAGCCAGAGGAATCGCCCTGAAAATCATGAAAATTCCGATAAGATTTTCAGAAAATCCAGCAGGAATTTTTCTAAATCCATGTTATTACTGTCAAAGTTTAATATTTTGGGTGTCCCACAGATTTTTGATGGTGCTGAATCCATTTCCAATGTCAAAATCAAGATTCAAACACTGTTTCTACAAGATTTTTAAAAAAAAATTGGCCCGGATTCCGGCCAATTTTAACCGTCCGGGCAATTCCTCCGGCTCGTTAGACGACTCCTTAAAATAATAGTAGTTTGAATTGTGATGTCATGTGGGTGTGTATAGGATATTTTAAGAAAAAGTAATATTTATTCATAGTTTTTTTTAACCCATAATATTTTAAGAGTTTTCAAATGTTTTATTAGTCTCTATCAAGGGAGGGTTTTAGTAATCAATTTGTTTGCTAACAACCATTAGTTTAGTATTGACCACTACAACTTGTAATGTTCAACTTTGAAATATAATATTTATTTTTCAATATTATTAGGAAAATTTTCAAACATTTGATTGGGCGGATACTCATGTGTTATTTTTCGATATTTTTGTAGTGATTTTTCATTCTTAAGCTTTGAAGGAAGTAAATAACATATTTACCATCAATTACTTCCCATAATTTAAGCAAGTCTTTGCATAAAAGATGGACGGGAATAAGATGTAGATAAACATATTTACTAAGACTTATCAACACTTGTGTATAATAAGTAAAATTGTAAATGTGTAGACTTACTAGTGGTTGTTACCAACCAAAAATTATGCAAGTCCATTACAGTGCCAAGTCTGGAAGAGACTGGTTGTGATTTGGCGAGGCCAAAATCAACTCACTCATGAGAAAGTAAAAAGGATGGAAACTTGGTTGGCACACTTTGAAGGGCACATTCAGTGTGACTTTTGTCCTCTACCGCCTCCAGGAACAGCCCCAGACAAACCTGCATCCATCATGTCGGACGACTGGACGTATGATATCTTGTGTTCTTTATGTTTTATCTATGTTTTGGTGCCTCTTGCCCAACCATTTATGGACTAATATGTCCCTAGTCTCTCTTTTGTATTTTTGTCATCTGGTGCAAGTTTTGGTCAACATACCTGGTTGGGGTGAGACCACCTGTTTTTTAAGTGGCTATATGTACTTCTTTTTCCCTACATGAATAAAACATTGACTTACAAAAAAACAAAGGTTCATATAGCATTAAAAAATTAATTGAGATTCATACCTAAATTAATAAAGGTTCATACTTATTTACTAAATAGTTCTATAAATATATATTTTAGGTTTATCTATTTAGTATTTATCTAATGAAAATATGACAATTTAATAATAGATTTAAATGAACTCACACTTTTAACATAAACCAATGAAGTTTAAAAATTAAACTAATTTATGGCCAAAGTCGATTAAACATAAATATAAATATTAATTTGGCAATCTAAATATTACCTTTACTAAAATATAATGAAGGCATTAGTGTAAGGTAGATATATGATACATGCAATTATGTTAATTGTAGATGAATCCATTTGCAGTGTTAAACTTTAGAGAAAAAAGGGTACTCAGAATTTTAACACTGTAAATTCAGAGACCCCTTTGTCTCTAAATTTTAACATTGCAAATGGATTCAAAGACACTTGTAGTGAAATGTAACACTTCGGTATCAAAATTGTAATTGTCTATTTATGGAGTGACACAACTAAAAATGACTGACATAAATGACTAATTCATATACTTGTTGTACTTGTTATTTGGTCACATTTTTATTCTTGGACTATAATAGTCATTTACATTAATCATTATTAATTTTGTCACTTATTATCTAGTCATATATTTTAATCCTAGACTAAATTAGTCATTTAAGTTAGTCACTTTTAGTTTAGTCACTTATTATCTAGTCATATATGTTATCCCTGAACTAAATTAGTCATTTAAGTTAGTCGTTTTTAGTTTAGTCACTTATTATCTAGTCGTATATTTTATTCCTAGACTAAATTAGTCATTTAAGTTAGTCATTTTTAGTCCGGTCACTTAAAATTGCTC